>JAGFMF010011662.1:9014798-9062398 GCA_019455555.1 Galemys pyrenaicus
CCCTCCCTCTCTCTTTGCACCTAATCTGGCCCTGCTGTTTACTGAAGGAAGCGGAAGTGGCTGTTCCTGCTTCCTGTGCGGTCTGCTCCTGGCCCTGATCTAAGCCAGCCCCGGGTGACACAGATGCCACCAGAGTGACCATGGGGCAGTGCGGATGCGGCAGAGCACGCGGATGCAGGCTCGGACCGCGAACCCCAACGCCGCTGGCGGCTGAGCGTGCTGCTGCTGGGCGCTGCCCGAGCCTGGGGCCCTCAGGCCCTCGGCGTCTGCGGTTGCGGCTGCTTGAGAAGCTGGAGAAGCCCGTGTGCTGGGCCCTGGGGCTGCCTGTGCCCGGCAGTGCGCCCTGTGCCCGGCTCCACCCCTGTGCCCTCTTGCAGATGACGGATTGTCTTTGAGCAGCCCTGCGCGCCCCCCTCCTTTCTGTTGCGGCTGCCGGCCCTCAAGCCCACCCTCCGTCTCCTCCATTTCCTTTTCCCGCCCCGCAGCCGCTCTCACCGCACGCGCCGCGGGGCGGCGTGACGCACAGCCGAGGTCCTGGCGTGGGCGCCTGCAGCCTGGCCTCCGGTCACGCCGCCCCGGCCTCCCGCCAGCCGCGAGCCTCAGCCCACAGCCGCCAGGCCTGTGCGGGCGCCGCTTGCCGTGGGGACTCAGCGCTGACGGCTGCAGCGGGTCGGGGCTGGGGGCGGCCGCTGGGGTGGCCGATAGGCCTAGCGGCTCCCCGAGGCGCACGTGGACAGGCTTCTGCGAAGACCCCCTCAGGCCGCGGGCCTCTCCGGGGAGCCCGCAGCTCGTCCTCTGGTGCCGGCTCCTGGGCGTGGGCCGCGTCGCCGCCTCGGGCCGGCCAGCCGTGAAGAAAGGACCGGGAGCGGTGGGAACTGACCGCCTCTGCCTTCGCCAGGTCAAGCTGACGCCGCCTGCCCCCAGCGACGACCTGGCGACCCTCAGCGAGCTCACGGACAGCAGCCTGCTCTATGAGGTCCAGAAGCGCTTCGCCAGCGGCCAGATCTACGTGAGTGCTCCTGCGCCCGGCCCGCGGCGTCCCCTCACCCCTGCGCCCGGCCCGTGGTGTCCCCTTGCTCCTGCGCCCGTGGCGTCCCCTCGCTCCTCTGTCCAGTGACGTCCCCTCGCTCCTCTGTCCAGCAGCATTCCCTAACTCCTCTGTCCAGCAGCGTCCCTTCACTCCTGGCCTGCGGCGTCCCCTCGCTCCTGCGCCCAGCGGATCCACCCACTTCTCCACCCAGCGGGGTCCCCTCGCTCCTCTGTCCAGCAGGGTCCGCTCCTGTGTCCCTTCCCTCCACCACCGGTGAGGCCCCTCGCTCTGCCACCCGGCGGGGTCTGCCCTCCCCGTAGCAGTAGGGTCCCCTCGCTCACACAGTAGGGTCCCCTCGCCCCTGCGGCCAGTGGACTCCCCTTGCTCCCTCACACAGGGGCCCCTCGCCCCCCCCACCGGGCAGTGTTTGCTTGAAGCGGGAGATCCACAGGCCCTTGGTGTCTCGGGTGGTGCCGGCGGAGCTGGTGCCTTCAGGGCCTTCTTGAGGTTCTGCAGAAGGCGGGTTCGGGCAGACCCAGGTGAAAGCTGGTGCGCAGGTGCCACGCCGGGGCTGCCTGCCCAGCGGCTGAGGTCCGGACCAGGGGCAGGAAGGTCCAGCTTGGCCGGCAGGTCTCCGCCTCGGGCCACGGCATCTGCTGGGGCTGCGAGGGAAGCTGGAGCTGCTACTGGGCAGGAGAAGAGGCGCTCCTGTCCCTCTAAGTCTCGGGAAGTGTCTGGGTCCTTTACACGGGTCTCTCGAGCGCGCAGGGAGACTGCAGCCGGCGTGGCGGGCGGGCCGGCGGTGGCGCCAGCCTCCTCGCCCCAAGCTCTAATGCCACCGCCAGCGCGGGCACCGGTCCTCTCCCTCGCGTCTCAGTCCCTCCCCCATTTCGTTATAGTAAACCCAGGGCGACCCAATCAACACTCTTCAGGGATATCTGATTGTGTGCATCGTGTCCTCCTTGATAACGCCCGTCCAGTCCTCCTGATTAAGTAATTTTCATGTAAATGTGGAGCCGGAGCTGCCCTTGCAAGCAATACATTGTCAGGTGCCGATCAGCCCATGACAATCCAATGCGGCCTCTTGATGCGGAAGAACTGTGTGCGCGGTGAATACGCTCAGCGCCACCCTCTCTCGGAACTGCTGGCGGGGCCGGTGTGGGGGCGGCCTGGCGCTCTCCGCTGCGGCCCTTTACTTGTGCCGAGCGTGTGTATTTCCGATCGCTTCTCGGCGCCTTTTCCAGATCTCTCGGTTCTCGAGTCTCCTGTCTCCTTCCTCCCCGGGTCCTCCTCCGAGGTCTCGGAAAGGCGGGTGCTCCAACTGTCTTGCACTTCTTCATTTCCCTCATGCCTCTCTGGTCTTTGTCCGTGGTCACCCGCTGTGTCGGTGCCGCCAGCCTCCTGCGCCCGCGTCCCCTCGCCAGCACCGCCCTTGCTGGGTGGCCGCTGTGCCCAGCAATCTGACCGCGAGACGCACTGGAGAAACCTGAGTAAGCAACAAGCGTGCTCCCGGAGCCGCAGGCTTAGAGCGCTCCTGCACCTGTCGCCCTCGGATGACCACAGGCCTGTTAGGGGCCTGGGATCTGATGTGAGACCCACCGGACCTGGCCTGGCCGGTGTCAGGGAGATGCGCCCTCCGCCTGGACGTCCACTGTCCCCCTGCCAAGCGCGAGTTCCTTTCCGCCCAGTGCTTCGCCAACACCTGCCTCGCGGGGCCCTGTCTGAGCCACGGGGCTCTCGGCCGACACCTGCCCTCGCGGGGCCCTGTCTGAGCCGCGGGGCTCTTGGCTCCTCTGATCAGTCCTGAGTGATTTTCCAGAGAGCCCCTGGGAGCAGCTGGAGGACGTGCCGTGCACGGAGCTCCGTGAGGACGGGCCTGCAGGGCCGCTCGCCACAGGCCCCAGAGCCCCATCTGCAGCGGCTCGGACCTTCTGCTGCCTGCCCGCCCAGGCGGTCCTCAGCCCTCTTGCCTGGTCGCGCTCTGCCTGCATCGTCAGCATTCATCCTCCTGCTGCTTTGAGGCTCATCTCATGTTGATATTTGCGGCGACGGGAGGCAGTTTCGTCTGCGTGAGCCGGCAGCCTGTGGGCGCGCTGGGCCGCGTCTCGGCGCTCGCCTTGGCAGACGGACGGGCTGCATGCGCGTGTGCTGAGTGTCCGAGGCCCAGCGCCCGGCCGCCCCTGCGAGCCCGCGGGAGGCCTTAGGGAGGGCGCCTGGAGAGGCCCCGCGAGGCGCTGGTCAGCTCGGGTCCGTCGCTGAGTAGTAAGAGGCGGTGGCCGCGTCCTGCGGTCTCTGGCGTTTCCTGTTTCACTTCGTCAGGGCTGGAGCCCTGGTCACGAGTCAAGACTGATTCGGAGCCGTTTGCCCGTCTCCTGGCGTCTGATGAGTGTGACTTCCACACGCCGGGCGTCTTGCTGCTGCGGGGAGACTCGCCGTGGTGAAAGAGGGGCTCGGGGTTCCTTGTCTCCCGCGGGGCTCCCCCACAGGGCAGCTCTGTCGCCCCCTGAATCTGCCCTCTCAGGTCTGTCGTCCGTCAGCCCAGAATGGGTCTCAAGTCACAGCTCTTGCTGGATCGTAACCTGCAGAAGCCGCTCTGACGTGTTACGGGGCGTGTCGGCCACGTCGGGTATCGTTAAACAGCTGATCGGTTCTGATTAGATTGTCACTGACATGGCATCCAGTACCAGGTAGTGGAATATATTCAAGGTGTCTCCAGTGTTTGATTTTTCATTTCCTGGATGTTATATCCCTTCTTAGGTCATTATTAATTTTCCTAGAACCTGTCTAAATATTTGGCATAGGATTCTTGTACATCTGTGCTGTAGCTCTTCTAGGCACCTTCCAAGTTGTAATGCTGTAGAAAGCACCACTTCCTTATTGAAAATAAGAAGCAAATTTCACTTTTAATTTTTTTAAGATTTATTTATTTGTTTATTTTATGATTTTATTTATTTATGCACACAAGAGCTGGGGTACAGGCCAGAATCGTGGGAAGTGAGAGGACTCATCAGAGACAGAGCGGGGAGAAGAACAGGCAGATAGACCGAAGCACACTGCTGAGGGGAGCAGCAGGGAGGCAGGAGAGGTCTGCTGCACCATGTGGGTCCCCTCCTGGCGGGGGATCAAACTTGTGCTGCGGTGGCTGCAGATGCTTCACAGTGCGGCGCTCAACCCACTGCGCCACCAGGGAGGCCCCTAAAGATTTATTTATTTATGCACACAAGAGCTGGGGTACAGGCCAGAGTCGTGGGAGATGAGAGGATTCACAGAGACAGAGCGGGGAGCAGAACAGGCAGATCCCCTGAAACACACTGCTGAGGGGAGCAGCGGGCGAGGCAGGAGAGGTCTGCTGCGCCCTGTGGGTCCCTCCCTGGCCGGGATCGAACTCGCGCTGCTGTGCCGTGGATTCTTCTCAGTGCGGCGCTCAACCCGCTGTGCCACCAGGGAGGCCCCTCACTTTTACTTGTTTATGGCAAATAATAAGGATGCAATTTTGATCTTTCCTCTTTACCTTTTTACTATCAACTTGCCACTTCATCGGTAAGTATCATCACACATGGAGACGCTTTGCCGACTTTGTAATTGCTATGGAAGGTACAACATTTAGACACTGGCACCTAAATTACCGTTGTGGAAGGATTTTTTGATTCAATTTTTACTTTCACAGAGAAGAGCTTGCTTCGAACGCCTGTTTCTTACGGTGCTCGTTTCAGTGGGATGTGCCGTTGCCGCCTTCTCTGAGTGCTCAGCTCAGCGGGTGAAATGTGACCCCGCCCGGGCCCGTGGCGCAGGGGACGGATGTGGCGGTGTGGGCACGTTCTCTGTGCTCAGTCCTGCGGGGTGTGCCTGGTGGCTGCATTTCTCCAAGGATCGCGTTTTGGCTTTTGTTTTCTGTCACATGAACGTCCGCTCTCGCATTAGCTACCTTCCTTTGACTCGCCATCCCTTTTGTGTCACTTCATGGATCCTTGAAGTGGGCACTGAGGTCATGAATTACCTGCCCTTTTCCCTAACAAATGCATTTCGAGCGCTAATTTCCATACCAAGTCTACTTCCCACGGCGGCTCACAAGAGCTTATGTCACACTCAGACACTTCCTCTTTATAAGTATCTTCCAGTTTCCACGAAATGCACCGTCCTTAGAAAGAACATTTCTCGCTTACGGTGAGCTGTGCTTGACTTGCAGGTGAGGAGCAGATGTCCTCGCGTGTTTCAGGTATTGGGCGACTTCCTCGGTGTCCTCCGGATTTCGCTCCAGCCCGTGGGGGCAGACCCCGCGTGCTGCGGACCCAGGGCCTCGGGGCATGAAGCTGCTGCGCTCAGCTCCCAGGCGACACTGCAGCTGGCAGAGGTCCTGGGTCAGCAGAAGCGGCCAGTCAAGCTCGTTTCTTCCAAAAGCTCGTCTTCTTGTCACACGAGTGGCGACTCAGAGAATGTCGAGCCCGCTCTCCCGGCTCTTCTCTCAGCTGTTTGCTTCGTGTGTTTTGCGGTCGGCGGCAGCTCAGGGAGATTGCGAACCTCGCCGCACCCCCGTCCTTTGTCCCTAGTGCTGCTCCCTAAAGAACGGGTTCTAGACTGTCAGTATTTCTGCACGCACAGCTCCGCCCTTTTACTCTCCGGTTATCTTAGTCTGCGTGTTTGGAGTATCGTGTTTGGAGTATTTCTTTAAGGCCGCACTTAGTATTTTATTTCAGTTTATAATTGTTTCCAATAGTAGCGTTCCACTGATGGACTCGACCAGCTGCGGGTGTAGCGTTATCGTTACTGATCCGCCTTGGTTCTCTGTTCCCTGACTTCACGTCTCGTCTCTGGTCCTGACGAAGAGGTGTGCTGCTTCCAGTGTGTGCTAACTTCTCAGCTACACACTTTATTCATATGATGGGTAACAGGGCTCTCACTCCCCCACTTATTTCTTCTCGTATGTTTTCCATGTGTTTTGTTTTTATTCTGGTTTCCACAAAACCTCTTTCATAGGAGAAATTCCTAATGTGTTCAGTGGGGTAGAGCTGTGGGTTTTAGTTTATGTGAATTTGACTTTTTGTTGGTTTACAAACTTTTAAAACAATTGGAAAATATTAAAGTCTGATTTTTATTTGTCATCTTTATTTGACACATGATTTTTAAAATATGTAATGTTATTTCAAAGGTGCTTTGTCTGTATTTCATGCACTGTTCATCCTTTTCTTTGAACAGACTTTCATTGGGGACATCCTCTTGTTGGTTAACCCGTTCAAAGAGCTGCCGATTTACTCCACCGTGGTAAGTATAAGATTTAAAATATCTTTCAGTGATAGAGACTGATGCTCACCAGACATGTTTCTGTAAAGTGCTCGGTTAAGAAGAAAAATGAAGCAGTAAGCACTGTCAGACTGCGCAGGAGGAGCAGGCGTAACGCCTGTGAGCGGTGACTTGAACACTCGCTGAGACGGCTTTGAGAGGAGTCTATTTTTTCAAGCGTTCTTTGCCCGCATCACGTGATCCTCATGCCGAAGTCACTAGGCGGACTTCTGACATCAGACACGCGTGTTTGGGGAGCAAGCTGAGCTCCCAAAGAATCGAGCAAGGTCCTTAGGGAGGACCCCAGAGAACAAGAGGGTCCCCTACTGTCCCCACCCCAGCCCTTCCCAGCAAAGTCAGTGTCGCTGCTTTAAAACCCCATGGAAACTTACTCACTTTCACTTTCCTCTTTCATCTCATCCCCTTCTACCACCACCCCCTGCCCTCCACTGCAGTCTGGGTGTCTGAGTGGATGGGGGGCAGGAGCCCCAAGGTTACTGCAGGACTCTGCAGGGGCTCAGGCCTGTCTGCTGCAGGCTCAGGCAGTAGCTTTGAGGGACCGTGTGGTCTCAAGTTTGTGCCCTTGCTGTTGAGTCATAGCTAAGGTTTGGCAACGATACTTGCTGAAGGGTGTGCATCCCCACAGCCCCGCCTTGTTCTCAGGATTTTGCTTGGCACCCAAAAGTTGCTGCTGCTGGTTAAGCAAATGTTGAGTGGGGCAGGGAGGCTCTCGCCAGGGCAAAAGTCTTGGTATGAGGACATCTGCTGGAAACAGCAGGCGGACGCCAGGGCCAATTAGCGCAGCCAGCTGGACTGCCTGACAGGGTGCGTGCATCGGCAGCGACAATGGAGCCCCAGGCGCCCCCTTCATGCCTCCCCCTCTCCGGCTTATGCCAGCCCGTTTCGCACCCCCAGTCTACATGCCCACCAGGCACCTTCCTTCACATGTCCCTCCACGGATTTGCCCTCCCTCCGGACTCGGACCCCCAGTGAAACTCGCATGGAGGGAGTGGCTGCCTCTCCAGAGACGTAGCCCCTCTCGCCTCTCCCTCTCACTGCTTGGGCTGCGGGTTGCTTTTCCTCCATCCCGCGCCACTCCCAAAATTGCTGCCCCGTGAGCCGACAGAGGCTCGCACGAGTACCATGGAGCGTGCACATTTTAAGTGTTCTTTCCACCGACCCCACACGAGGAAGGACCCCTGAAGCCGCAGTGCAGGTTAGGGAATGAGGAGCAGTCGCGTCTCAGATGCCTCCTGCAGGTGCCCTCTGGGGGGACGGCCCCTCCTGGCCCTGCTACCTGACCCCCAAGGCTGGGTCCGGCTCACAGGGTGTCTTCTCTGTGTCTGGCTTTTCCCTCAGCACTGTGGGCGGGAAATCTGTCCAGTTTTATGGTTATTAAATATTTTCCGGTTTGGATTTTTCTGCACTGGTTAAGATTCTTTTTCATTTATTATGTTAAGTTTGTGAATTATACTGCTTAATTTTCAAATGCTAGTCCAATCTTGCATTTTGTGTTTTACCCTTTTTTTAATGTTTCTGGATTCTATTCAGTAGTATTTTATTAGAATGTTTCATCTATGTTTATGCCAGAGGATGGCCTCTATTCTATTTTGCAAATTTTATTTAATTTGTAATATCAAAATTATGCTAAAGCCACAAAAAGAATTGAAGAATGTTTAAATTTGGGATTTTTTTGGACATATATAGGACTGTTCATATTTTTATTTCTTTTTGTGTCAGTTTTTAAGAATTATGTCTTTCATAGATTCTCTTCATTATATTTAAACCTCAAATGATTTTGGTACAAAATTACTCATAATAATATGAATTTTTTTTATGTTTTAGAATTTTTAGTGATTTCTTTCCATCCATATGTTGGTAATTTGTGCCTGTTCTGTATTTTTCAAATAACTTTTTTTAGATTTACTTATTATATTAATCTTTCCAAAGAAGAAACATTCATTATATATTTATTCTCTATGCAACTGATCTCTGTTTTTATCTTTATTTTTTTTCTTTCTACCTTTTTTGAATTTAATTTTATATAAATAGTAATATAATTGGTTTCCTGTGTGACTTTTATCACTAAAAATTTTTTAAGTTTTTATTTTGCTTTTAACACAGCCTTACTGAATTCTACATCTTTGATAGTTCACAAGTTCATTATCACTCAGTTTAAGATACTATCTCATTCCCATTGTGATTTATTCTTTGCTGTATGAATTCTAAAACTCTGAAAATTTTTTCCACGTTTGCTTCTCTTTGCTCTGTTGCCAGGCCATATTGGCTGACCAGGCCACTAATTACTTCTTCTGTTCCTTGAAACCACAGAGAAAGCCATCTGATATGTTGTGCCTGATAAGTTGGGTAATGAAAATAATGATAATAATGAAACAGAAATAATCTTATAACTCTAATGCTAGATAATAATAGTTCTAGTAACCCTGCTCTGATTATAGTATAGATGTGGGTTTTGTCAGCTGGTTCCCTCGCCGACATTCTGGAATGTTGATTGAATGCCAAGCCTTTGCTATAAAGCATTACAGGCTTGAGGTGGTGCTATCTTCTTTTAAGCAAGGTCCGCTTTTATCTGTGGTGGGTAGACAAACTCCGGCAGGCCATCCTGACCCGGCTCTGGCCCTGGGTCCCCCACACAGCTGGTGGGGTGCAGGGAGGCTGACCATGCTGCTCCCTTGTGCCTGAGGGGGACTAGGAGGGACTGAGGGGGAGCGCTCTCTGGTTACGTTTACTTCCTGCGACTTCTCCAGTCCACTCTGCACCGTGGCGCCGTGGGATGGGAGTCTGGAGAGGAACTGCTTGGTTAAACGCACTTCCAGCTGCTTGGTGCCTTTCAGAGACTTCCGGTTAGACGTTATTTTTCCCAGCTGTGGAGCCGCTCGCGGTGAGGTAATTAGCCTGACACCGGCTCCTTCACGACAGCTGCGTGGTGACAATCGCCACCTCTGTTTCTGTCTACTGTATTGTGGTGGCCTCGGAAGGTCATCTGCCCTCAGATACCTAAGCTTGACTGGGATTGTGTTCGCTGTTACGTAATTCTGTGTGCACTGGGGGGAGGAGAGAGAAGGGTTATGGGATTTTAAGGTTAACAATTTGCCACCTTAATTACAGAGTTAAGCATCTTCTGAACAAAAGCCAGTTTTAAATAACCCAGTGGCATTTTTACATCCATAACTGCCACTTAGGTGGGTCTGTGGGTCTGGAGCCCAGTTCTGGGAGGGAGGGAAGCTGTGCCCAAGGGAGCCAGGTGGTCCTGTCTGGGAATGGACAGAGCCTGTTATTTTGTTTCTGTTTCAAGACTCGGCAGGATGACCGTTTTATGGCTGTAAACTCTATAGTTCTTTCAGAACTGCTTGTTAGTAGAGAAAAAGGACTATCTCTCTATTAATGGGTGAATAAGATGTACTTAATTGAAATTTTTTGCCAAAATAGTTCATAAAGACTTAAAATAATGAACGCAACATATAAAACCGATGTGTCACCCTGTATATCTGTTATTTCCAACTGGCTCTGGCTGAGACTATGAGAATATGAATATGTCTTTGGGAGAAATATGCACTGACACAAAGCTTACCACGAACTACCCACGCTTTGCAGGTGATAGTGAAGCCTCACGTGCTTGGTGCTTTCGGCCTGTTCACCCACTAAAGGGCATCAGCGGGTCGAGCTCCCCGGCTTGCCCCGCAGCGACCCTTGGCGCTGGAGGTGCCGGGCAGAGGCGAGGCCTGCCCACAGACTGACTCTGTGGCATCTCTGTGGCGACGTTAGCGCCTGTCATTTGGGTCAGCCGTGTGTGCACCAGGCCGTGTCAGACGCCCTGCACTCTCGTGGACACACAGGGAAGTTCAGCTTCATTTTGTGCGTGTGTCGATCGTGAATATGTGTGTGTTGTTGGAGGTGATGCGTCTGGCTCAGTGCTTTTGCCTCTTCTCGCAGTGCCGAGTGCGATAAGCGCAGAGCAGGAACGACGCAAAGAGGTTGTGCAAAGAGGCCGCCAGGCCGGCGCCCATGACTCGCAGATGCTGGACGCGCAGATGCACGTGCACGGCCGCATCTCAGGGATCGCTGCCGCTGCGCTGTGCCCAGCCTTTGCGTGACGTCACTCCTTGTTCCTAGCCGGCCATTAAGCACAGCATGCATAATGGTGCACAAACGTTGTTCGGCGCCGACGTCCTTGCCTGTGCCGACCAGCCTTCCTTATCTGTCTGGGGCCTGCTGCCGTCGGCGGAGCTGGCCCAGGCGAACAACCACCCAGCAGCGGCGCTCTGGGCCAGCAGCAGCCTCCTTAATGAAGAAGAAGTCAGACCAACAGGGGAGGGTGTTTACTGCGGATCCACTGACGTAGAGCCAGCTGACACAGCCCATCGCTGCAAACATGAGCAGGGGCAAAGAGGAGGAGAGAGAGAAGTAGCCAGATCTTTGGAACCAGCTCTGTCATAAAGCAGCCTAGTCACCAGGAGCAAGACGGTGTCGCCAAGCCAGCAGGCAGCCTCGAGTGCACTGAACACAACGGGCTGTGGCTGTGTGGGGTGTCCTGGGGGCACGCAGCCATCCTGGAGAGAGAGCTCAAAAAGACACAGGTCGGCACAGGATTCCTCGCACTCGCGGACACAAAATACCAGCACTGAGGGGCACCCGGCTGTCCAGGGAGAGTAGGGGCGAGGCTTTGTTTGGGGAGGGCAGAGGATGCGAGCAGACCTCGAAGAGTGAGGACGGTCTGGTGAGGGCAGGAGTGTGTGGCGGCGTGGCGGCGCCCACGGCGGAGTGAGCATGCAAGAGGCCGTGGAGAGGAGGGCTCGGGGCACCTGGTGCAGTCAGAAGCCCAAAAAGTTGAACGGCTGAGAATCTGACGTAGGACAAGATTATAAATCTGCCTTAGAGAGCTCTGATGTGATTTTCAGAAAATAAAGAATTATCTGGAAAAGGAAGTCTGAGCCGAGTAGTGTTTGTAAGTCTGTCCGTGACGATCCGCCCAGGAGAAAAGACGCAGAGACTCACTGTTGACGGGACCCGAGGCGGCGAGAGGGTCTCACGACGGACGCGGAGCTGCCGGGACGGGCGGGAGGGGCCTGCGAGACACCGGGTCCTTCAAGACGGGACGCACCGCAGGAGCAGCAGGGGCCCGTCAGCGGTGGCGTGGCTTTGAGCTCTGACCCTGGGAGGGCACGGTGAGATGAAACAGCAGTGACAAGGAGGAGGAGGGTGGACAAGGCAGACGGGGACCTGCGTCAGGTGGGCCCGGCTGCAGGCGTCCAGCGCTGGCAGGCCCCAGAGCCCGCACTGCTCACGCTGTCCGTGCTTGCCCGTCATGGGCGGGGGCGCTCCGGTGGGGACGCTGGGTTCCGTGGCCCGAGGAGGCAAGGGAGTGGCTGCCCCGGTGACACTGGCTGGACTGAGCGAGGAGATGTAGGCCTGATACCCGGCAATGCTGGTGCCAGTGGCAGGCGAGTGCAGGTGAGCAGCAGGTGAGCACAGATGAGCACAGGTGAGTGGCAGGTGAGCACAGGTGAGGGCAGGTGAGTGCAGGTGAGCACAAATGAGCACAGGTGAGGGCAGGTGAGGGCAGGTGAGCAGCAGGTGAGCACAGATGAGCACAGGTGAGGGCAGGTGACGGCAGATGAGGGCAGGTGAGTGGCAAGTGAGCGCAGGTGAGTCAAGTTGAGTGGCAGGTGAGTGCAGGTGAGCGCAGGTGAGCACAGGTGAGCGCAGGTGAGCACAGGTGAGTGCAGGTGAGGGCAGGTGAGCACAGGTGAGGGCAGGTGAGTGGCAGGTGAGCGAAGTTGAGCGGCAGGTGAGGGCAGGTGAGGGCAGGTGAGCAGCAGGTGAGGGCAGGTGAGGGCAGGTGAGTGGCAGGTGAGCGCAGGTGAGCAAAGTTGAGCGGCAGGTGAGCGCAGGTGAGCGCAGGTGAGCGCAGGTGAGGGCAGGTGAGCATAGGTGAGCGCAGGTGAGGGCAGGTGAGCGAAGTTGAGCGGCAGGTGAGCGCAGGTGAGCGCAGGTGAGCAGCAGGTGAGCTAACCCAGCAGATACCTCGAACTGCGGCCTTGAAACCAAGCGGACAGGAAACCAGGAAACGCGCTCTCAGTCACTTCGCATCACGGATGACACGCAACGCCGGCGCGAGCGGGGACCAGGGGCCGCCACAGAACACCCCGCACATCCCCAGCCCCACGTGGGCTGAAGATCTGAGAGCGGGGAGGTGAGGAGGGTGGTCGGCCTGAGCAGCATGGAAACGACTCCCCTGGTGCCCGGGAAGAGGGGTGTCCAGGCGCAGCGGGGGAACGTCCTCGCCTCCGGGGAGCGCGTCCTGCTCACGCTGTGCATCTGATGGGCCCCTCGGCCGCGCCCAGCGAGCAGAGATGGAGTTTACAAGTGCTGGTCAGAATCTGACTCGTCCGCGCTGCCCTGGGGGACCTGGCGTCGCCTTCGCGCCAGGTCCCAAGAGACTGCACCCGTGTCCCCTCGGTCCCCAGGAGACTACACACGTGTCCCCCGAGCCGAGGGTCCCCGGTTGGCTTACAAAAGGCAGCGCGTGTGCCAGTGTCATTCGCTCTTGCACTCCGGGCAGAATTTAAAGCGCAAAAAGGTGCGACTCTCGTGAGAGGACGCTCGCCACGCCGGCCCCTCCGCCTCGTAAGCCGCCATGTCCAGTGAAGCGCAGTGGCTCTCTCCCCCGGGGCGGCTTCGGCGCTGTGCACAGAGCCCGAGTCCTGCTCTCTCCGAAGCTCTGGGCAGTGCGGAGGGCGTGGGACGGGCAAGGCCAAGCTGTAGCCGCTGCTGCTGTGAAGCGGCGTCTCCGCCCGCCCTGCGTGCACTCTGGCCCGCGAGGTACCGCCCTGCTCTCTGTTCTCTTCGCCCAGGCCGGGTCAGCTGTCCCTGCGCATGAAAGTACCAGACGGCCTCCCTGGGGCACAGGGCTGTCTCAGCGCTGTCCAGCTGCCGCCAGCCACTGTGGCCTCAGTTCGATCCCCGGCCAGGGCAGGACCCGCAGGTGCAGCAGCCCTCTCCTGCCTCCGCTGCTCCTCAGCAGTGTGCTTCAGTGGATCTGCCTATTCTGCTCCCCACTCTGTCTCTGGGGAGTCCGCTCACCCCCCACGCCTCTGGCCTGCACCCTAGCTCTTGTGTGCATCAATAATAAATCTTTTTAAAGAATAAATAAACAAAACAAAGCAACAACCAAAATCCTCCGTTAACCACTGTGCTTTCAAAAAGCGGTCCACGCTGCAGGCTCCGTCCACCTGATTATTCTGCATCCCCGGGGTGCAGCCGTTGACCGTATTCATGAATCCCTGTTTTGGACACTTAAATGATTTCCCTTCTGCCCCAAGAGGGCCTGCGCTCCTCTGTGCTCCTGCCCCGTGGACCCTGGGTGCGGCCCGGGCAGCAGCGGCTTCCCGCTGGGAGGTCCAGCCCGGCTGCTCCCTGGACTGGCAGCGGCTCCTGCGGGAGTTTGTCCAACTCTTGCCCTCCCGCCCCCACGGGCCGGGGCTTCACGTGACCCTCAGGGCCCAGCGCCGTGACCTGACCCCGGGTCACCCCGAGCCAGCCGTCCCGTCCCTCAGCCCGGCAGTAGGATGGCCGGGTGTGACCGTCCCCGGCAGGGTGGCCGTCCTGTGGCCCCGGCAGTCTCCGCCCTCGTGCTCACAGGCGTTGGTCATCCTTTCCCCAGTTTCCATCATATTTCCAGCTTTTCCTCATGGTGTGCAGGCGTCCTTGGCGGGAGACGTGACAGCGGGTGCAGGTCAGCGTGTCCTGTCCGTGCTCCCCGCGACGCGGCCGTGCAGGCGTCTGCTGAGTCACCGTCGGGCCCTCACGCCTGCGTTTGCGACGCTGCTTGCTCGGCCCCAGCCCACGAGTGCACGCGCTGGACACCCCGAGTGTCTCAGCCCGCTGGTGGTAGGAGCCGCACCCGCCTTGCACGGATGCCCGGCTGATGCTTGCAAACGGGGCGCAGTGGCCTCAAGCGGCCGCCGCTGCTGGTGGGCATGCAGCTGGCAGTCCAGGCCCGCGAGGCAGGTGTCCACTGACTCCCGTTCCCAGGGTGCTCCCTGGCAGGGCTCCCCTTGCCCTGGGGCCAGGCCACCAGCCCCCCGCCGAGCCAGCCCTGCGTCCCCCCGACAGAGCCCCTTCTTGTCCGAGCTTCCCCCGTGCCTGGTGGAAGACATGGGCCCATCCGTCGGTAGAACGGAAGCCGGGCCTGCCTGCCGGCCTGCAGCCCCAGCACCGCCTGCCGCTTCGTTTCACCCCAGCGGCCGGGAGCCCAAAGGGACTGGGGGTGCTGGGACCGTCCTCAGCCCAGGGCGCCACGTCGTTCTGCAAGCTCGTGAATCCTCGCGTTCCCCTGCAGCTGCCCTCCCTGCAGACCAAGAAGCCGACTCTCCACGGCGGGGCTCGGCAGGAGGTGGCGGCGGGGTCACTGGTTCCGTCGCGTCCACTGGTGGTCTCACCGGTGCGCCGGCAGCCCAGACTCAGCACCAGGCCAGGTGGCCGCAGGTCGGAACAGCCGCCTCTGTCCGACCGAGCTGCAGACGTGCGCGGCGCCCGAGGGCGAGCAGGACCGAGGCCGGGCCTCCCGGCTCCGAGTCACGGCTCCCCTTCTGCAGGTCTCCCAGCTCTATCTGAGCCCCTCGGGGCGGCCCTGCGCCTCCCTGCCGCCCCACATCTTCTCCTGCGCTGAGAGGGCCTTCCACCAGCTGTTCCAGGAGCTGCGGCCCCAGTGCTTCGTCCTCAGGTGAGCCCACCCCCTGCTCCGGCCAGGGCCTGGTGGCCTCGGTGCACCCCCGGACTTCGCGCTGTGCTGCCTGCTATCCCCGCCGGCCACAGCCTCCGTCCTCGCGAGGGGGTCCGGTCCTCACGGGGGCGTCGGCAAAGAGGCGCTCAACCTCTGAGTTCAGGGTGCGCACAGCCACCCAGCGCGGTGCCCCGCCACCACGGGCTGCCCAGGTGCTTTACTCATGTGGGATTGAGCTTCCGTCCCTGGCCCACGATGCAGGTGGCCCGCAGCTCCGTCTGGCGGTGGCCACTCGCTGGCAGGCGGTGTCCGGCTGTGGCCCAGTCTGGCCCCTCTGCCTGCCTCGCCTGGACCCTGGCAGGGGCTCGAACCACGGCCGGGCAGACGCCCAGGTCAGGCTGTCCGGACTTCAGACGCCGGCCGGCCCAGCAGGCCCAGCCAAGCCTCGTCCCCTGCGGCAGACCGTGTTCCCTTTAGTCCCTGGGAGTGACTGTGCCTTCTCTGTTCCCTTGCAGTGGAGAGAGGGGCTCTGGGAAATCCGAGGCCGCCAAGCAGATAATGAGGCACCTGGCCTGCAGATCCGGCCCTGCCGGGCAGCTCTTTGACTCCAAACTTAAACACGTGAGTTTCCTCTTGGGGTCGGAGGCATGGGGGTGGGGCGGGCGGGGCGGGCTGTCCTCGTTTCCCTCCCTTTTTCAGACTTTTGGTGTGGTTTTAAGTTGAGGGTGGCCCCACTGCCGATTTAGGCTACAGGCTCCTGCCACCCCGGCCCCTGCCCTCCACCGCCGCCCGCACGCCTGCCCGCTCGCGCCCGCCCGCCATCCGCTGGCAGACGCTGCCTGGGGGAGGGTTGCTCTGGGGGTCCAGCCTGCCAGGTCCTCACCCCTGCACCGCCAGGCTGTGTCCCCTGCTGGGGCAGGAGGACGTGGCCGGCCTCCTCCTGACTGTGACGCCCCCAGCCCGACCTCCCCGCCCCCGCGCCCGCTTGTCCTCCCGGCGTCTCCCGCCGTCTGCCTGGCTCCCGCCTCCAGAGCCCGCTTGGCGGCCCGCGACGGGAGCCCCAGTTCCAGGTGGTGCCGAATGACCACGCGAGGGCACGCTCACACGTGAGCTTCACATGCCCTGAGTTGGGGCCCACCAGCGGGGAGGGACGGCGGGCGCGAGCCTCGTGGCCTGGGGGCGCCCCATGCAGGGCGCGGAGGGGCCAGGGCACAGCGAGGAGGCTTGGGCCGCCCTCCTCCAAAGGGGCCGGGCGGCAGGACGGTCTGGTGGTGTCCGGCAGGTGAGGGACCTGAGCACTGGGAGGTTACCGGTGGGGGCGCCGTGAGAGCCGGGCAGTTGGGCCGGGTGGGGGCAGCGAGTCAGCCGCTCAGAGCACGGAGAGGCGCTGGTGTTCAGCTGCCGGGTGACTGTGGCCTCACTTTGGACGTGAAGCTCACTGCTGCCACGCAGCATTGTCGCCCTCGCAGCCAAAGCCACCAGGTGAGCTTGGGATGAGGACAGTCTGCGGTCTGCAGTCTGCAGTCTGCGGTCTGCGGTCTGCCGTCTGCGGTCTGCGGTCTGCCGTCTGCGGTCTGCGGTCTGCGGTTCTCCTAACACGCTTGTATAGCGCCACCTACTGGCTCAGTGTCGAATTAGCGCTAAAACCCCTCTCGCTGCTATTACTCAGTTTTTAAGTTTATAGTTTTATCATTCTTTTCGCTGTAAAAGGGAAGTATTTTTAGAGCTTTTTTAAAAGATTTTTTTAAATGCATACAATATCTGCGTACAGGCCAGCGGCGTGGGGGGGAGTGAGAGGAGTTACCGGAGACAGAGCAGGGAGCAGAACAGGCAGATGGACTGAAACACACCGCTGAGGGGAGCAGCCGGGAGGCAGGAGAGGTCTGCTGCGCCCCGTAGTCAGCTCCCTGGCGGGGATCCAACTGGCTCAGCAGTGGTTACGGAAGCCCCACAGTGTGGCACTCAACCCCTTGCACCACCAGGGAGGCCCCGGGAAATATTTTATTTTCAATTTTTGTTTTGCAGGAATATTGATTTTGGGTACAGGGTCACACCTCCAACGGTGTGTCCCCACACCACACCACCCCCACTGAAGGCCCCAGAGGCCTTTGCTCTAACCTGCTGGGTCCCTCCCCTTTCCACCCTCCCCTCTGGTGGCTTAATTCTTCAGTCCTATTTCTAGGTTTCATCTTGGTTTATTTCTGTCTGTTCCTTTGTTTTGTTTCTTCTATTCTACACGTGTTGAATCATCCAGGATTTATTTTCTTTCTCCTTCTGACTTATTTCACTGAGCATCATCTCCAGTGTCATCCACGTTGTTGCCAGAGTTCATCTTTTACATAGCTGAGTAGTATTCCACTGTGTGTATGTGCCACACCTTGATCCACTCATCTGTCTTTGGTTGTTTTCATGACTTGGCTGTTGTAAGTAGTGCTGCAGTGGACACAGGAGTGCAGATGTGCCTTGGAAACTAGTGTTGTGTGTTCATGTAGACATCTGCAAGTGAAATTGCTGGATCACATGATATGTGTATTTTTTTATATTTTGTTTATTTTTTTAAAATATTTATTTATTTATACATACAAGAGCTGGGGTGCAGGCCAGAGTCCAGGGTGGTGAGAGGATTCACCAGAGACAGAGCAGGGAGCAGAACAGGCAGTGTGACTGAAACACACTGCTGAGGGGAGCAGTGGGCGGTCTGCTGCGCCCTGTGGGTCCCCTCCCTGGCTGCTGCAGTGGCTGTGGTTTGCTTCATAGTGTGTTGCTTAACCCACTGTGCCACCAGGGAGACCCTTTTTTATATTTTAAAAGCTCCATGCTTTTTCCATAGGGGTCAAACCTACATTCGTGCCAACAGCATATCAGGTCCCCTGTTCTCCACACCCTCACCGGCATTTGTCATCTTGGGAATTTACGTGCGTGTACGAGTCCTCACGAGATGGTAGCTGTCTCGTTGTGGTTTTGATTTCCTGTTCCCTGACGATGAGATGTTAGACATTTTTTCATGTGGCTGTTGGCCATCTGTAGTCTTCTTTGAGGAAATGCCTCTTTAGCTCTTCTGCCCAGTTTGAATTGGGTTATTTTCTTTTTGTTGAGGTATATGAGCTCCTTGTAGCCATAGATCTTGGCCATCGGCCCTTGTCAGCCGCTAGTATGGTATCCCTCCCACTCAATGGGGATCTTTTCATGTTTAATGGTAGTTTCTTTTGCTGTACAGAAGCTTTTACTTTGATGTAATGTCATTTGTTTATTTTTATTTATTCTTTTTTGTTTGTTTTCCTTCCTGTTGGAGTCGAATCCCCAAAGACATCATGGGAGTTGGTGTTGTGGAATGATCTGCCTGTTTTCTTCTATGTATTTTATGGCTTTCAGTCTTACATCCAAGCCTTTCATCTATTTTGAGTTAATTTTCGTATAGGATATGAGAGAATGGACTGTTTTCATGTTTTTCCATGTAGATGTCCAGTTTTCCAGGACAGTTTGTTGAAGAAACTTCCTTTTCTCCATTGAATATACTTGATTTCTTTGTTCTTGAATGACATTCCATATGAATGTGGGTTTATTTCTAGGCCCTTATTTTGCTGGTTTATATGTCTATTTAGCCCAATACCATACTGTTTTGATTACTATAACTTTGTGATATAATTTGGGTCATAGTGTGATTTTCCATTTCTCTTCTTTTTTGTCAAGAATGCTTTGGCTATACAGGATCTTCTGTTGTTTCATTAAAAAAATCAGTAATGTTTGCTCTATCTCTCTGAAGAATTCATTTGAACCTTTGATAAGGGTTGTCTTGAATCTATATATTGCTTTGGGTAATATGGCCATTTTAACAATGTTAATTCTTCTAATCCAGAAGCATGGAATATCTTTTCTTTTTTTTTCTGTTTGTTTCTTCTTTTTTTCTTTCAGCAGTGTCTTACAGTTTTGGTTGAATTAATCTTTAGCCTCCATTGTTAGGCTATTCTGAGAAATGCAATATTTTTTGATGCTAGAGTTGTTCTCTTTCTCTTGCAGCTCATTATCTGCATGTCAGGATGCAACCGACTGTTGTATGTTGACTTAGTCTCCTGCCTCTTTCCTGCTTTATTGTGTATAATACTTCTTCAGTGTTATGGTGAAGAAAAACAAGATCTGGAGAATTCATGAGACGGGCTCGTGTCATATACTTTGACGCAAGCTGAGCCTGAAGTGGGCAGCGCCTTCTCCCTCTGGCACCCAGGAGTTTGTCCATCACCCTGGGGTCCCTGTTTGGGACCATGTCATTGACTTACTTTTATGCCATTTGTCTGTAATGGTTAAAGTCATTATAGAAAAAAAGTGATAACTTTTTCAGATACAGAACCAAAATCATTAGAAGCCAAAAATGTTTTTTTAACTTACTCTAATTCTTCTAATGGATTTAAAAATATTTTTAAAGCAATATTATATGATATTTGTTTTGTAATATATGTGATATAATCACACTATTATTTTACTATGCATTTAATAGTAAATTATTGGAAAAGAAGTAAATTGTCAGACCTTTGTAAGTGATATTTCAAATTATCTTTCAGAGACCTCTCCATCATTACTCCCAATTAACTTTGTGGTCCTGGAAATCAAGTCAATATAAAACACCCTGAATTATAGCTTCTCTGTACACATTCGGTAGCTGTTTCTTTCCAGCAGCACAAACTTCAGGAGCCGGCAAATTGACGTGTTGTGTCCCTGTTCACCCTCCTGTGATAGCCTTCTGATGTGTGATTAGCCTCGGCGTTGTCTTGTGAACGTTCAGAACATAAAGTGCTCCCGGTGACTGTACTGCCTTAGTTTGGCAGTTTCCATGAAGAAAAAAAGAGTAGCAAAGTTTTCCCTTTTCATTTAAAATGGAATTCTCAGAAAATGCTGTCGACAGAAACGTAAGGAATGAGCCAGGCCGTGATGAGCTGTCGCTCCCTCTCCCGGCTGGCGCGGGAGCTGCGTTTGTCAGGGGGGCTCTGACCCCCGATGTGGTCAGCGTGGAGACCGCTCGTCTGTCTGGTCACCACGGCTCAGCGCCTGCGAACGGACGGCGCGCTCCAGTCAGCCGCTGGCGGTCAGAAAGGACAGCAGGTGCCGGGCTGCGTGGGGAGTGGGGTCATCGGCAGGCTCAAGTTGCAGCTCCGGGCCTGAGAGCGAGGGAAGGCGCGGGGCGGGCGGACGACTGCCCAGGCTCATCCAGCCTCGTGAGGGCGCCGAGACTCATCCGGGGGCGGGGGCTCAGGGCTGTGAGACGGGAGTGGGAAGAAAGTCCAGGCTCGTCAGAAGGTTACCCGAGAACTCACTATCTTTTTAAAAACCTCTGGCTAGTGCTTGTGCTGACTCTAATTCCTCCTCCCCAGACCACAGGACGTTCTGCTGACACTCGAAGGTCAAGTCACAGGTGCTGCGCTGCATGTGAGAGGCCGCCTTCCTCCTCTTACCGAGAGGACGGCGCATGCGCCAGCCGGTCCCCTCGCCACCCTCCACGCGGAGGGGGTGCGGCGTGTGCGGCCAAAGGGGGCGGCCTGCCAGCCCCGCGTGGCGCCTGTGCGCCCGCTGGACGACCCTTTGGAGAGCGGCTGCCGTGTCCCTCTGCTCGTGCCCACCTGTTGCTAAAGGCACGTGGCTCAGCACACACTTCCCTCACTGCAGGTCACGTGCATCCTGGAAGCCTTCGGGAACGCCAAGACAGCTCTCAACGACGCGTCCAGCTGCTGCATTAAGTACTTCGAGCTGCAGTTTTGCGAGCGGCAGAAGCACGTCACTGGAGGTGAGTGCCGCGTGGACGTGCTGCCCAAGGGCACAGAGGCCCTCCCGCGCAGCTCAGCGGTGAATGCTGTGTGTGCACCCAACAGGTGTGTGTGCATATGCACACACACATATCTGAGTGCACATGCATGCACACCCAGGCAGGCGTGTGTGCATATGCACACAAGTACCTGAGCGTGCACACCTGTGTGCACCCAGGCAAGTGTGTGTTGTGTGCACATGTTTCCGAGTGTGCATGTGTGTGCACCAGGCAGGTGTGTGCAGCACACACATATCTGAGTGCACATATGTGCACCCAGGGAGATGTGTGTGTGCGTGTCCACATATCTGAGCGTGCACTCATGAGGCGGCAGGCAAGGTGTTCTAAAGTTACTGTGACTTGAAACACTCTGAGATGCAAGTTGAGTGTTTGCAAGATGATTCCTAGATAAAGTGTGTTGTGGAACCAAGACAACGATGGCTGGAATAGTTGTACTTGCTGACGTGGGGGAAAAGCTCCAATATTTAAATAGAAGATGGCTTGACGGTATAATTTCCTTACAAAGTTCACGTTGAAATTTATTTTAAATAAAACTGAATCCACACTTAGAGTAACTGTGGTGAAACAAACCAGCACATCACAGCGCTCCCCAGGCTGCACTCATGGGATCATAGCTTATTTGATTTAAATATTTAATGTGATGCCAGGAAAAAAAAAAGGAGAAAAAAATAAATAAATATTTAATGTGTACCTCTTGAAAACCCCTTACTAACTAAGATAACTGCTGATAACACAGCTCTTTGGCTTAGATGGGTGGTCAAGTCACTCTGTGCTGTGGCGCTTCATTGGGTTTGCGTGCTATGGAGCTGGCACAGGAACTGAGGCAAGCTGGCTGGCCAGCCTCCTCTGGGGTCAGTCAGCACCCGCTCTCCCGTCCACCCGCTCTCCCGCCCACCCGCTCTCCCGCCCACCCGCTCTCCCGCCCGCCCGCTCTCCCGCCCGCCCGCTCTCCCGCCCGCCCGGTATTTCTTTGCTGTCGACTAGGAGATCACAGAGAGCAAGCGCTCTGGCAATGAGGTTCTCATGTGTGTAGATTTAAAAAGATACTTTCTTCAGAGGCTTGAAATTTAATATTAACATCAAATGGAAAATGTTTTCAGCAATTTAAGAAGAAAATTTAATAACTAGACCACAACTGAAAGTTGCCACCTGATTAAATATCCATGGCAATAGAAAAGAACCTGTACCCCCACACAGTTTTAGCATCACCTGTGGTTAAAATGCCCGTCATGAAGGGGATACTTTGAAAGAGTTGCTCTTTATGCATTCGACAGCAGCTTTTTCTGGGAGTTGTCAAAAAAGACAACTTTTCTTAGCAGGAGGTATGCATTTTGAGTGAGGTTCTCCTTTGCGCTGTGATCATTCTGACAGGCTAGGCTGACCGCTTAGGAAATTTATACGCGGCAAAAGCAATCACGTGTTAGTGGTTCCGCTGCCGGAGAAGCCCAGCTGGGAACCCCTCCTGTATTTGCTGAGGCCGGAGTCCGGAGCAGTCCCTAGCACTCAGTACATGAAATGACCGTGTTTATAGCGCAAATGAGGGAAGATTCGAACCCGTGTGCCTGCCTAACTACTGCTACATTCCAGCCAGAGAAACTGCTGCCCGTGGATTCGTTCTTCAAAGTGAAAATCCGCATTAAGTTGAAGCTGCATTTGAAATGCAAACATTTACTTTTTACTGATCGGACATGCTGATAAGAATGAACCTAAAGTTACATTAAAAGGCCACTCCAGAAGCAGTAGGCCTTTCAGCAGACAGGGCAAAGAGCCGAGAATGTGATGACCATGTACTTCTGAACGTCCAGTCTTACTGTACGCAGAGTCAGGAGTGTGATTCCGTGTTTCGTCCCTTTGCCATAGCTCAGCCACTGTGAAACGAATTTCCACATGCATTTATGACGTTGGCCGTTTTGTTTGTGTTTGTAACGTTGTGAAGGCAGAGGGTCAGAATAATGGGTATTAGCTATCAATCCTAATATCGAATCTAACCCTAATAATTAACCCTAATGCTGTGACATGGATCACAATAAACCAGGAAGATGACGGGACAAAGTCTGCAAGGGGCATATGCTGCTCTACAGATGCAGCACCTGTCCCGTTGGCAGTTTCTGGCAAAGCTAATCGTAGGCTCGCCGGATGTCCGGAATCTCGCTCCGCGGCGTTCACCCAGCTGAGCTGGAGAGGCACGCCCACGTGGTGGTGACGTGAGTGTGTGGAGCTTTCCTCATAACCGCAGAGCCTGCAGCGGCCGGGGCAGCCTCCGGGAGGCGCCGAGTGGGCCGACGAGCTGCCGTGTGCGCGCAGTGGGGTGACCGCCACCGGTGAACATGAACTCCCAGGCCGTGAAAAGGCAGAAAGCCCGCGTGTTTAAGTGAAAGTCGCCGGCATGGGAAGGTTATTTCAAGGTTATATAATATAAAGGTTATGGAGTCCATCTCCTTGACATTCTGGAAAAGGCAAATCTGAGAGACAGTGAGCAGGCCCGTGGCGGCGGGGGACGGTGGGGCTGACTCCGTGGGACTCAGGGCGGTGAGGCCGTTGCGTGTGAGCCTACGAAGGAGACAGCGAATTTCTCAAAGCCAGCAGAACGCAGATGTAAAGTGTGGACGTTCGTCAATAACAACGTGTCAGTGTTGGCTCCTCCTTTTCAGTAACCAAGATGTTAATAGGGAAAACCCGGTTTGGGGGAGGCGGGGGGGCGGGTATTGGAACTCTCTGTACTTCCTGCTTTGCGTCTTCTGAACCTAAAAAAATTGCTTTAAAAAATAAAGCCCAGTAGTTTTGTTGAAACTGGATCTGTGCTTGAAAAGAGCAGGTACAGTGGCTCTGTGTGAGCTGCAAGTGAAACGAAGACGCACTGACCAGGGCCACCTCCTCTCCGCAGCCAGAGTCTCTGCGTACCTGCTGGGGAAGGCCAGGCTGCTCGCTCAGGCTCCTGGCCAGAGCAATTTCCTCGTTTTCCACCTGCTGATGGACGGGCTATCTGCCGAAGAGAAGGACGCGCTCCGCCTGGGCCACCTCCGCTCTCACAGGTAAGCCGGGCAGCAGCCCCACGCCGCCAGCTCTGCCCAGGGCACGGCTGTGCGCCGCGTCCCCGCTGGCCCCGTTGGCGTTCACGGGCAAGCTGGTAGCTGGAGAGCGCCGTGGTCCGCCGGGCCAGAGCAGCCGTCCAGTTACAGCTGCGACGCTGTAATTACAGCCGCTTACGTAGCGCGGTCTTTGGATGGGAATGAAAGCATCAGGCGCCCCTGCTGGTTGGTGTGTCTGCACACTCGGTGTGTGGCTTAGCCTGGGATGGATACTCCACCCCGTGCAGGGAGAAGGGGGTGGCAGCGAGGTGTCCTGGCCCCGCCCAGGGGCTGTTCTCTGGCGCGAGCCAGTGGGCAAGGGGCTTCTCCTCCGAAGGGACACCGATGCACTTCCGATACCATCGACACCCTGTTCGCAGGACTCACGGCTGCATCCAAGACAAACGTGCCTCCCACGGGCGATGACGGGAGGGAGCTGGGGAGCGGTGGGTCCGGCGAGTTGGGGTGGGGAAGCTGGTTGGCCTCGGAGCGGAGCAGCGTGTGTGTCTCCAGCAGGCACAGGGCGGTCGCTGGAGACTCGGGCAGACACAAAAAGGCCCTTGGTGGCCTTTTCGGGCTTTAATGCTCTCCGGGAACCTGGTGCCTGGACGCGCCCGGCAGGGAGGCAGCAGGCGTTGCGGCGGGCCGGCCGGCATGGGACCAGGGCCTCCCAGCCCCAGCCAATCTTGACGCTCCTCTCTGGGCTGTCTCTGGCATTGGCTCGCTCACGCATGGCCACTCCCACACTCCAAGCATCTTCAGTAACTGGTCAAGGGCACAGTGATGGCCACAGAGGCTAGTGGCGTGAGGAGCCTGGGTAACTCATTTACTCTCCACCAGTGAAGCTGGAGAGGTGGGGCTTTCCTGGGGGCTCGGGTGAGGTCTGAGTGGAACTGACACCCCCGAAGTAGCTGGAGATGTGACGGGGCAGCCTCTGACCGTGACAGAACCACCTCTGGGTCACCTCTGGTCGGGTGTGCTGTGGCCGAGGCGGGGAAGGCCGGGTGTTGGCGTGGATCCTTGCCGTCTGTAATGAACCGCTTTCCATTGCCTTGGGATTGAGCTGGGAGCAGAGTCTTCACGCTGAGCAGGAGAAAGCAACAAGGTCAGGTGTTACGAGGCCTCATCAAATTGGTGTTTATTTGAAGTCAAAAGATATTTTGGGGTTTACTGCCCTCCCAGACAACATAAATTCAGAAGGAAAATAGAACACTAAATGCAGGCTGGAAGCCCAGGCAAAAGTGACTTAAAAAAACAAATCGTAAGCTGCCGGGGCTTTAGAAACGTTTCTGTCAGGTCCTCTCGTTTTACAGAGGACAGCATAAACCCAGAGCTTGAGCGACTCATGGTGAAGGGCTCGCCACACAGCAGAGCTGAAAACCCAACTTCATCCCTTCGTCCCCTTCATTGGGGACCGCTAACGGGCGTGTTCTCTCTTGGAGGGAGGGCGTAGATCCACAGTAGTGTTCCCCGCAGGCTGTGGGGAAGAAAGACTGCTCCTGATCTCCCAGCAGAACTCCGAGCTGGTAGTCAACGCTGTATTTAGAGATTGCCTGTGCATCTGAGTGTGCATTAGAGTCTGCCTCTGCGGGTGTGCATCTGTGAGTGTGCATCTGAGGGTGTGTGCCTGTGCATCCGTGTGCATCTGAGTGTGCATCCAAGTCTGCCTCTGCAGGTGTACATCTGTGCATCTGTGTGTGCATCTGTGTGTGCATCGGCGTCTGCCTCTGGAGGTGTGCATTGGAGTGTGCATCTGAATCTGCCTCTGCAGGTGTGCATCTGTGTGTGCATCGGCGTCTGCCTCTGCAGGTGTGCATCTGTGCATCTGTGTGTGCATCTGTGTGTGCATCGGCGTCTGCCTCTGGAGGTGTGCATTGGAGTGTGCATCTGAGTCTGCCTCTGCAGGTGTGCATCTGTGTGTCTGTGTGCATCTGTGCATGCATCAGCATCTGTCTTTGTGGGTGTGCATCTGTGAGTGTGCACCTGCGTGTGCATCGGCGTCTGCCTCACGGTGTGGTCTGCCCCTGCTGCCCAGACGCGGAGTGCTGCAGCATGAAGCGCCGCCGTCTGACTGACGCTGGCGGGCGACTCGCCTCTCCGCCGCTCCGGCCGCGGCCTGGGGGAAGACAAGCCTCTCCTTACTGAGCTGCGGGCCTGACGTTGCTTCTCCTGGTCGAAGAGTTTGGAATCACTTGGACTGTTTAGAAAGTCAAACAGCCAGAGCGGCTTTGTCGGAAGCTCCGACAGGAAAGAACTCGGCAAAATGAATAACTCAAGGCCCTGAACAAAGCGTTCATTTTAGTAGCTGTATCACAAATACCTGGGGGGTGCAAAGCAACAGCACCCCCAAAATCTACTCTCTCCGGGTCCATGACAATGTCAGCTGAACACTTCCACAAAGATTCCACAGGCTGAATAGTCCTCAGGAACAGAACAGGCTATTTTGCAAGGCACAGTGTTGTGTAACACGGTCTCCCGTGATGTGGGGGGTCATCTCTCAGTTTCGCTGTTGGTGGGTTTTATCTGGGTGGTGCTGGCAGGGTTCGGAGTTATACCAGTGCGGTGTTTGAGCATGTGAGTGGTTTTGTTTAAGAATGATGCCGTTCAGCAGCGCTGTGCTGGAGATGGTTTAGCTTGTGTATGATCAATGGAATAAATCTGAATGTTAGGGTCTTTTTTAAAATAGAAAATATTTGTTTTTGCGTAGAAGAACTGGGGTGCAGGCCAGAGGTGAGGGGAGTGAAAGGACTCCCCAAAAACAGAGTGGGGAGCAGAACAGGCAGATCCATTGAAACACCCTGCTGAGGGGAGCAGCGGGAGGCAGGAGAGGTCTGCTGTGCCCTGCGGGTCCCTCCCTGGCCAGGGATCAAACTCAGGTCACACCAGTGACAGCCTGAGACCCAACCCCTAGGCTACCAGGGAGGCCCCCAAATGTGATACTTCCTGCCTGACAGACCGACGGGCTTTCTGGGTGCCCGCTTTGAAGTGAGCGCTCGCAGGCAAAGCAGGAGCCACACACAAACACAGTGCGTGTGCACACACTAGTGACACACGCGGAACCTGGGGCACGTCGGGAGTGCCGTTCCCGCCACACCTGCTCACCTGCTTCCCGTCAAGGTGCCGCGTGTCTGAGACAGCAGCGCCTGCACGTCCCTGCTCCCCCACTCACCGCACGTAGCCTGCCGGGGCTGCAGGGGCGCTGCCTCAGGACGAGCCCCGCGCACGTCAGTCCTGTTGCCCCACGGCCTCTCCCCTCCTTGCAGCAGCCCCGACCTCCACGCCTGCCCGGCCTCCGGCCTCAGCCTGCTGAAGGAAGAAAGCAGTGCAGCCCACGTGCCCGCGGAAAAGCTGCAAAGGGTGGTGGAAACTGGGCCCCAAGACTTTTGGAACCAAGAGTCTTCAGAATCTCACATGAAAATGTGTGACGCTTCCCTGCGGTGCAGCGCGCACCTAAAAATACCTCCTGTGTGTGGGGTTGGAGTAGTATCTAGGACGCAGATAGCAGCTCTGTGTGGCTTCGGAATATAAATGGCACCGATACGACACCAGCTTCTATGACACTCTGCATAGCCACCGCCCTGTGCAGATTCGCTGAAACCAGCACAGGAAATAGAAACGACAGAGCCGGCCAAGGCCGCACTTATGGAGACAGCCACGGGGGGGGGGGGGTGCCCCTCCCCAGCCGCACAGGAGCAGGAAGGGGGGGCTCCTCCCCCGTGGGGTCTCGCTATTTATGGCTTTCTAGGGTTGATTCCCCCCCATCCCACCCCTCGGCTGTTTGTTTTTTAAGTTCTATTTAAGATTTTTTGCATGCAATGCTAACGTTACTTCAGGGGGATAAGTGTAGTTTATGTTCTGGGACCCAAGACTTAAGAAAAGCTGGAAATAGCCACTCACTGCCTGCTGCACCCCTCCACGCAGCTCCCAAGCTGGTTCTGACCTCCAGGGAAGTCCCTGCCCCTCCCTGCAGGCCCTGCCCCAGGGCGTGCTGGAGCTGCTGCCCTGTCTCTCCAGTGAGCAGTCACCAGCTGCCCGTGAGCACAGCGGGCGTCTGGCATGGGATTTGCCAAAGATCGTATTCCCATGTAATTGCTCTTCATATACGCCCCCCAGTCTGTGGGGCTAGGATTATAGGTCAGCTAGTATACTGACACCAACATTTCACCTCCTAGTTTTTGAAGAGTTATTTGTTTATACACACAAGAGCTGGGGTACAGGCCAGAGGTGCGGGGGGTGAAAGGACTCCCCAGAGACAGAGCGGGGAGCAGAACAGGCAGATCCACTGAAACACACTGCTGAGGGGAGCTGCGGGAGAAAAGAGGGGTCTGCTGTGCCCTGTGGGTCCCTCCCTGGCCGGGGCTCGAACTCGCGCTGCAGCGGCTGTGGAGGCCCCACCATGCGGAGCTCAGCCCCTGCAGGGGGCCCAGCATCTGCCCTCTGAGGGGCGCTCATGTATTAGCGGATGAGACTCACTGCCTTTATGTTTGCGGCTTTGTGCTTGCTGTCCGCTGCTGTCCGCTGCTGCGGGCGCTCTGCAGGCCCTGTCCACTCATGGTCCTCTGGAAGGGCGGTCGGCGTCCCCGGCTGCAGGCGCGCCACGAACTCTTGTGAGCAGCCAGCAGCCGCATGTGGGGGCCCTGGCCTTGCAGCCCTCGCGGCGCTGGCTTCGTGGGACTCGTCCGAGTGAATGTGCTCCCGTCACTTCCTGCTGCTTCTGCTACAGGAGGAGGCCGTTCGCTCAGGCGCCGTCAGCCGCGCCGCGCTTTTAACAGTAGCAGCGTCTTTGCGATCTCCAGGGAAGACCCGTGCTCTCGCATGAGCGTGCACTCGCATGAGCGTGCACCCACCCAGAGACCCCGCGCCGCGTCTCCCACGCTCCCGCGCGGCCCTGCCGTGACCCTTCCTCGCGTGTCTCGCCGCCTCCCTCTGCTCGCCTCACGGCAGGCACAAGCACCTTCCTGACCGAGGGGCGCGGGGGCCTCGCAGCGGCGCGTCCAAGGCCACCAGGGAGAAGATGGGGTCACATGGTCCGGCGCCTGCCTGCAGCCCCGATGTGCGGCCAGCCGGGGCTGCCGTCCGGAGCGGGCGACGCCAGCGCAGGGTGGGGGCACGCGCTCCGTGGGTGTGAGCAGCCTGTGGCGCGTCACAATTGGAGGGCAGTGACGACAGCACGGGCTCCTCGGAGTAGCCGCCTGCTGCTCCCCACAGTTCTGTGCGTGGCCCCCGAGGTTTGGGCTGAGGGGTCTGTCTCCCCGACCCTGGGACGAAGACGCTGTGACCCGGATGTTCTCACTCTGCTCTCAGTGCAGTGCCCAGACGCACCACGCTGACGCCGCTCCCTGCCGGCAGCTGCGGCCTCTCCCCGACCCCCCCGCGGCCTCTCCCCGGGGCCCCGCCAGCCCCCCTCGCGCAGGCGAACGCTGGGAAGATGCTCATTTCTCCGCGAGCACCCCTGGCCCCGAAACCCAGTAGCTGCTGCGCTCCGTTACATCACGGCCCGGCGGACGCAGCAGGAGGGCTGGCTGCGTGGGGCTGGGGTGGCCCCTGTGTCCCCAGCACTCTGTGTGGCTCGGCCCTTACGAGCGGGGCCGGGTCACCGGGGCAGGCTCGTCCTGCGGCAGAGGGGCTCCAGGCGGCCAGCGCCGGCTGCTGCTCAGCTGCGGGGCCCAGGCGACACCTGCCTCAGGGTGAGTGCCCGCCCGCAGCAGGAGCTGGGGCCGGAGGAATGCAGGCGTCCAGGCGAGCCGCAGGCAGTGCCCGCAGCCCCAGCCCGCAGGTGCAGCAGAGAGTGGGGCCAGCGCTCACGCACCTGTGGGAGACGGAGACGCCCAGTGAGGAGATGGACACACCCGGATGAGGAGACGGACACACCCGGGGAGGAGAGGGACACACCTGGAGAGGAGACAGAGACGCCCGGCGAGGAGACGGACACACCCGGATGAGGAGACGGACACACTGGGCTCGTCGGAGCAGAGGGCACCCGAGCTGATGGAGCGTCTTCGTCGTGTCTCGTTCACCCAGGAGAAGCCTCCGTTGCCTGGATTTAGCTTCTGCCCGGGTGCTGCCCAGTCCCCGCTGAGGGGGCAGTGACTCAGCCGCGGGGCCCTTGGCGATGATGCACTGGCCCTGGGGGTTCGGGGTCAGGGCGCGGCTCCTGCAGGGGCTCGGGGCTGAACAGTGGCCAGTTGCTCTCGGGATGAGGTCGGCCTCCCGGCACCACCAGCCGCCGGGCATGTCTGCGGTGGGTCCTGCCCCCCACGCCCCTCCCGGTCCTGCTTTCTGCCCCATAAAGCGGTTCCGGCCTCGCAAACGAACGTTACTGCGCAGCGGGCTCTGCCACGGAGCAGAGCAAGGAGCAGCCACACTGGCTGCACGGAGGCTGCGACCCCGCTGCCCATGGCTCCCCCGCTGCCCATGGCCCTGCTGCCTGTGGCCCCCCGCTGCCCGTGGCCCTGCTGCCCGTGGCCCCTGCTGCCTGTGGCCCCCCGCTGCCCGTGGCCCTGCTGCCCGTGGCCCTGCTGCCCGTGGCCCTGCTGCCCATGACCCCGCTGCCCATGGCCCCCGCTGCCCGTGGCCCCCGCTGCCCGTGGCCCCTGCTGCCCATGGCCCCCGCTGCCCGTGGCCCCCACTGCCCGTGGCCCCCACTGCCCGTGGCCCCGCTGCCCATGGCCCCCGCTGCCCGTGGCTCCCTGCTGTCCGTGGCTCCCCCCACTGCCCTTGGCCCCTGCTGCCCGTGGCCCCCCACTGCCCATGGCCCCCCACTGCCCGTGGCCCCCGCTGCCCGTGGCCCTGCTGCCTGTGGCCCCTCTGTCCGTGGCCTCAAAGGCGAGGCTGCTCTAGGGCAGGGCTGGGCACCTGCAGGCTCGCTCGGGACTTTGGCTGTTGGTCGGAGGGTGGCCGCAGGCCTGTGTGTGCACAGGGTGAGTCTGCCCTCAGCTGGCTGCATCGACGCGGGTGCCCATGTGCACCTGATTCGACTCCCTGATTCGTCTCCCTGATTCGACTCTCCTGTCCTACGCAGGCGGGAAGAACACACCTGTGCACGTGTGCATGCGCCTGACACGCGGGTGCGCCTCAGACTCTGAGCGCTGGAGAGTCACCGGGACAGCCTCGGACGTCCTGCACGGAGCGACCGTCCTCCATGGGGCGACCGTCCACTGGGGCGACTGTCCTCTATGGGGCGACCGTCCACGGGGCGACTGTCCTCCATGGGGCGACCGTCCACAGGCCGCCTGCAGGTGCAGCGCGCCGGCGGGCGCGGGTGGCCGTGAGCACGGTGCCCGGGGCGGTGTCAGCAGTAACCGCCGCTCTGAGCGTCCGTCCCGTGCAGGAACCCCGCCGGGGGCGCGGGTCTGCGTGGGCTTCCCTGCGGGTGGCAGGCCCGGGTCAGCCACGGCGGCTCCAGCCCCGGTGACCCAGCCGTCGGCGTGCGTGCTGCGGGGGTGCTGGGGTGCTGGGGTGCTGGGTGCCGTGTGTGTGTCGGCGGCCTGCACGCGGGGTGAGTCCCCGGGCCGGTGTCTCGGGTGGCTTCAGTACTGGCTGTGCTCGGATGTCCGTCCCGCACCCGTGAGCCGGCCGTTGTGCAAGCACGTGTCCTCTTACGGCGCCTCGCCCTTAAGTCCGTGTCCCTGGACAAGGGGTTTGTAATGTCCGAGGGATCTCCGAGGGGATGCAGCTTCTTAGGCGATACGCTAAGGAGCGAGCACCTTCGAGGGCCCCCGCAGCCTCTCCATTGTGAGCTGAAATGCGCACTCGGACTTTCTGGTCCGACTGACTATTGCCCCAAACGTGCTCCAGCAGGGCCTCCCTGGTGCGCAAGGGCCGAGCGCCGCACTGTGAAGCGTCCACGGCCGCTGCAGCGCGAGTTCAAGCCCCAGCCAGGGAGGGACTCCCAGGGCGCAGCAGCCCTCTCCTGCCCCCCGCTGCCCCCTCAGCTGTGTACGCCAGTGGATCCGCCTGCTCTGCTCCCCGCTCTGCCTCTGAGAAGTCCTCTCCCCCATGCCTCTGGCCTGTGTCCCGGCTCTTGTGTGCATTCATAATAAGTCTTTTTTAAAAGAAGCAGCACCAACATTCAAGTGTTTACAAAAGCAAAGCACTGACCTTTAAAGTGTCACTCTGCCTCCTCACACCTAATGATCACTCATCACCACCGTACACGTGCGTTCCGTGTGGTTGACGGTGACGTGTTGTACGGACACATCGCTGTCACTGGCACTCCGTCCGCCCTGATTTGCACGGTGTCCCTCACCAATAACCGCAGTCCCTGCCAAGTACAAACTCAGCGTCTTTGTTTACCCGACCGGAGTCTTGCTGTCTTGGATGAGCGGGTCACAGCAGCAAAGCGCGGAGCCCGTTCTGCCCCCGCCACCCGCCTCCGCAGAGCCGCTCTGAGCCCCGGCGGCAGAGACCGCCCGTGGCTGCACAGGGCATGGCCACTCTCGGGGTCCGCCTGGTCTTTCTTCTCAACACACGTTACAAGGCCATCGCGCTCGTGGTGAAGCCAAAGACGGCACACAGGAAGAGAGTGGACCAGCTTCCCTGATGCACGTAGACACAAAAGCCTCCGTGAAACAGCACTCAGGGGCCTGTGTCTTAGTGGACGTGCGTGTGGGCTGGCCGGTAGTCCACTGTGGAGGGCGAGTGGGGGCTGCGGGGCGGGGCAGCCCCCAAGAGCCCCGAGGGGGCCTGAGCAGGTGGGCGGAGATCGGGACGTTCCGGGTGTGGCTGTGCGTGGACCGTGTTCCAGCGAGGACTCAGATGGACAGGAGCGAGGGCGGCCTGAGGGCTCCCCAGCCTCACCGGGGCCCTGGGGCGGGCAGTCTGGCGCGGTGGACTCGGGCGTGCCAGCGTGCGCTGTCAGGAGGGGGCCCGGAGCCGGGTGGGAAGCCGCTGAAGGGCTTGGTCTCGGAAGTGAGCTCCCCGCACGCACGCTCTGCAGGAGCGTGTGTGCAAGCGGCAGGCCTAGGCCAAGCGGGGCCCGGCGTGTGCCGTCCAAGGGCCGCGTGGCCAGAGCCAGGCGAGGTCCGAGGCGTGGCCTGTGCAGGAGGCCGACCGCCAGCCAGCGAGCCCGCTCAGGAGCTCAGGCATCGCAGAATCGCGCCTCGGTGGGCCAGAGACACGGGGCAGACTGCGGGGAGGCCCTCCGCGGGGATGCCACGTGCTCTCGGGGAGAGGACTCGGCTGCGGGGGCGGCAGCGGGGCGCACGCCCCTGGCGCCTCGCAACATTCGCCGCAGCACTGGCGCAAGGTCGGGGCTGCCGGAGACACCTGGCCCGGCCGGCCGCAGAGGCAGCTGCCCACGACGTCGCACGTCCAAGCGGGCGTCCCCTCAGTCAGCGTCGAAGCCCCGCGGCGCCCTGCTCTGGCCTGCGTGGCCTCACACGTGCTTCGGCGGTCAGCCGGGGCCGCAGCCCAGTTCGACCTGGACTGAGGCTCTGTCCGTGTCCAGGCACTACCCCGCCCGGCACCGGGGCGTGACCGCGTCCTCCTGCGGGCGCCCCGGGTCGTGGCGGTCACTCGTTCCTGAAGGCCCCGCTGTGCCGAGCAGAAGCCCTCCTGTTTCGCTGATGCCCCACCCCCATCCGAAGGAGCTCTGCGGGGAGGGGACGAAGTCCCACCTGCCAGAGGGCCCGTGGGGCGCCCGGGCCGACGGGGTGTGGCTGGCCTGGCCCTGCAGCTGCCCACGAGGCGCTCTGGAGAGGCCGGCGGTTGATGCTGCGCTCGTGCCCAGGGCACGTGAGAGTTTGAATCTGCTTCGCCAGATGTTTCCAAGAACTGTCTGCCTGATGAGAGAAGTATGGACAAACTGCTCTGGGAATGTCACAGACCCCAAGGTTCCCTGGATGTGTAATTGACTTAAGAGTCTGTGCCTTTCCTGAGTGCATCAAACAGAACCCCGTCCTCCCCTGACGGCCACCGGCGGCTTCCCGCTTTCCAAACAAAACAGTCCAGGCTGAGCCATTAATATTCTCGTGGCTGGAAATATACGTATCTGACCTGTGGCTAATAAAAATCTCACTTATGTCCCTTTGGGGGAACGTAAAAGTTGCTAGTACTTCCCAGACAGTTCGAAAACAGTAAAGGAAAGGGTTTCCTTTCTAGGAGCGGGGCAGGGCGGCGCACGCCGAGCCGGCTGGCTGGCGAATTCACAGACGGCTGCGGTTTTGCCTTATCTGGTTTCTGTCTGCATACTGAACGTCCCCAAGTGGAAGGCAGCTTTGCCCACAGTAGAGGAGGTATTGTTCCTTTGTATTTAACCTCAGAGGAAACACTGAGCAAAACTTCGCGGGGGAGCGCACCTTCCAGAAGTCAGAACTTACACGCGGGGGCCGTCGGCCCAAGCCTCGGCACGCGCCAGCATGCCAGAGACCTCGCGCCCCGGAACCTCGGGGCTGGACCGCCCGGGCAGGGCCGCTGCCTTTGTTTGTTCGTTTGTTGTCAGGTCAGTTACTTTTCCTTGACACGTAGTTAACGAGCCACACTGTGCAGACAGGGGCACCCCGCGGCACCGCGTCCATGTGGGGCGTTTCTGCACCTCTGCGCAGCACGTGCCGGCTGTTTCTTTCTTTCCTTTTAAGGATTTATTTATTGATGCACACAAGGGGTGTGCCTATGGGGTGCAGGCCAGAGGCGTGGGGGGTGAGAGGAGTCACCAGAGACAGAGCGGGGAGCAGAACAGGCGGATCCACGGAACCCACTGCCGAGGGGAGCAGCGGGAAGCAGGCGAGTCTGCTGCGCCCTGGGGGGTCCCTCCCTGGCCGGGATCGAACTCGCGCTGTGGATGCTTCACAGTGCTGAGATTTAACCCCCTGGGCCAGCAGGGAGGCCCCTCATTTCGCTTTTGCAGTGAGAACAACTAGGTTCTAATCCCAGAAGCTGGAAGCCCCTGCCCGGTGCCGTGACTTTGCTCTCCACGTGGCGCAGGAGGCCCCAGGGCTGACCCAGCCCCAGCTGCAGCGTTGCTGCTGCCGCTGGCCCAGCAACACCCGCTGCAAGGCCAGAGCAGCTGGCGCGGGGCCCTCCCGCCCTCAGCTCCCGGGTGCAGTCTCGGCACAGCCGTGGCGTGTCGCTGGTGCCTCGCTGCTGCCCGGGTCCGGTCTTCGTGGCCGAGCAGCACGCTCGGCGAGGGGCAACCTCTTTTCTCAGGTGCCTTCACCCGGCACATCCAGGGCTCACCGGTGTGGGCTCCTGGCAGCAAAGGAGCCCCCTGCGGCGCAGAGCAAGGCCCGGCGCTACCCACTGTCCTCGGGCGTGAGGAACTTACTCCAGGGTCCTCTCGCGTTTGCCGCAAAGCAAAAACACACGCCCACCCTCACTCGTGCCCGGGCGCGCACCCCGCACACCCCACCTCCTCCAAGGCACGTGCACAGACGCGCCTGCCGCACAAGCACTCACGCTCGCACAGGGCTGTAAGGTGACGACCCTGCTGCCCGCATCTCTGCAGCGTCACAACGGTGAAGCGTCGGGGTAAGGGAGGGCCGACCAGAAGCAGCGCGGGCCCACAGCTGTTTGTGCGGCCGGCTTTCAATGAATTTAACTTGCAAGGAAAACCTTTCTCACCCCAAGGTCAAAGAGGAGCCTTGCACCGCGACACATAGGGCTCTGATTTGTTGTTTCATTCCTGTGAGCGAAAGCAAAGATACTTGTATACTTGGTGCACTTTTAAACTTTCTTTAAATATTCTTTTAAAAAGAAAGAAAAGAAGGATTAAACTTCTAAGAGCCTTTTGGAGAGACCCACCAGCCTCATAACTCACCGAGTCACAGGACCCAGAGTTAGTGCTCTAAGTCAGCACGTGGACACGAATATCAAAGCAGCCTCAGCTCTTCGTAGTGAAATATTCCGCTGCGCATTTAACAAAACATGTACGGGACCTGCCTACTAGAAATTACCAAATGCTGAGGAAAGAAAGAGGCATACAATATTCATGGATTAGAAAACTCAGTACAGTAAAGTTATTAAATAGTCCCCAAATAATTTATAAGTTTAGCTCAAGTCTTGAATTCTTAATAATGTTGAGGACTTGAACAAGCTTATTCTAAAATTTATAGCCAAAGACACAGGCCCAAGAATAGCTAAAGAATCTTGAAAACAACGTCGGAGCGATCCTTGTCCCGTCTTAAGTCCAGTATCTAGCTGCAGTCACCAAGACAGCGCATTATCGGTGCACAGAATATACACCGAAGGAAAGACCAGAGCGCAGACAAACCCGTGCAGCGTACACAGCTGCTTCTAAAATAAGTATAAGCAGTGAAACGGAGAGAAAATGGCCTTTCAACAGAAGGTGCTGGAGCGATTTGACATCTGAGGAAAACAAAACAATCGAAAAATAAAACCAAAACAAAAAGTCTCAGGCCATACAAAGGAAATAACGAATCAGAGACTTAAACATAAAACATAAAGCTTTAAAATTTGGAGAAACAAGGAGATGTCAGCACTTGAGACTTGACACCAAGACACGGTCTGCAAAGGGACAGTGAAGGAACTGTCCCGCTGAAGGTGGCACCTGTGACAGCCCCAGGCCGGGGCCGCTCAGGCACACGCGTCAGACGCGTTCACACGCGCACGGGCGAGCAACTGCTGCCGGGCGGGGCGAGACAGCAGCGTGCCGCTGCGGAGCGAGACAGCGCCTTGCCGACAGGGCGCTTGGGGGCCACCGTGGTCGGCCAGGAGCAGAGGCCGGTGCCGCACCTGCTCTCGGCTTGAGTCCCCGTGGGGCCCCCTCGCCTTGCGTCAGCTCGCCTCTGGGCGCCGGGAGCGAACCGCCCGGGAGGGGGTGCGCGCTGGGGCACCCCGGTCCTGCGTGCAGCGCACCTCCCGGGCAGGCGGGGCCTGCAGCCCTCCGGACGGCAGCGGCGCTGGACCCAGGCTGCCGCCGACGGGACCGTCCGTGAGTCTGCGCCTACTGGGCGGGCGCGGGTGTGCGGGCGCCCCGCAGGCGCTGGTGCCGCTCCCGCCTGGAGCCCTGCCACCGCCTGTTGTCCTCCTGCGTGCGGCGCGGCGGGCTGGACAAGCGTTGGCGGCCGACGGTGTCACGGGGGCTTCGGGCATCGGCCATCCGAGGCCGCGGCTGCCCCGCAGACTCAGCCACCCCGGCGCGCGTCCACGTCAGTGCGTCGGCCCGTCCCGGCAGCCCGCTGAGACCTCCGCAGGAAAGCGGCTCCTCCCGGGAGCGGGGTCCTCTGTGCTGCCCAGGGCTCCCCACGCCGCGGTCTGCTCCCCTTTGCTCACTGCGATGCGGGGTAACAGCCGCGTCAGGGAAGAGCAAAGGGGTAGGGGACGCCCTGTGACGCCTAAAACCTCCTGCTACGGGGTCTGTTTCAGGTGTGTCCACACTTATGCGACTCCTGTTGGCTGCCTTCACCCCACTTCTTTTAAAGGTTTATGTGCGCATGCAAGAGCTGGGGTGCAGGCCAGAGGTGAGGGGGAGGGAGGACTCCCCAGAGACAGAGTGGGGAGCAGAGCAGCAGATCTACTGAAACCCACTGCAGAGAGAGCAGCAGGAGGCAGGAGAGGTCTGCTGCACCCTGGGGGTCCCTCCCTGGCCGGGGACCGAACTCCTGCTGCAGCAGCTGCGGCTGCTTCACATGCAGCGCTCAAGCCCCAGTGCCACCGGGGAGGCCCCTCACCCCACTTCTTTTGAGCAAGGTCTTTACTTGCTAAGATGACTGGAAATGATGCTCGGTCCCCTCCCGCCATGGCCCCTCAGGACACGCAGCTGAGCGTGTGGGGCGAGGGGCAGGCCAGGGCAGGGCCGGGCGCAATGTCCCTCCCGGGCTCGTGGCCCCCCGGGCAGGCCCTGGCGCCGTGACGGGGCAGCGACTCTGCCATGAGGGAAGGCGAGGCCAAGACCGCGTCTCGGGCACCCAGCGGAGGCTGGGCACATGGAGAGGGGCGTCAAGCGCCAAATCCTAGCCCCCGTCCCTTCTGGTAGAGTAAGCAGTATCGGCCACGCACAGGAAAGTCGTTGTCTCTAAATTCAGGAAACAGCCACAGCCCTGTGTAGAATTCAGAGAATGGAGGAGCCTCTTCAGACGCTGTGCCACACCTCCTCCGTCGCACGCTCCGTCCGTGGCCCTGCCCGGCTCCCCTTCCCACCCCAAGTCTGCCCGCTCCCTGGCACCCCCACCCAGCCCTCACCGACCGTCTCTACACCTGGCTTTGCGTCCGGTCCAGCACGTGGCCAGCCTGAGTCCCTCCCTCGTCCCATGGCCACAGGCCCCCCCAACAGCTGAGGGGGGAATGCCTCACGGCCACCTACCGCAGGCTGCGTACCCCCAAATGAAGCCCTACTGAGCCCCGCTTCTGAGCCTCCGCCCGCGTCGTCATTTCTGTGGCGGCTTGGGCCACCGCCAGCCGCTGCTGGACGCTTTGCCTGACGCTCCGGTCCCTGCAGTTCGCCTGCCCCGCCCGGGACTCTTGTTCCTTCACCCCGAGGCCTCAGCGTCTCCCTGGGTGAGCCCTGCTCACGCCCACGTCCGCATGTCGTGACGTCCAGATCGCGCTTCCTCGTCTTCCCTGAATCGCAGACCCCGCGGCCAGTTATTTCCCGGAGTCCCTCTTGACCTCTGACCGCGTCCAAGGTCGGCGGGCCGCGAGGCTGACCCAAATGAGCCTCCCGAGGACGCGGGGAGCCGCTGCCCCGCGCCGGCCTCTTGCCCCCGTCCGTCTCCCCCGTGCTGCCGGCCAGCCCCGTCCTCGCCTCGCCCGCCCCAGCCCTGCCGTGCCTGCGCCCGCCGCGCCCCTGAGGCGCCACCCGGGCCTGGCGCCAGAAGCCCCCGCAGCACCACGGACAGCGCCGGCCCAGGCAGCGGCTTCCAGGACTGCCGGACGCTCCTCCGGAGACCGCAGAGCTCCGCTGCTCCTGACCGGAGGCGCCGCTCGGCACACCGTTCCACACGCACCGTGCACACTCGCGCCTGCTGCCTTCGCCCACGGCGCTCGTTCCTGGGGCGCCCCCCCCCGCACCTCCTGGCACGCTCTCTTCAGGTGTCACCCTCGACGCAGAGACGCCTCCTCTGCCCCCGGCCCGCAGGCCCAGCCCGCCCCCCGCTGCGCGGCGCCCCGCTGGCCCGGTCTCGGCGCCCTCCGCGGCAGGCGCGTGCGTGCGGCCAGTGCCCTTGCGTGCCGGGCTGAGGGAACAGTCGCCGGGCTGGCAGCTCCTCCTGAGTGAGAGGAGAAACCACAGTGACTCTGGGCTAGACCCTGGTGCAACCCGGCCCGGAGCCGGCGCTGCTGTGCAGGGGGGCTCCCGGCTTCTCCGTCGGCCACGGGATCCCCCTCCCCGACACCTGCGAGTGCCCCCGGCTGGCCAAACGGGCGCTGGGGCCCCGACGAGCCTTGGTTCTGGGGCCTCGGGCCTCGCCGCCAGGCCCGAGCGTGACGGGCTGTGCTCTCGCCCGCAGGTTCCTGAAGCAGACCCTGCAGGGAGAGGCGCCGGCGGCAGAGCGGGCACTGCGCAGGGAGGCGTTCGCCGCGCTGAAGCAGGCCCTGGGCGCGGTGGGCTTCAGCAGCCTGGTGAGTGCCCACCCCAGGGCCGCTCCTCCTGAGCCACGGGCCACCGTGCAGGCCCCCCGGCCCCCACCGAGGGCCGCGGACGCTGCAGAGACCAAGCCCTGTCCGCCCGAGAGTCCGTGTCCACGCGGGGCCCGCGAGCAGGGCGCAGGCCAGGCCATCGGGTCCAGAGCCCCTCCCCGCGGGCCGGAGCACAGTGCGCCGGGCGCCCCGCCCGCCCGGAGGCCAGGCCCCGCAGAGTCCCCTCCAGGCCCTTGTCACTCCGTTAAGACGCCTTTGCGTAGCGGGAAGCCTTCTCTGCTCTTTTTTTTTTTTAAGATTTTTAATTTTTATTTTTATGCACACACAAGCTGCAGTGCAGGCCAGAAGTGCGGGGGGTGAGAGGACTCCCCAGAGGCAGAGCGGGGAGCAGAGCAGGCGGACAGACTGAAACACACTGCTGAGGGGGCAGCGGGAGGCAGGAGAGTCTGCTGCGCCCTGGGGGTCCCTCCCGGCCGGGATCGAACTCACGCGGCTGTGCAGCAGATGCCTCACAGAGCGGCTCAGCCACTGCGCCCGGGAGGCCCACCTTCTCTGTTCTTAAGGACTCACCAGACTCCCGCACGCGTGCCCAGACCGGAAACGCGGCTGAGAACCCGCGGGTGGAGCGGGGCAGCGGCGTGCCCTGGCCGGCGTGGCCAGGACGCTGCAGCCGCTCGCCCGTGGCCAGACCCTGAGTCCTGGCGGGCCCCCGACAGCGTCGCTCGGCCGTCCACACAGCCGGGGAGGGTCGTTCCAGAGAGGCCACCAGGGCCGCGGCTTCGACACCCAGCTCGGCCCCGCGCCCCGGCAGCGCCACACGGTGACCCCCAGCTGCTCTCCCGTCTGAATGACGCCGCTCCCGGGCTCGTCGCGGTGTCACTGGACAGCCGTCCGAAGCGCCTGGCGCGGCGTCAAGCCGAGTCCGGGCCTCCCTGCCCCCTCGCTCAGGCAGCTTCCCTGGGACCTTCTCTGCCTCCCTCCCTGCCCAGCAGGGGCTGACCGTCTGGCTCATGTCAGGTTTCCCCAAGGGCATTTGTCGGCCCGAGGTGGGTGCCAGGGGAGGCTGACCCTGTGACCCTGGCCTGTGAGGCCGGCCTGAAGCGCTGGCCCGTGGGCCTCGGGGCACAGTCACGCACCTGTTGCGGAGCTGAGGAAGCCTTTGCACAGGATGTAGGGCCGGGGCGTCCCCTTCCCTGGGGCTCAGAGATCAGAAAGAGGTTGGGAGGAGACGGAGGTGTGCCCTGGCCAGAGGCGGGTCCCAGGCCTGGGTCGCAGCCTCACAGCCCCGGCCCCAGCCCCCTCCGCCAAGGCCCTTTCCCAAGTCTCCCCTGGCGTGCCCAGGGCTGTTGTCTTTCACTCTCGTCTGAGTCTGCCTGTGTGCTTCTCTGTGCAACCTGCAGGAGGTGGAGAACCTGTTCGTGATCCTGGCGGCAATTCTGCACATCGGGGACATCCGGTTCGCGGCGCTGGGGGAGCCTGGCGCCTCCCGGGTCTCCGACCTTCAGCTTCTGGAGCAAGGTCAGTGGAGTGCGCGCCTGAGCCCCCGCGGCAGTGGCGCAGACCTGCCAGCAGGGGGAGACAGAGCACAGGGCTCCCGCGGAACAGCTGCCTCCCGCCTGCACAGGTGGGGGCGGGGGCGGAGGAAAGCGGGTGCCCCACTTTGTTCCTTCTTATAAATGGTTTTGGGGTGAATAACTAGAGGTGCATTCATGTTCTCGTGCTGCCCGCCCCGGCACCAGGGCTGAGTCTTCCGCACACACTGGAGTTTATTTATATTGTTCTGAGTATTCTGCACCCCGCCCCCGTGCCCGGGCTATTTTGGGGACATGTTATTAGCTAAACAATGTAAACAGGATATAATTACTTCCGTGCAGAGAGCTTGCCAAAAATCTCTCCTGCCTCTGAAGTTGCCTTGTTAGTCACTTCAGGAATTTAAATCTTAAAACCACAGATTACGCATATAAAAGGCCCTTTACCTGGCCTGGGAGGAGCTTAACCCGGATGGGAACAGCCAGGCGCCTCCCGAGGGCAGAGCCAGGACCTGCACTCAGCCCACAGCCTGGGGCTCCTGGCTCTGTCCTGCCACCTGCTGCCTCTGGTCGAGTCCGCCCAGAGCGGGGTCTGCTCTGGCACCCCCTTCCCTGATGGCTCTTCCAGCTGTCAGAATGCTCTGGGCCTCCCTGGTGGCTCAGGCTTCAGTCTCGGCACCGTGGGGCTTCTGCAGCCACGGCAGCGCGAGTTCGTCCTGCCAGGGAGGGACCCCAGGGCGCAGCAGACCCTCCTGCCTCCCGCTGCCCCCCACAGTGTGCTTCAGGGGATCCGCCTGCTCTGCCCCCCGCTCTGTCTCTGGGGAGTCCTCTCACCCCACACCTCTGGCCTGCACCCAGCTCTGCTCCCCGCTCTGTCTCTGGGGAGTCCTCTCACCCCGCACCTCTGGCTGCCCCCCAGCTCTTGCATGCATAAATAAGTCTTCAAAACAAAAGACACGTGCTGCTGCTGACGTGCTGTCCCCCACCAGTGGCCGCGATGCTGCAGGTGCCCGCAGAGGAGCTGGGGTCCGCGCTGACGGCCGACGTCCAGTATGTGCAAGGTGAGCGTCCTTGCGGGCTCCGCCTGGCTGGCTGCCGTCTCCTGGGGAGCAGGCGCAGCCCCGTCCCGCAAACTGAGGTGCCGGCGGCTCCCTGGGGCCGTCTGCCGCAGCTTGCGGGCAGCAGTGGCCGCCTCTGCTGTCGGTGCGGCGTTGGGCCGGGCTCTCCGGGGCCCACACTGGGTGCGTTTGGGGGCCGGGTGCCCGCTGCCCTCGCGAGGCCTCGCCTGCAGCGTGCGGTGCCGGGAAGGCGGGCTGCTCGGGCCCACGCACGATGCCGCGGGCAGAACCGTCCGCTGTGACAGGTGAGGGAGCAGACCCCGCCCAGGCCTGGCCTTCACTTCTCCCTGGTTTCGCCCCACTCAGTTCTCTTGGTGAGAAAGCATCAAATCACTTGAGGTCTCAGTCCCTGTCTCCTCCAAAGTGGCCTAGAAACGCCCGTGTCGGAGCCGGCGTCTGTCCCCAAGCCCCCGTCCACCTGTCGATTCGCCGGGCCCTCTGGCCGTGTTTCCGTTCGGCCCCTCCAGACGGCGCCCTCCTGGCTCCGCGGCAGCCCGCGGCCGTCTCAGAGTCGGGCGCTCGGAGCTGGCTCTGCCCGAGAGGAGCAGCTGCTGAGGGCCGGCGCTGAGCTCACCTGGCGGCCAGCGAGGTCACGTTGCCCGCGGCGCCGCAGGGGAAGCCCTCGAGCTAAGGAACAGAGCCTCGGTCATCCGAGTGCGTGTCTCCTAACACCTCTGGCCCGGGGGGGTCCCGGCACTGCAGGACTCACAGTTCTGTCTGCTCCGTCCTCACCCCCTTGTTCTTCCAGGGGAGATGGCCATGAGGCGGCTGACCGTGGCGATGGCCGAGTTCCAGCGGGACCTGCTGGCCAAGTGCCTGTATGGCCGTCTCTTCGGGTCCCTGGTGAACGCCGCCAACCGGCACCTACACGGGCAGGACGAGCTCTGCAGGTAGGGCGCGCGCGGCCAAGGCTTCCCTGCGCGAGGCCCGTCAGCACGGGCGGCACGTGCGGGGAGGCCACGGGGGTCACCCGCCCCAACGCCTCGCTTTAACAAGGCGGCGTGGAAGGCCGACGGGCCTGCCAGGGTTTGGGCGCCCCAGGCCAGCGGTCTCCAAAGAGGCGCCTCCGCCCCTCCCTCCGGCGCCGGGGGCGGCTGGACTGCGGAGCCCCCAGGCCTGGCGCAGGTGCGAGCCGGGGAGGGCCGAGGCGGCAGGCGGCCGGCGCTCCTCTCGGCAGCAGCAACCAAGGGGCGTCGGGCGGAGACCCCGCTCCTTGCCCGCGGGGTGCCGATTCCGGGTCGGTGGTCCTTAAGCAGGACCTCTTGGGGCTGCCGGGTCATCCGAGCAGCTCAGCTCTGCGCGGCTTCCTGCCCCCGGGGAGCTCTGTTAGCGCCTGCTGCTCTGGTGACGACCTTGAGCAGACCTGGGGACCAGGCTGCGTCAGGGACCTCCCAGGGCCACGTGCGCGCGCCCTGGGGAGCGGCGTGCTGTCCGGTGACGTCCGATGTGCGCTCGCGGGGAGGTTCATAGAGAAGTGCGCGCCTCTCAGGTCTCAGGACAGAGGGCCACAGAGCCCTCGTGAGAATGTGCGCACAGCCCCACCCAGCACGCTCACCCACCCCTCCCGTGCGCCCCCGCAGCACCCGGTGTGCCCCCCGCTGCCCCCCGCAGCCCCCAGCACCTGCGATGTGAGGGTGGGTGAGCCCGTGCCTCTGCCTCAGCAGGTGCCTTCGTTTCGGCTGGGCGAGGAGTCTTGAGTTGTTGGTATTTCTTATGGCTTAGCTTATGATTTCCCTTTAAACATGGAGATCATTCTGGCTGCAGGACCAGCCGAGTCCGCCCGATTAATGTCGTGCAAGATCCTCGGCAGCTGTGCTGAGCTGACTTTGGAAAGCTGATGCATCGTCCAGCTCCCGTAGGGCGCTTTGGAAGTTTCCATTTGACTTTAAACCTTGTAGAGTCTTAAAGTCATATAATGGGGAAAACACGGAGCCCGGGTCGCTTACCGCAAGGGCACGCCCAAGCACGCGCAGGAAGAACGCAGACGCAGGCCTGGAGACCCTCTCCTCCGTGGGACATCTCCACTGGCCTGGAAACGTCCTTCTGAGTGCTGCAGCCACCTGCCGGCAGGCGCGTGGGGACCTGCGGGGCCAGAAGTGAGTTCAGGGGAGTTTCGCCTCTGAGAGTTGGATCTGGGGGCGGCACCGCCCATTTTCCCCTTCTTGCTTCTCCCCTGGGTCACCAAACCTGAATTTAAATTCCAAAATAATGGAGAGAAAGGTCATGTTTGCCGAGTCCCAGCTCAATGAGATGGAAAGCTGGGGATTTGCCGTCTTACCGCCCGATTCCTAAGTCCCAGAAAGCTCTCAAAATTTGGGTAAATGTAGAACAAGCTTTGTTGTCCGCGAGGCCCGCTGCGTGGGGGATCTCGTGGTCTGCTGAAGAAGATCGTGTCAACGCCCACGGCCAAGCGGCGCGCGTCCTGGGTGCTGGGCGTTGTTCACACTGTGGTTTGGCGGATCTTGCACGAGAGCCTGAATGTAAACGTGCTCTGTCCTCCGAGTCATGAAAGGGGAGCGCGTGACCGGGACGCAGCGCAAGGGTCTCCTCCGGGACCCCAGGCTTATTTCCCGATGGCAGCAAACGAGGGGCGACATTAGCAGCACGCATCCGGAAAGTTCTGCCTTCTGCCCGGATTGCGATGGGGTCGCTTCCCAGCGGACATGCTGGGCTGTGCGGCCGGAGCAGCCGGGTCGCTGGCCACTGCGGTGGGCGAAGCACCGCTGGGGTTTGCCTGGCCACAGCCGTCCTCGACGGGCGTGTCTGCACCTCCCAGCCTGAGGCCTGCGGGCAGCTGCCAGCGTGGACGCTCGGGCCCCCGCGGGTGGCCGTACCCACCCGGCTCCCTCCTGCAGCGGGCTGGAGCGGCAGGCCTGCAACTCCCGGGCCAGCTTGGGAGCCGCCTGAGCACAGCCCGGTTTGCAGACAGAGAGCTGCCCGCCGAGCGCAGACGGAAGCGTGCCTCGTCACCCCTGCCTGCTGGCTTCCGCCAGCTGGACCGCCCAGCTCCCTGCCCGACCAGCGCTAGAGAGGCTCCGTAGTGCGGGGGCCGGCTCCAGGCCGCTCCCCACAGGGGAGAGCGAGTCCGACTCCAGCGTTTTGCTGAGCCACGTTCCCGCTCGGACGCCCAGGCAGGGCCGGGTCACGCCGCCTCGGGCTGGTGGCAGCTACGCGCCCGCGTCAGTGCAGACGGGGCGACAGGACAAGAGGAAAATGCCTGCGAGTTCTTCTTCTTTTCACTGTTACTTTTATAATAAAATTAGAAGCTAATTTCCCCAAGTGAACCTCTGACTATAATACTTTTAATACCGTTTGAGAGCCCCTGGTAAAACCGTGTTTGCTCCTCTGTCCGCCACATGACTTGCACTTTATAAGCCGCTGCTGGGAGTCCGGGAGGGCCCGAGGAACCGCGCGTCCCCCCGGCAGAGCCCAGAGAGGCTTGTCCCTAGAACAAGGGCTGAACGGACCGGTAAGCTGGATCATAGACCCAAAGTTGCACCTACTTGTTTCTAGCTTTGCCCTCCCCTCTTACTGAAGTCACTGCGGACGTTTAAGCAACTTGGAGGACGTTGCACGTCACAGCGACACGAAAGAGCAATCTGCAGACCTAGACAGTCCCTGCAGAAGTAGTCAGGGATCGTTGGCTGATGAAACTGCAAAGCGCTTCTTCGTAGGCGAGCGTGTGCCGTCAGACTTCACGTGACGCCTTCTCTCGTTCACTGCTTTTTGGAGATTTGATAATCGAGACCACACAGAGAGCCCGGCAAGTCTCGCTCACCTGCTGTGCGGGTTTGAAGATCCATCTGCTCGTGCAGAGGCGGCGTCCCCAGCGCTGCCCGCACCGGCCAGTTCGCTGCAGGCGTGAAAGACGAGACGAGACGGCTGCAGCTAAAACTCCATTCCTTTGGCTTCCCTAAGATGGGCCCGCCCTCCCCTCCCGGCGGCGGCTGCCGTCCCTGCAGACTCCCTCCGCTTGTCCAGACAGTGACTTCTCTTGGCCGGGGCATCCCCGGAGCCCTCCGAGGCAAAGAGCTGTGCTTGGCACCCCCACCCGGTCCTGGGCAGCGCCTGGCCCGGGGAGCCGCTGGGCAGGGCAGCCCACGACGGCACGCGGCCCCTGGCTCCAGAGCCCAGCTTCCCCGCGCCTGAGGCCTGGCTGCAGGGACAGTCGGGTGCGCCCGGGACCCCGGGAGGCCGGCGTGGGCACCCCTCCCCCAGCGGGGCATGGGCTAGTTCAGCTTCTGACAAGCACCTTCGGTGTTCTGTCCCCTTCCACCCCAAGTCACCCCACTTTCATCCTGAAAACCGGTTCGCAACGCATCAGGAATCTATTTTGTTTTCCATATGGGACTGATTTCTTCATGGTTTTATCTTTTCGGTGGGGTCTGTAGCTGCCCACCCCGTTTATCAGAATGCCCCCCCCTTCATTTATGTGTATGTGACCTCCACTGTGGCCCCGCGGAGTTCCGCCCCCGTGTCACCAGAGACGCGCCCCGTGTCACCGTCACGTCAGCCCCTTGTGCTCGTCTGCCCCGTCCCAGTCCCTCCCCGACACAGAGTTTCTGATTTGTCCTTGTCCTTGTGTTTTTGTTTCTTTCACTGTTATTATTCTTTTCCTTGGCCCCTTATTCGGTGCCAGCAGTGCCTTTACCACCTCCTGCCGCTTGACGCGTGACTCGCATGCACCGATGCTGCGTTGTCTTACCGAGACCTGCTTTTCTTCCTCGCTTTGGCTCCCCCGGTCTTTGTTTTTGTGTCTGAATTTTGTGATCGGTCTGACTCAGTTCATGACAAGATTCTTCTGGGATTTTGACTAGAAAATATACTCGTAGCTTAATATGGGGAGACTTGGACTTTTTAGGCTATTGGTTCATTTTCCCCACAAATATTAAATATATTTCTATTTATTCGTGTCATTTTTACTCCTTAAATAGTGTTTATATTTTTCTGTCATTGTCTTGCCCATTTTAATTGGATTATCCCTACAAACTTTATATTTTTCACTGCTGTGATGTTGTTTTTCTATTACGCTTATTGAGATACTCCATCTTGAGTTTCTTATGTTGGTCTTATATTTAGAAACCCTTCTGTCTCTGCTTATTAGTTCTAATAATTTTATTTTGGACTATCATACTATTTTCTTTTTTAAAGATTTATTTATTTATGTACACAAGCGTTGGGGTGCAGGCCAGGGGTGCGGGGGGTGAGAAGACCCACCAGCGACAGAGCGGGGAGCAGAACAGGCAGATCGACTGAAATCCACTGCTGGGGGGAGCAGCAGGAGAGAGGGGAGGTCTGCTGCGCCCTGTGGGTCAGCTTCCTGGCTGGGATGGAACTTCTGATGCAGTGGCAGTGGATGCTTCACCCCTTGTGCCACCAGGGGGGCCCCCACACTACTTTCTTTTTTTTTTTTTTAAGATTTATTTATTTATGCATACAAGCACTGGGGTACAGGCCAGAGGTGTTGGGGGTGAGAGGATTCACTA
>JAGFMF010011662.1:9062481-9095233 GCA_019455555.1 Galemys pyrenaicus
TATTTATGCATACAAGCACTGGGGTACAGGCCAGAGGTGTTGGGGGTGAGAGGATTCACTACAGAGAGCGGGGAGCAGAACAGGCAGATCAACGGAAGTGCACTGCTGAGGGAGCAGCGGGCACAGCAGGAGAGGTCTGCTGCGCCATGTGGGTCCCCTCCCCGGCTGGCAGCAGGGATCGAACTCGCGCTGCAGTGGCTGCGGTTTGCTTCATAGTGTGTTGCTTCACCCCTTGTGCCACCAGGGGGGCCCCCACACTACTTTCTAACATAAATGATCATAAAGCTCTCTTATCCTCTTTCTTGTCTTTTATGTCTATTATTCTTCATATCTTGTTACATTAGCTGATACTGCCAGTAGAAGGCTGAAAACCGGCGGTGAGAGTGGATGTTCTGGTCTTCAAGTTCGTGGAATACCTATGAATATTTAGTGGTCTGTGTGCGTAGCGTTCCGACAGATCATCTTTCAAAGTGTCTGCAGTCATGGATGGATGCTAAATTTTACCTGTAGATCTTCCTGTACCTATTGCAGCAACCCCTTCCTTTGTTCTCCTGGCGAACCGTATTATGTGTCTTTTGAAGTTGAGGAGTTCCTCGTAGTGTGAGTCCTACTTGTTAAGTGATGTACTTATTTCAATTTGTGGCCTTTATTAAGGGTGTTTGCATTTATGTTTGTGAGTGAACTGTGAGTCTTTTTTCCTTCTCATACAATTTTTTGCTATCCATTTCATACTAAAGAGTAAATTTGGTAGGTGTCCCTATTTTTCCCTTCTCTGAAATATTCCTTGGAAACGCTCCCCAAAATCTTTTGGGGAGGCGGAAGAAGGACGAACATTTGCGTACTGGTTGTTTTATAGTTTGTAGCTCTAGCCAGACAATCACCTTTCTCCTTTGAGTCCCAGGTACTTCTAGAAAACCAGCCATGTCCAGGGCTCGAGCGCACCCCCACGGCTCAGGCCCTGCGGGCTCTTCTGCGGCCTAGTCTGATGACTTTACCTGCTGGTTCTGTTTCTTGGCATCTCTCCCTCGGCATCAGACATGTCTTACTGAAGCTTCATGCAAGTTGTTTACTTACGAAATCATTCTTTGTTTTGTTGACATTTCTCATGTCTAATTTTAAGGATTATCTTTATTCACGCACACAAGAGCTGGGGTACAGGCCATAGGGGTAGGGGTGAGCGGACTCCCCAGAGGCAGAGCGGGGAGCAGAACAGGTGGATCCACGGAAACACACGGCTGAGGGGGCAGCGGGAGGCAGGCGGGTCTGCTGCCCTGTGGGTCCCTCCCTGGCCGGGGCTTGAACTCGCGCTGCGGTGGCTGGCGATAGCTCCGTCGTGCTGAGACTCACCCCCTGCGCCACCAGGCAGGCCCGTCTCATGTTCTTTTTGTTTTCCTAATTTGTGCCGACTTCCTGAGTTGACTATTTGCTCCGTTTCTTCTGGTGCTTCCCCTACGCTGTGACCTTCAGGAGCCTCCTGGTGCTTGTCAGTGCCTCCCAGAGGCCCCGTGAGCTCTGCCTTTGCCGCTTCGTTCCAAGTATCCCGCATGTGTGCTGTTTCAGAGATAAAACAGCAAGCGGTTTGTCAGAAAAGTAGATTTGACACGCCGTACCTTTCCTCCCTGAACCCCGAATGGGGAGTTTTTCCCTCATTAAATAATGAGGTTTCTTTTATTCAGATGAATGTAGTGTGGGGACTTCTATTTCTGCAGATTTATTTAAGTCATGGTGCTTGTCGCCATGACAACCAAGCTACACAGTTCAGCGGGACGGCTGAGACACAGCCTGCTTTCTAGATCTTTCTCCTTCTGCTGCGTCTCCTTCCCAAACACCCACGTGCACGGTGACGTCCTCGAGAGCAGAGACCCCTTTCTCCCTAACGGCACGCTTGCCTCATTATTTGGTGACTCACTGTTTAAGAGAACTTTCCAGAGGAGTAAGTATCAGTTTCACCAGAGGGGCATGCACCTTAATCCCGTCTTCTCAGAAACGCTACTCAGCTGCTCCACGGCAAACAAAATAGCGGCCAAAGACCTGCCAGCCTCACTACAAAGCGCACCCTACGAGGACTCAACTTGGACGTGAACCCCCACGTGAGGCCGGTATTCCCAGGGCCGCGCACTCACTGGCGTGGCGGCTGCGCCGTGGTCCTCAGCTCATGTTTTCAGGACGTGGGAGAGGAAAGGCTTGTCAGATCTGAGAAGATGCCGTTTCCGGGACTCGGCAGCTGGGCTTTGTCCTTTCGGTGACGAGTGTCATGTGACTGCAGCATCCGTCGAGAGCCAGACAGATCCAATAAAGTGACGGGAAGTCAGGGGTCCCTGAGGATACCCAGAACACGCTAGCGCTTGATTTTCTGGCTCTTTCTCGCGCCAAGCGCGCAGAGGCCGCGGCTGGTGTTTGTGCGGGCACTAGGGAGCCCGGGGTGCGTCCCTGCCCCCTCTGGCTCACCTCCGCCTGGGGGTGCGCTCGGCCCCTTCTCGAGCCCTGGGCGCCTGCCCCGGCCAGCAGCGCTCCCGGCTCTGGGCCGACCACGCCGGTCTGTGCCTGTCGGTGGAGCGGGGTCAGGCCCGGGGGCACCAGTCACCAGGAGGCCAGGCCGCCTCTGGGGGGTCAGCTCCGAGACCCCCGCCCCTTCCCATGGCCGCTGGCCCCGAGGGGTGCTGCACAGCTCAAGGGCTGCGTGGGTCTGCCAGGCCCTGCTGGGGGCGTGTTCAGCGCCTGACTCTGTAACGAGTTGCGGTGCAGATGCGGCGTAGGCCCAGGTGTGCTTGCTACCTGCGCGGGCGCGGCTTCGAGCTTGCGTGGCCGCCGCCGTCACTGCTCGGACAGAGGAGACTGTGCCCCAGACAGAGAGGCTGGACCCGCGGGGCTGACCAGCGTCTCCGGGCACGGCCGAGCACGCGACGGACTCACAAGCCCCACACGTCAGACGGAACAAGGAACAGCCTCCCGCGCTGAAGACTCCTGAGGGTGATCGGAAAGTGAAGCTCAAAAGCTAATCGTTTGCAACCCTCAACCTTTTAAGGGGCCCTGACGTCCGCATCTGCATCGGAACGGTGGGGGAGTCCCACCCCGCTGCAGGTAGCCCGTCTGGCCGGCTGCTGGCTGGCCCCGCACGACAGCCACGCAGTGGGCACCGCACCAGCAGCTGCTGCGGGCTCGTGCCCTGGCCCCAGCGCGCCCGCGAAGCCGGAGGCTGCAGAGAGGGCCCGAGGTCGGCTCCTGCCCGGCCCATGCCTCGCGGCCTCTGACCCCAAGGGCGGGGCTGCGTCCTCCCTCCACAGGGAGCCGCGCTGGCCTCTGCACAGCAGGCCCTCAGCAAAACCAGGACGCCAGCTCCGAGCCGCAAGAGCAGCTGCCCCAGGGCCTGCAGGGGCCGCGGGGGCGGGCCGGTCACCGGGCAGTCGGGACACCCCCCCGCCAGCCAGATGCCCGCCAGCCTCGGCCGAGGGGCTGGAGCTGCCCCACCCGGCCTTCCCCACCACCGGGCGCTGGGAAGCCCAGACGCCTCAGCGCGGTTGGCTGTCCGCATGCGGCCTGAAGCAGCCGCTCTGGCTGGGAGCGGCGGCTGCGTCGGACGGCCAGAGGGCACCTGGAGGTGGCTGCAGATGCTGGAGATCTCGGGTCTCCAGCTGGTTCCCTCTCAGGAAAGACAGAGCATCTGCGGCTCCGGAGACGCGTTTTGTGGACGAACTAGATCAATAGGAGGGTGGCCCACGGCGCCCCGACGGTCGTCAGGCGGGTTACGAGCCACGGGTGGTCTGATGGCACGTCCCGCGGCTTCTGCTTCGGCAGCGACAGAGACAAGGCCCTGCCCCACCCCGCTGACTGCTCCCCCAGACTGCTGGGAGCACCTGTGGCTTGCGTCAGACGTGTGTGTCCTCAAGGCCGGGCTCAGTCAGAGTAAAGGAAACTGATTTTCTTAATGGCTTGAGCTGTGGACTAAAGCCCGGGCCGCGCTGAGGTGCCCTCTCCTAGAAACGCTGCCAGCGCGCCCACCCGCCTCTCCACCCTCCCTGCCGCACCTGTTCCTCGCGCCTAGTCTCCTCCCGGGCTCCGAGCCACAGGTACAGGCAGCTTCAGGGGCAGCACTCTCCAGAGGGGCTGCTCTGTCTGCAGCGGTACCCAGAAGTCGTTGGACAAACGCCAGCCCAGGAAAGCGTCTGCAGCAGCCGGCAGGGTGGGGTCTTCTCCCAGAGACCAGCAGAGGCCCCTGGGCGCGGAGCACCCCCTGGAGGCGGCCGACCGGGAGCTGAGCACCGCAGGAGGAGCCTGGCCGAGGAGCACACGGCGGGGGCACCGCCGCCTCCCGGCGCCACCTCCAAGTGTGACCTGCGAGTGCCTGCGGCCTGCGCCTGCGCGGGGCTCGGATTCGGCTCCTAGTTCGGGGAGGGAGACTCCCCGGCTCTCCGTTGAAGGGAGCAATCCTAAGGGAGTGTCCACTGGCCCCTCCTTCCATTCGCAAAATAGCTGGTCCCGACGGCCACCCACAGACCTCCTGCCGGCCCGGGCTGGAGGGCCGTCCTCGGGCGCCCTGGCCGTCGGCCCGCCCCGCGGCTCCAGGCTCTCCCTGGGCGACACCCGCCTCGGCCTGGCCACTGCGGAGGTTGTGCCGGAAGTGTCACAGACGGTGCCCGGATCCGGGGAATTGGCGCACCGCAGTTAGCCGGGGGCCTGACGGCTGCAGGTCAGGGTGTCCGGGGTGCCCGCCCCGCCCCGGGGTTCGGCCTTGCTCCCGGGCCTCGCCCGCCCGGTGCGGGGTGCCTGCCCCCGGCCCTCGCCTGGGGCACTCACACCGGCGTGACTCCGCTCTGGTGCGCGCTGAGGTGCAGTTGGGGCGGCCCGCCCGCCGGGACCCCCGCCCCGAGCCTGCTCCACGCTCTTCCTCCAGAGCCGCCGCCCGCCTGTCCTCTGCGAGCTCGGCCTTGTCCTGAGCATCGTGCTGCCCGAAGCCGGACCCAGGGGGCCTCTCCGCGGACACGGTGGGGGGGAAGCTGGGCGGGCGGCCCCTGCGGAGCTCGGCCTCACCCGGCCCAGGCCGAAGCACAGGGCCGCCGGCTCGGTCTGTGTGGCCGGTCAGCCCGGCCGCCGCCGCCCACTGCAAGCGGCCGGCCCGGAGGCAGGGCTCTTGGCCGTAAGGGCTGACCGCGGCCCTCAAGGCGGTTGAGGAGCCCTGCCCGCCCCGGACGGCGTCCTCAGCCACGGGTTGAGACGGAGAGACAGAAGCGCTGCGCTGCCCGGGAGGCCACGCCCGCCGACCGCACCCAGCTGGCCGCTCCGCCAGGCGCCCAGCGCGTCTCTCCGCGTGCTGCGTCCCGAGGAAGCCGGCCTGTGACCCAAAGACCAGTCATGACGGCGCCCACTCCTCCCTGGCGCGGTCACCCAGAGAGGCTTCACGAGGACCCCTGTCGTCCGTGAGGGACAGAAGCGCCGTCTGGGACCGCTGCGGGCAGCCTGTCCAGTGGGGCGCAGATCCGTGACACCGCGGCCAAGGGGCGCCCTGCAGAGGCCGGTCTGCCTGGGTCGCTGGCCACGCAGCCCCTGTGCCGGCCTCCTGCTGGCGTCTCCTGTTAAAGGCGCGAGCGCCTCTCCTAGAGGCCAAAGTGCACACGGGACGGCCCCGGTCCCGACCAGGTCGACGTGCAGCCCCGGAGCGGGGCACGGCCTCCTCGCGTTCACCTGCAGCCCCAGTGCTGGCCTTGGGCCCGGGAGGGCGCCCACGGTCCGTGGGGGGTGGCAGCGCGGCCGTCCTGGGCGCCTCGCGGTCTGCAGGGCCGTCTTCCTCGCAGGCTGAGGGCGGAGGGTCTCGCTCCCGAGCACACAAACCCTGTGCTCCCTGCGTGTCCTGCGCGTCCCCTGTGCTCCCTGGGAGGCCAGCTGCACCGCTGACCGCAGGCCAGGAAGCGACGTGCCCTGTTGGTGCGTGAGCCAGAGCGTCAGGCTCGTCCGCGGGGCCTGCTCCGGGCCGGCCTTGTCGCCGGCTGTCCGGCCGGGCCCGCAGGCACCCTCTCACGCCCGTGTCTTTTCAGCCTGCAGGCCGGGGGCATCGGGGTCCTGGACGTCTTTGGCTTCGAGGAGTTTCAGAAGAACGAGTTTGAGCAGGTAAGTGGCTTCTTTGGAAACTCAGTGAACTTTGACTTTTTCCCAGATCGCTCTTTGCAAATATGGGACGAAGCGAGCGCTGTGCTGCCAGGTTTCGGGGCCTGTGCCTGTTTGCTGAAACGCCCCCATCTCTGTGCGGGCTTAAAACAGCCACCCTGGAGTCCTGCATGGAGAGACACTTGTTCTATGGACAGGGTCTGGGGGCCGGCTCGGGAGACGGGTGGGCGGGGAGGGAGGCAGGCAGGAGAGGGCGAGGGGCAGGGGAAGGGAGGCGGGCAGGGGAGGGCGAGGGGCAGGGGAGGGCGAGGGGCGGGGTCGACTCCCACCGGAGGTGCCCGGGCCCAGCCCCCAGTCATGCAGAGCCTCTGCTGCTGGCCCACGAGCGGCACCACCGCCTCCGGCACGGGACGGATGAGAACAGGACCCCTGAGCGTGTTTGACGCGTCTGACTCGGCTGCCCTGAAGGGCCTCGCTTCTGGGGCGCCCCAGGGGCACGGCGGGGCAGCTCAGTCCCGTGGCGTGTGAAGCTAAAGCTGTGAGAGGAGCGTCCAGCCGGCCTCCCGGAGAAGGGCGCGGACAGGCGGGGGCGGCAGCTGGCCGCCTCGTGCGTGCGCAGAGCCTCGCCGGGGGCTCGGGTGCCAGAGGGGTGCGGCTGCACCCCCAAAGGGAGACAGGCGGCCGCAGGGCAAGGGGGGCGTGTTCGGGCCTCACCCCTGGCCGGGCTGGCAGAGCTACGCGGGCTGGATGCATTCCGCCGCGGCGCCCTCGTCCAGAGACTGAGGTCGCAGACGTCCTAGACAAGGAGCCCGAGACCGCAGCAGACGCCCTGGGCCGCTGCCCCTGCACAGCTGCGGTCTCCGCAGGCGGGAGGCGGGCCAGCCCAGCACCGCTGCCTCCGCCAGCTGCCGCTCCGACGTCTGCCAGTCGCCTCCCGCGGCGTTTAGGGCGTGCGGGCAGCCGAGTCCCTGCCAGGCCGGGCGCGCCCTCGGGCTTACGGGGCGCGCTGCGTGCACGCCCAGGGCCAGCGCCGCTCCGCAGCAGAGCCCTGGGGCCGAGGCTTGGCCCTCGCAGATCAGGAGGACACGTTCTGCAGTCGCTGCTTCTCGGAGGCTGCCCGCCGCTGTGCACGGAGAGCCAGGCCTCGGGGCGGGGCGCGTCTGGGGCTTCGGTCTGACCTTCCAGTGCGGTTGTAGCAAGTTCTGAGCCTGCGGGTGCACTCCTTAACGGCCGGGCTTGAGCGCTTGTGGAGCTGCCCGCAGAACGGGCGTTTCCTCCTCCTCCACCGCTGCAAACTTCCAACGGCCTGCAGCAAGCCCCCGTTGCCCAGACCCGCCGCGCGGGCAGCGCCTGGTACGACTCGTCTGCTCGGCGCTCGCTGGCCCTGTCAGGCGCTCGCTGGCCCTGTCAGCCGCTCGCCGGGCGCGCCCGCTCGCCGGGCGCAGCTTCTGTGGCAACACAAGCCTGCAAGCGTGGCTCCTGCGGACCCTGAAGGAAGCCCCGGGACAGAGGGTTCTGGACTGCTGGGGGCGCTCCCGCTGGGGGTGCGTGCGGCGCTCGAGGTGGCCCCGCGGAAGGGACCTCAGGTGTCCGGGGCGGGGCTGCAGGGGCCGGGGCCGGGCAGGCGCTCTGTGATGCGGGCAGGAGTAACGGAGAGAGCGGAGCCGTCGTGGCTGTTCAGGTCTCACTGCTCTTCCTGCGTCAGTGTCGTGCAGCGACCGGGCACGTGGCCGGCGGGGCCAGGGGCGGGAAGCGGGCAGCCCTCCTGGCCCGCGAGCCCTCAAGCCCTGGCTGCCCTGCTGCTGCTCCCAACACTGCCCCTGCTTCTCCTCCCGGCGCCCCGCGCCCCGCCCGGTCCCAGCCCAGGTGTGCCCGCCCGCGCCCGCCCAGTCGTGGTCACGGAGGGCGGAGGAACCCGCCAACTCTCATTTACCCTACAAGGGCCCGTGGGGAGAGGCTGAGAAACGCGCCCGGCGGCCCCCACGCCCTCTGGCCCACCGCTCTGAGGGGTTAGCGGATGCTGCGAGCTGAGGTGGGGTTTGTCACGGAACAGGAAATGCTAATCTCGTTTCCTCCGACTCCCGGTGACTCATTTCTGCTCGGCACGCTCCCCTATAACAAGACCAGCCACCGACGCAGCTCCACGCGTGACTCAGCGTGTGCAGCCTCTGTGCCGGGCCGGCCTGACTCACCAGACAACGCCCACCCGCACCTCCGCCAGCCCAGCCACCCTCCGCTCGCGCCCTGCACCGCAGAGGGGCCTCCCAGGACACCCGGGGCTCTGCAGCCCTGCACCCCAGCAGCGATTGGGCCATGAGCTCCGGTGCTGCGTCCGGGTCACACGTGCCGGAGCCAGGGCACCCCGCGCCCCTGCAAAGCCGAGGTGCAAGGAGAGAGGGCTCACCAGGAGCGCGGAGGCAGAGGGGCTCCGCCTGCAGAGGGGCTTCTGCGTCGGGAGACGAAACGGGCGGAGGCCGCGGACAGTGGGGGGCGGAGGCCGCGGACAGTGGGGGCAGAGGCAGCAGGTTGGAAACCGTCGGCAAAACCAGAAGGCGCGTGTGCTCCAGACGGACGCCGGGGATCCAACGCGAAGGGAGACTGGCGCCCCGCAGACCCGCCGAGGCGTGGGGGAGCTAGCGGCGGAGCCTCTGCAGCCCCGTGTCCCTGCCCGGGCCCTGGCAGGGCGGCGTGTGGCGAGGCCTCGGCGCGGGTCTGCCGGCACGGACGAGGAGAGGACGCCCCGCCGCAAGGCACGGAGCAGCCGCCACGGGGACTGACAGCGCTCGAGCAGTCTGCGTGAGACGCGGGGCTCGGCGAGGACACCGCGCTCAAGTAAAAGCTGTCCAGGGATAAAGCTGGGGAGCGGCCCGTCCTTGCCGGCTTCCTCTCAGCTGCTGTCAGAGGAAGCAACCTTCCCGCAAGGGCGCGGTCACTGGAGAGTCCCCAGGAGCAGCCCCGCCGGCCTGCGCGCTCAGCGGCCGTGGCCACGCCAGACGCCTCGACTCGGGCAGGTCTGTGGGCCGAGACCGTGACTTCCGACAGCTTCAACTCAACCCTAAAGTCGTCCGCGGCGCCGCTGCTGGGGCCGTCCCCGCTGGCGGCCAGGGCGGGCCAGTGCTGTCAGGCGTCCCTCGGGCCGCCGTCCTTGCCGGCGACAGAGCTGGCCCGCCCTGCGCCGCGTGGGCACGGCGGACCCGGCCGAGGGCTTGGCTGGCTGTCCCCAGCGCCGCGCGCCCGTCACGTGCAGGCGGGGCGCCCGCTCCCGAGGCGCCGGTGGGCTGGGTGTGGGTGCCACGCGAGGGTGCGGAGGGCTGCTGCGGACGGCCCCAGGTTGGCCAGGTGCCGGCGGCCACAGCCCTGTCCTGACAGCCGCTCAGGGTCACGACCACGTCCAGCCCCGCCGACCCACCGGCCGGGGCTGCAGGAAGAGGCCTCCCTGGCGCTGGTGGCGTCGCCTGCGGGCCCCAGAGCCCGCGCACGGCTGCCCGCCAGCTCCGAGTCCTCGGCCACGCACCGCGCTGACAGCGCCCGTCAGGCCCGGAGGAGGAGCTGCGCGTCCCTCCCGGCGGAGCCCCAGGCTGGTGTCTGCGGGTTTCTCCACAGCCGTCCCTAGGAAAGCAGATGACAACGCTGCCCAGAAACGTTTAACCTGTAAAAATTACTTTGGTTTTTGTCTCCGTGAAGTCACTGCCACCTGCACTTGCCTTAAGGCGCTCAGCGGAGCGCGACACAGACGCCCGGCGGTGGGGGGTGGCCCTGGCGCCAGCGGCCAGGGAGGGGCCGGGGCAGAGCGCACGGGCCTGGGCTTTTCCCGGCGGACCCAACGGAACCGGTGCAGGTGCCGGGTCTCGAGCCGCCCCCGAGGCCAGCAGGGCGCTCTAACGCAGCGTGGCGTGAAACAGGCAGGAAGGGTACAGCGCAAGTCAAACCAGGAGCGCACAGGAGCCGCTGCTCCTGGCCGCACGCCCAGGCGCGGTGACCACTGGACCGGCAGGTGACCGCTGGACCGGCAGGTGGCCAGGCCGCCGGCCCCCAGCTCGTAGAGCCGCAGGCCTCGGCTCGGACGCGCCCGGGTGTCGGCAGCGGTCGTACCGTGAGGAAGACTGAACACCGCCTCTCGACAGGCCCGCCCAGGAGACTGGCCCCCCCGGGGCACAAGTCAGAGGTGCAAAGCACAGACTGCCAGAGCAGTCGGAGAGACGCCGCCCTCGTGCCCGGTGGGCCTGCTGGCTTTAGGGCAGCGGCCAGACACAGTCACCCCTGCCCGGAAGGTGCCCGCGGCCCCCGGGAGCGGAGACGCCTAGGGGAAGGCGAGCCGGAGAGTGGCGTGCTTGGGCCGGGCTGGGCCCTGGACCCACAGAGAGCCCCTGACTTCACGTGGCGTGGGGCTTAGACCACTGCGGCGGATGCCTCCTCCGCTGGTGCTCAGCGGCCGGGCTGGAGACCCAGGCGCCCACGTGTGCACAGCGGACGAGCGGGTGGACCGGGCACCCTCTGCCCATCGCCTGGCGCCGCGAGCCCGCCTCTCCCCGGACGGAGCGCCCCCACAGCTTTCCAGCGCCCCGGTGCTCGGGCCCGCTCTGGTTAGTGGTGTGGGGTCCGGCCCAGAGCTCGGTCTCCTCCCGCCCTGCTGTCCACCCCTGGACGCGGCCGGCCCGTCTCCGCAGCTCTGCGGCAACCCGAGTGCGCGTTGATTCATCTCCTGCTTGAATTCTGAGCCACGTGTCACGCGCTCTTATATTTTTGCTTCAGATATATTTCACCGAGTGATAAAAATAAAGGCAGAACAGTTGGCGAGAATTTACTCAAGAAATTAAGTTTGCCATTAATACAAAGGACAGGCCATCTGGAGCGCAGTAACGGCTGCTACCAAAGCGCGTGTGCAAGGGCGCCTGCTTTTATTATCGAAGCGGTTAGCAACGGCACTTAATGTGCCGAGCGTGTACTTTAATCAGAGAACAGCGCCTGCTAATTAGGCAGCACTTAATAACCGCTCGTTAGCGTCTGTGCGCACGCACCTTCACCCACGTGCGGCCTGCCCGAGCGAAGCTGAAGGCAGCGGGCCAGACACGGCCCGCTGCAGAGCCCAGCGCGGTGCGCGGCTCCCCTTCGTGGACCGTGGCGTCCTCGGTCACGGGCGCGGCTTGTGCCCCGCGCACCGACTTCCCGGCACGTCCCCGCCGCCTGTCCCGTGCCGAGCGCCCACGCGCAGCAGGCCCTTCCCGGCCCGGGGCAGCAGGGAGCGGGCCCGCGAGGGCCTGGGGCACCCTCGGCTGGGCGTCCTGGGCCAGCGTTCCAGGAGCGGAGGCCGCAGCCGCTGGGGTCCGGCGCGTGCTCCAGCACTCCCCTCTGTCTGATTTGGGTCGAAAGGGCGAGTGTTCGCACAGCTGAGAACGGGGGCAGGCAGCGTTGGTAACAGCGCCGCCATGTGCGGGTCCCTTCCGGGCAGCACTGAGATCCTCTGCAGCAGCCGCCTCCGCTCTCGGGGCGCAGCCACCTCGCTCTCGGGCCGCAGCCACCTCACTTTCGGGTGCAGCCACCTCGCTCTCGGGTGCAGCCACCTCGCTCTCGGGTGCAGCCACCTCGCTCTTGGCTCGTGCTAGAAGGCTGCTGGCATCGAGGCGGCCGGCCAGTCTCCGTCCAGAGTGCTCCGTGGGCGCCTCCAGCTGGCCTTCCTCTGGGACTCTCGTAAACGACTCCGAGCTGACTTCCCTCCAGAAATGACGAACGCGACGTACAGTAAAGGCTCAGATGCGGCGCCGTCCCCTGTCCCTGCCCGCCCTCCACCGCGGCGGAAGCCCCGCGCGAGGGCGGGGCCGGCCCTGGGCGGGGCCGGAGAGCGCTGGGCGGGAGAGCAGCGCGTGCAGCGGCTCCGCCACGGCACAGACCTGACCCCGTCGGTCCCGAAGGTGAGCGCTTTCCTGTAGCCCCTCCTGGGAGGAGGAGGACGCAGGGGCGGGGCGCCACGCCTCCAGCCCTCTCGCCTTCCCCTGCCCTTGACGCCCGGGCGTTCCCCGGGGATCGACACGTGTCCACTGCGTCACGTCCGCCGGGGCCCAGTTCTGTCCACCCCTCCACACACGGCACCCAGCCGGCCTCAGCCCTGGCAGCTCAGCCGCGGCGTTCAGCTGCCGCAGATGCTACTCCACGGCACCGTGGGCGTGAGCGAGACCCCGTCAGCCCGCGGGGTCCACGTGCCGGTCACACAAAGTTCCGTGGTGACGGGCGAGCGGGAAGAGGCGCGCGGGAGGCTCGTCGGCGGGGGAGCTTGCCGTGAAGGCGGCCCAGACCCCAGCACGTTTCCTTGGGGTGCAGGTTTCCAACCCCGACACAGAGTGTCGGGCTCATGCGTTGCCGTTGCGCTGCAGTTTCCGGGAATAACTGTCACGGCGGCTTTGTGCCGCGTGTCCCTAGCACCCTAAAGCACTCGTGCCGGCAAAGGCCGTCGATGCCGCGTGTGACGGTTTTCACGCGCAGCAAAGCAGCCCTCGCCCTGCCCCCAGGGACACACGTGTGTGCGACAGCCAGGCTCAAGGACGGCTTCTGCCTGGTCATGGCTCTGAGCAGAAGCCCAGGCCCCAGGCCGTCACAGCCGCTCCGCAGGGCCCCGCGGGGTGTGCTCCGGGGTCAAGGGGCCGTGAGGCCAGGGGGCGCGGGGCAGCCTGCCTTCTGAATCGCTTCCTTTGCCCAACAGCTGTGCGTCAACATGACCAACGAGAAGATGCACCACTACGTCACCGAAGTGCTTTCCCTGCACGAGCAAACAGAGTGCGTGCAAGAGGGAGTCACCATGGAAGCTGCTTATTCTCCGGGAAACCGGGCTGGAGTTCTGGATTTCTTTTTCCAGGTATTCAGATAGCAGGATCGGATGCGGCACGGGTGCGTGCATGCTGACCCGCAGGAGCCAGACGGCTTTCTCTCCAGGGCCCTTCCGCTCCACGCTGTAGTCTGTGATGTCCCCGCTGACCAAGGAGCGCGGCGGCCTTCTTCCGAAGGGGCGTCTAAGGGCGCCCGGTCCAGCCAAAGGACAAGGGACGCAGACTGCTGTGTCACAGACACTCGCCCTCGCGGGGCACTAGAACTGTCCTTTGCCGTAGATGCGCACGCCCAGTGTGGGCATGGTTGCTGCAAGAAGTAGTGCCAGCACTTGCTTTTATTTATATTCAGTCCTTTGAGCTTTAAATACGAAAACTGGCAGAACGCCACCTCCAGACACGCCCTCGCCGGCAAAGGCGTGCCGCGCTTCGGGTCGTGAAGGCGCCGAGGGCCGGGCTACGTCCGGGCAGCCGAGCCCCTCGGGGCGCAGAGGGCCCACTGCTCCCCGAAGGCTCGTGCCGCGGCCACCCGCTCGCCCAGCTCGCAGGGCCCGGGAGCAGGACGGTAGATGGCGAGGTGGGAGACGCCAGCGGGGGCCCCCGTGTGGTAGAAGGCCAGCGGTCAGCGGGCGGGTCCCCGTGGCCCTGCGGCCGAGATGCAGCGCTGGCAGGCGGCTCTCCAGCCGCTGACCCCGCCCGGCGGCAGGGCGGGTGGCGCGGTTGGGGCCCTCCAGGCCTGTCCGCTGCAGGTGGTCACACCCACCCCTGCAGGACCTCACGCCCCGGGGGCGCTGCGGACGCTCGGCTTCTCTGTGTCTCACGCTGCGGCCCGGCTCCCGGCGTCCTGCTCTTCCGGGCCTCGGTGCTGGGCTGTCGTGAGTCCTTCTGCCACTGAGCGGCCTCACCGGGACCTCCGCGGCTCGCGCCCCTGTGGGTTTGAGGTCCAGGCCACTGGCCCTGACTCGTGCTGGGGCCGCAGCAGGGGCCACGCGTGTAGGTGGTGCGTGGAAGTCCGCTCCACGCGGCGTCTCAGAAGCGAAAGCAGAAACGCGGTGCGTGGACGGCAACGAAACCGCACGAGTGACGGGAGGGCACTCTCTCGCCTGCAGGAGCCCTCGGGGCTGCTCTCCTTACTGGACGAGGAAAGCCAGGCGGCGCGGCGCACGGACACGGGGCTGCCCAGGAAGCTGCAGGGCCTCCTGCAGGCGTCCGCCACAGGCGCGGTGTCCGCCCCGCTGCGGGACGGCAACGGGAACGTGCCCCTCAGAGAGGCGGGCACGGCCTTCACGGTCGAGCACTTCGCAGGAAGGGTGAGTGCAGCGCGGCCGGGCCGGGACAGGCTGGGCCTCGGCTTCGAGGCTGCCTGGGAAGCGGAGGTGGCGGGACACGGCCAGAGGGCGCTGCTCGGTCGGCTTCTGGCCGGTCAGGGACCTGGCTCTTCAGAACGCTGCCGGGAGGCGTGAAGCTGCCCCCGCGGCTGCCGGAGGGTCCCCTCTGCGAGCGATAGCCGGCGGGCGGGACAACCGGGCAGGGACACCAGGCCCGGAGTGCGCCCCGCCCAGTGCGCCCTGGCAGCGGCTGTGACGGCTGTTCTGATCGTGCTCCCTGAGGTCGCAATGCTGGGCAGAATTCCGGGGTGCAGCTCCCCCTCCGGGGGGCACTGACACCCCCACGCTGGGGCAGGGTCCCCCGCCAGCCCGCCCGGCGCCCCTGTCTGGAAGCGGGCAGAGGCGGTCAGGCCGCTCCGTGCCCCGCAGCACTCGGCCCCCGGCTGTCCCCACCCGCCTCGGCCCGCAGCTGTGTCCCCGCCCAGCACTGTCCCGCGCCCCCGCCCCACCCCAGCCCGTCCAGCCGCTCACCCCGAGTTTGAGGCGCCCCGCCGTCCTCCCAGGGCCGATGTCCTCGTCCTTCAGGGCCGCACCAGCTCCCGCGACCCTCAAACCAGCCCCGCTAGACGGGCGCCCACTCGTGTCCGCGGCTCTGGGCTTCCCGGCCTCCGGTGCTCGGTCCCCTCCGCGGGCTTCGGCGCATGGACCCGTGTCCCGAGGCTCGCTGGGTGCCCGGCCCGTCCGAGCGTGTCTGAGCGCCGGCCGACACTGCGTCCTCGCACTCTGGACAGGGCGCCGGCCCTCCTGGCCCCCTCGCCCGCGCCCTGCCCCCTCCTCAGGGTCAGCTGTCCTCGCCTCGGGCCCGCCTGCCCCAGGCCCTCCTCTGGGCTGGCCACTCCTGCAGGGACCTGCGTCCAAGCGCGCCCCCCTCTGTGGTCCGGGCGGCCCCCACGGCCCTAGGCCACACCCGTGTCCCCAGGCCCCAGCCTCTCACGCCGCGTTGTGCTGCTGCAGGGGTTTGCCGGCCGGCGTCGTAGCACCGGGGAGGGAGGAGAGAGCAGCGGCCCGCGCCGGGACTCTCCGGAGAACGCTCGGTCCTCGGAGGGGATGGCCGAGGCAGCGGGTGAGGCTCCGGGGCTGGGCGCAGAGCGGCGCGTTCCCCGGTTACGAGGCTGCGGCGCTGGGACAGGCGTCGAGGCGACCTTCTGAGTCTCCCTCTGCCGTTTCCCAGAGGGACCCTCCCAGGAGCGATTCCCCGCCCTTTGGCGCCGCGGCTAATGCTCCGTCCATCCGCGGGCCGGTGTGCGAACTTCTGCTGCGACCTCTGGGAGGCCCAGGGCAGCGGCCCCTCGGCCGCGAGGCTGCTCCGCGCCCGTAGCCCGTGCCCGCGGGGCGCAGACAGGTGGGCACGTGGGGGCGCACGGCTGCTGGCCGATCCTCGGGGTGGACTCCGCGGCCCTGCACCCCTCGGCCACGCCCCGGCGGGTGGGGTGCCGGCGCCAGGCCCCATGCTGTCCCTGCACTGCCCCGCGGCCACTCCCGGCCTGCTTGCCGCCACCAACGTGACGCGGGACGGCTGGGGCTGCTGAAGTGCGGCCGTCCGGACAACGCCCCAGCTCCTTCTCCCGGACGAGGGCCGGCGGCTGGTACTGAGCAAACCGGGTCGGCACTTCTCTGCCCGGCGCTGCGGCTCGGGGTGGCCGCGCCCTCTCTGCTCTCACGCCGGCCCAGCCAGCCCTCCCTGAACTGTGCCCAAGTCGGGCCAGGCCGCGGGGGCCATGGGAGACGCGGCGCCACCGAGGACCTCGGCCTCGAACGAGCAGGAGGCGGCCGAGCCGTGGGCTGAGGACATGGGCTGAGGACGTGCCCTGTTCTCCGGGCAGAGCCGCGGACACAGCGCAGGGCCCCGCCTGGCCCCGGAGCCGTCATGGCCGCAGCAGCAGACAGTCACGTGCAGGATGGGCCGGGCGCCGCTGCCCGGCTGGCCGCGCGGGCAGACCGCAGGAGGGGCTAACGCCGCCGGGCTCCGCTTACACTGCCTCCACCGACCTACAGAGGGGCGGCAAGGTGACGGCCCCCTCCAGGGCTGCGTCGGGAAGGGAGCTCGGAGCCACATCTGGGCCTCGCGGCCCTGCACAGGCTGCGGCTCTGCATCACATGGCGTGCGGGCTGCCCGTAAGGAATCAGAGTCTGCAGATCTCGGGGGACGCCGGTTCTTGCCGTCGCCGGTCGGTGTTTCGTGCCGAGAAGAAACCCATGCCGTGTCGTCTAAGTTCGAGATGCAGCCTCCTGTGCTGCTGCCGTCACATCGTGCTGTGCCAGACCCAGGCCCCCGACATGCACCGTGAGCCCCTTGGGGCCTTGCTAGTCGCCTCTGCTAACCAGTGAGCCGGCAGAGCGTCAGCAGTGGAGTCGCTCCCTGGGAGAGTGAAGAACCGAAGCCCGCGCTTGAGGACACCGACGCTGAGGCGCGCACAGTCCCCGGGAGCGGCACCGCCGCCGCAGCCCACGCAGGAGGCTGGACGGAGGCGGAGAAGCGCCAGGCCCACGTGCACCTGTGCCGGGCCTTCTGCTCCCAAGCCTCACGTGCACCTGTGCCGGGCCTTCTGCTCCCAAGCCCCACGTGCACCTGTGCCGGGCCTTCTGCTCCCAAGCCTCACGTGCACCTGTGCCGGGCCTTCTGCTCCCAAGCCTCACGTGCGCTGAGCGGGCGGCGCTGCCCCGGGCGCGCCCCTGCACCCGCGTTCAGGCCCTGCTCCCCGTGCGTGGGCGGCTCGCCGCCTGCCACCAGCCCCGGGCGCGCCCCGCCTGCCCTTCAAGGCTGTGACCGGGGGGTGGAGCCCGCTGGCCAGGCCTCCTGGCCCCTGCTGTGTCCGGCGCACACACTCCCGGGGCCCGGGGCCCGGGGCCCAGGCCCAGCTGTGTCCAGGGGCGGCCCAAGGCGCAGCGTCCAGCTCCACGTCATCAGGCCGGGGCTCTGGCCCCACCGCAGAGCTGCCCGGGCCGCCCGCAGCAGACCTCCGGGCAGTGTCCCCGGGGACCGGGAGACAGCGGCTCGCGGAGCCGCGCCCTGAGCCTGCAGGTGGCGGGCCTGTTGCCGCACGAGCGAGCCTTGGCGAGGCTGCGGGGACCTGGCGGCCTCAGGCACGTGCTGCCCGCGGGCGTCCGGCTTGGGTTGAGGGGGAGCGTCGCTGGAGGACGTGGGCCCGTGGTGCGTCGCCTCTGCCCTCAGCCTCCGCTGGCCGGTCACCGGCGCCAGCTCGCGGGACGCGCGGGGCGTCCTAGGGCTTCTCGGCAGAGTGGCCGTGCAGAAGCGGCGGGCGCGCGTCAGCGGTGGGCAGGCGGGGTGACGGGCCATACCAGATGGCTCCTGAGGGCCGGAGGCTCCTCCCGCTCCTGTCCGAACCCAGCCGCAGGGCACCGGCCGCTGCCTGCAGGTGGGGCTCAGGGGGTGGCTGAGATGCCTTGTGGGCGGCAACGCCCTATGGAGCCTTCGGCCCCTGCAGGCCTCAGCGAGGGGGCCTGCGGCTCTCTGCCCCGCCTGGGCTGTGCCCACACCCCCACAGAGCGGCTGCTGGGCCAAGGAGCCGGGCAGGCGGCCGGGCCACGTGGGCGCGTCCTCAGTCCCCCGTGAGGCCGGGCACCAGTCGCCCACGCCGGCTGAACGCGGCAGCCGCAGACAACAGTCACAGCTCACGTCTGCAAGTCAGCTCTGGGGCGGAAAGTGTCCTTTGTTTTGTTTGTTTTGGGTTTTTCTAAGATTTGTTTATTATTTTTGCATGCAAGAGCTGGGGCACAGGCCAGAGGTGCGGGGGTGAGCGGGATCCCCAGAGACAGAGCGGGGGACGCAATAGACAGACCGAACACACCGCTGAGGGGCCGCGGGAGGCCGGAGGGGTCTGCTGCGCCCTGGGTCCCTCCCTGCCGGGGATGAAGCTTGTGCTGCGGCGGCTGCGGCTGCTTCTCGGTGCTGCGCTCAGCCCCGCGCCCAGGGCGGCCCCAGAGAGGTGCGCTTTGACGGCCAGAGTCGTCTTCTTCCCTGAGACGCCAGGTTGACCGAAGCGAGCCAGAACCTCTCACGGGACCGCGCGGCTGGACGCGCTGGGGCGGGCCTCCCGGGGCCGGGCGCGCTCCGCGGGGCTCGGGCACCTCGAGGGGGCAGAGGCGCCGTGTCCGGCCTCGGGGTGGGAGCCGGCTCTGGGCCTCAGCCTCGCCCCGGGACCGGCTCCCAGTCAGGTCGTCCTCCAAGGAAACGGAGCTCACGGTCGTGTCTGACCGTCAGTAACTGCTGTCTCCTTCGTCACAGGTAACCTATGAAATCACCGGAGCCCCTGAAAAAAACGTAGACTCCCTTTCACAGAGTCTCCTGCTCGTAATGAAGAGTAAGTGTCCCCCAGGCTAAAAGCCGCACCCTCGTCTCCCTGCTCTGCCCTGTCCTCTAGGTCCCCGGGGCACGGAGCGCGCCCGTTGGCGTGGCCGCCCAGGTCCTGAGGGACTCGGGCTGCGCCTCCACTCAGCTGGCAGAGACCGTCCTCTGCGCCCTCGGCAGCCTCGGAGACACCGCGGAGACTCGTGAGGACGAACCTGGCCCCTGGAGTTCCTGAGTGGCCGCCGGTGGAGCTTGCAGCTTAAGACGGCCCTGGGCACACGCAGGCCTGTTGCTTACTCTTCTCCACTTTCCACCGAAAAGAGCCGTGTCTGCGATGAGCCTGGAGGGAGCACCCACACGCCCCACACCCGCGGCTCGTGGCCTCGGAGAGCGCCGGCCGTGCACTTACCCGCACGGACGTGGGGCTCCGTCTGCAGACGCCCCTGCGCCCCGGCTCACGCCCGTCGCCCCACGCTGCCAGCAGAGCACCCCGCGCCCTCTGCCTCCCCCGGCCACGGCTGCGCTAGCGGCAGCCCCGTGGCGTCGCTCCCCTGACGACACAGCGCCACCTCTGTGCCTCGGGCTGCCGTCCGTGAGGCAGCCGTGCCCCTGTGCCGGGCAGGCGCGTGGCTCGCCTCCGACACGCCGCCTCCGGGCCGGGCAGGCGTCTGTGTCGCCCCAGGGCCCGGCCCTTCTCGCCCTCACCGCTGGGGAGCGTCGCCCCGGGGCACGGCTGGGCGACGGGGCGCTCTCCGGAAGGCCAGGACCGGTGGGAGAAGCATGGGCTCGGGAACCGGTCCCGAAGAGAGAGAATTCAGATGGCCGGCCCTCTCGCTCGTCGCGGGGTGCTCTCCAGCTTCGGCGCGTGGGCCACACGCAGCGCGTCCAGCTAAGCGTCTGCCACGAGTCCGAAGCCAGCGTGACGTCCCCTCCTCCTTCCTCTGCACGGCGCTGGGCCACGCACCTGAATGAGGATGTGCCGCTCCTGTCCTGCTCAGGGGCCTCTGGTCATTGAGTCGTCCGTTGCGTCCGCTCCCTAGCAGATTCCAGGAGAAAACACACGCGTCCTGTTCTACTACTGCGAGCCTCCAGGCCCCGAGCTGTCCGGGCCGGAACAGAGCGCCGGCGTCTTCCAGAAGGGGCCAGGAAATGTGTCTCCGCTGCGTAGTCCCTGTTGCACTCCCCACGGCGCTGCCGGGACGAGAAGCCACAGACAAGGCACCAGCGCGGGCCGTGGCCAGTGGAACTCTCCACAAGAACAGGCCAAGGGTGCCTGCGACCCCGGGCCACCGTTTCACGTCCTCGCGATAAACAGAAGATCGTGCTTCTGCGGTGGTTATGAAGCTGTGGACTGTTCTGAGGCTGTAAAGAGTTACTTATTGCGAGCGAGTGCCGCGTAGAAACTGCAGACGCTGTCCGCGGGTACTTTGCTAAGCACTGTGCTCGCAGCTACAGCTCAAGCCTCAGAGTCGCGGGGCTCCCAGCTGAGGAAGGGGTGTCGGCTGCAGGTGCCCGTGCCGAGCCGTGCCGGGGAGAGCCCTGGACACGGGATGGGAGCCAGAGAGCAGCCCCTGCAGAGAGCAGCCCTGCTTCCTTGCGCCTGCAGCCAGTCTGAACGCAGAGAAGGCGGGGCTGCTCCGTCTGCTTGCAGCACGGCCGAGGCCAAGAGCGCCCGACCTCACGCCGTCAGCGCCTGCCAGGGTCCGCCCTGGAGTCTGCGTCCCTGCCGCACGCTCCGGGGCTCCTGTGCGCTCCCCCGCCCTGCGGGCACCCTCTGGCCTCCGGCTCAGGCCGCCACGACCACCGAGTCTCTGGAGACCCGCCTCGGCCCGCGGAAGGCCACAGCCTGCAGGCCGCCCGTGTCCAAAGTCCGCCCTCTCCGTCACTGACAAGGACGCGAAGGCAGAGCGTGACCTGCCAGGCGCCTCCGGCCGGGGCTGCCTGAGTGGCGTGGCCTGCGTGAGTCTCTCCTGAAGTCGTGATCGCTCCCAAGGCTTCCAGACGTGGTTTTCCGGCCCAGGCCCCAACCGCGGGATGTGCTGCCGGGAAGCCCCCAGGACGACGCCAGCACGTCTGCAGCGCCAGTGTGCACGGGGGCCTGGCGCAGGGAGCCGCCGGCCGCGCCTGCTTGTCTGGGGCCAGATTCGACAGGCTGCACGCTGCGTGCCTTCCCCGCGTGTGCAGGGAGCAGCACCGAGAGATGCGCCATGTCAAGGCCTGAGACTGAGTGGATGGCCGGGGGGTGGGGGGACAGGCAGAGGGTGCACAGGCGCGTCCTGGGGGCGGCGGGGTGGGGCGCGGGGAGTGTCGTGTGGTGCGGGTGCCTTGACCTTGTGCGGCCCTGGGCGGGTGCCCCGTCAGCGCGGCGTCTGCCTCCCGAGAGCAAGCCCAGCAGCCAGCTCCCGTGTCCCCTTGACGGCTCCTGACCCAGCACAGCCTACGCTGCGGCCTTCCAGAATGTTCCAGGCCCTCCCCATCGCCGCCGCCAGCCACCTGCCTGATGCGTGGCTCGGTGTAGAGGAGGCTCGTGAACGCCAGGGTCTGGGCTGCAGGCGCTCTCACACCTCCAGGAGACGCCCGGGGGCTGCGGGGTGACCGGCGTGGAGCGACACACTCGAGACACGGCGGCCCAGTGCTGCTGCCTCCGCCTGGCCCCGAGGGCTGCCACCGCCCGCTCTCTGGGCCCGCGCTCGGCCCGGGTTGGAGTCGCAGGTGACCTCTGGTTGGCTGCGTTGCTCGTAAATAGGTCACCTGGGCCAGCAGAACGACCCCTGTGTGGAAAAGCCAGACGCCCAGCCGCTCCGCCCCAACTCCGCGAGCGGCCGAGGGCGCGGCGCACCCACGTGACGGCTGCCGGCCGTGGCGCCTGCAGCCGCCCACACCGAGCGAGCCGCGGCCATCCCCGCAGCCGCCCTCCCAGCCCCTGTCACCGGAGGCCGCGTGCGTCGCAGAAGTCACTCTGCGCCCAGTTCCTCCGCAGCACCCAAGCTGCCGGGCCGGTAAAACCGAACAGCTGTGGCGTCGCGGCCCGCCTTCACGTCCGTAGCTTGTCGGGCAAACAGACGGCGCGGCTTTCCCGAGAGCCGACGCAAGCCGGCAGGCCGTGCGCGGACTGGGTCTCCTCGGCACGGCTGCGAGGGGCTCGCTCCTAGGAGGCCCGGGGGACCGCGGCCGTGTGAGGCGGCTCCTCTGACCCCGGGAGCGGGCGTGTCGCCCACGGGGCCGAGAGCACAGGCACCGGCCCAGGGCGGAAGGGCAGGGCCGGCCGGTCCGCCGGAGGGAGGCTCCTGGGGCGCTGGAGGCCCCGGCCCTCGCCCGGGGGGCTCCCGCGGAGACTCTGACGCCACCGCCCGCGCCCCTTCTCCGTCCTCAGCCAGCGAGAACGTCGTGGTCAGGCGCCTGTTCCAGTCCAGGCTGTCGCAGACGGGGTCGCTTGTGCCTTCCGCTCCGGCCTTTCAACCCAGAGCACGGAAGCCCGGCCAGCGGGGCGGGGCAGCCGCAGCCGCGTGCCCGGGCGCAGACGGCGGGACTCGCCTGGAGCACAGCAAGGTAGGCGGCGCCCCGCTGCTGCTTTGCGGTCTCGCCTCGCGCAGTGCATCTGCTGCTTCCACTAAGGCGAACGCGAATCCGAACGCTCGTGGACGTCAGCGGGTGTTTTAATCCTGTAGTGTCTACACCGGCGCTCCCTCGGTAGAGCGTGAGGAGAATGAGCTGCAGCAGGCCCCGGACGGGGAGGCGAGCTCGGCGCGTGCCCTCCGCCCCGCCGGGCCCCCCTGCCACGGCCCCTCCTGCCGTGCCACCAACCCACTTCGGGGTCTCTGTGACCGTCCTCCTGACGAGTGAGCGGTAACCTCAGGGACGGTGGCTTCGCGGGAGCCAACTTGGCCTCGTGCTCAGCTGACGTAATCCACTCCAAGGCCGCAGGTCTAAATGAATTGCAGGTTCCTTTACTGCCGTCGTGATTTTCCAGATCCTAGAAGATTTTTGTGGTTCTTTTAAAGATTCATTTTTAAAGATTTTTTAATTCATTGATGCACACAAGAGCTGGGTGCAGCCAGAGGCGCAGGGGTGAGAGGACTCCCCAGAGACAGAGCGGGGAGCAGAGCAGGCGGGTCCACTGAAGCACACCACTGAGGGGGCAGCGGGAGGCAGGAGAGTCTTCTGGGGGTCCCTCCCTGGCCAGGGTCGGACTCACGCTGCAGTGGCCGCAGAAGCCCCACAGGGCAGCGCTCAGCCCCTTGGCCACCAGGGAGGCCCTAGAAGTTTTCACATCTTGTTTTGCTTCTTCTTAGTTTTCATAGCATATCCTTTTTCATGTGTTTGTTCACAAAGCGCGGTTCTAATGTAAAGCCTCAAGCTTCCGTCTGCGAAGCAAAACCAAACAGTCGCTGGGGTCGGCTCAGCGTGAGGAGACATACCCAGAGGCCGAGGCTGAGCGGCCGGTCTCTGCCGCAGCCGATTTGTTTGCTTCTGCCGAACGGTGGCCAGAGAGAGCCTGGTGGGACGGGGTCAGACAGGCCCAGCAGCGGGAGCGCGGGCAGGCACGTCAGCGCAGCGAAAGTCAAAGCACAGCACAGTCAGCTCTGGGGGCCTCCCTGGGGCGCAGGGGCTGAGCGCCGCACTGTGAAGCAGCCTCAGCCCCTGCAGCACGAGTTCGATCCCCGGCCAGGGGGGACCATAAGGCGCAGCAGACTCTCCTGCCCCCACTGCTCCCTCCGCAGTGGGCTTCAGTGGCTCTACCTGTCTGCTCCCTGCTCTGTCTCTGGGGAGTCCTCTCACCCGCACCTCTGGCTGCACCCCAGCCGAGACCACCTGGGCACCTGCGTGGGCGTCTGGTCTGCCTGGGCCAGCGGGCGGGCGCTGCTCGTCTGAACTGGGACTCAGTTCTCATGCTCTTTCTTGTCGCCTCCATGCAGTTCTTGAAAAAGAAAGGAACGTCCACGCTTCTCCAGAGACTGCAGCGGGCAGGCCCAGCCACCGTGGCCTCGCAGCTCAGGGTCAGTGGCTGCGCGGGTCCCAGACGGGGCGTCTCCCAGGGTAGCGAGGCGCGCGCCCCTCCGGCCGCGGGGCCTGCAGGGAAGGGCCAGCAGCGCCAGCAGCGCAGTCAGTGCGAGGCGGCTGGGAGGGCCGTGGCCGGGCCGGGCCGAGTCCCGTGGCACCCCTGGGCTTCTCTCGCCGCAGAGTTCGCTGGCCGAGCTGACCGGGCGGCTGCAGAGGAGCTCGCCCCACTTCGTCCGCTGCATCAAGCCCAACAGCAGCAAGCGGCCGGACGCCTTCGACAGCTTCTACGTGTCCGCTCAGCTGCAGCACATCGGGGTGCTGGACATGGTGAAGACCGTCCGATACGGCTACCCCGTCCGCCTGTCCTTCTCCGACTTCCTGTCGAGGTAACACCATGCCGCAGGGGCCTCGGCCGCAACGGGAGGGGCCGGACACTGCCTTTGCCCTCGGGGTGGAGCCGTGCAGCCTCCTCTCCTCAGCCAGCCGGTCGGGCAGCAGCGAGGGGCTGGCCAGCCGTGTGAGCGCCACTCAGCTCTCCCGAGGGGTCCCTGGAGACTTGGTCCCCTTGAACGGGGGTCTGCAGGGTCACGCTGAGTGACGGGCACTAAGCAGCGTCTGTCACCAGTCATGCCTGTAGTGTTGTGTAGTTAATGTCACGCATCACAGGCTGTAGCAGCAGAGCTCAAAAAGCTCTTTTTGAAAGGACACGTCTCTATCTGTGAGCGCAGCGTTTTAGAGGCGGCCGTCAGGCTGCCCTCGTGGCCCACATCCAGCCCAGGCCCTGCTGGCCCGCACGGACCGGGCAATGCAGAGAACGCCCCTTTCGGACAGCCAAAGGCCGGAAGCTAGGGAAGAGAGCCATGAGGCGTTGGTGATGCTGGTCAAAGGATACAGTTTAAAAGTAACAAAGTTGATGTAACAATGTGTAGCCTGTAGCATTTATGGCTAAAAGCCGACTGTCCCGTGAGAGGACCGAAAAATAGTTGACCAGCGTCACATCGAAAACAGCCTAAGCCTTTGTCCGCCGTTCTGGCCGGGGCGCCCTTCCTGCGGGGCGCCATGTGATGAAGCTGCTAAGCAAAAGCAAAACCAGCCAACCAGAAACTTTTAAGCACTTTGCAAATAGTCCAGGACCAAAGATGTGATGTTAAATCATGGCTACAGGTGTGTGTTCGGTTTTATAATCGTCGTTTTCTAGAAGGAAAGGTAGTTGGCGCATTCCCGGATAAGCGAGGAATGCGGGGAGTCGGGCGGCTGCGGGGCTCCGTGGGAGGGCTCTGGGGCGCTCCAGGGTGGGATGGTTCCCTCGCTCCTCAGTGGTGCTCTGGCCCCCGCCCCTCCGCCAGGGACACCCTGCAGACGGGCACTCACCAGGCGCGGGAGGGGCAGCTCGGGTGCGGGCCAGCCCGCCCGCCGGGGCGTCTCCTCCGCTCCTGCATGAGGCGGCTTTGGAGGCCAGCTGGGCCCTCCCTCCCGGGCGCGCAGCGCTCAGAGCCTGGTCTGGTGGCGTCTCGGCCGTGCGACGCCCGCCCGGCAGACCAGCCGCTTGTCTGCGTGACGGCGCCTGAGACCACCTCCACGAGGCTGTTCTTCCTGGTCAGCCCCTTCAAAAGGGCACACGGCTCTGCCGGCGCCCTCGCTGCAGCGGCGTCTGAGGTGGAGGCCGGCGCCCCTTTGGCAGCGGGCAGTGGGCGCAGGGGTGGGGAAGGGGCAGGGGCCTGCTCCCGGGGCAGCGAGGGCTGCTGCTTCCCCAGCTCAGGAACGCGCAGGCTCGGAGGCCCCCGCGGTGCCTGGTGTGGGGAGGACGGGCCGTGCGCAGGGGACGCAGCGCAGGGCTGGGGCTGCGTGGTCTGACGGGAGGGCGGGCTGGGCGCCGAGGCAGTGACCGGAAGGCCCTGGTGGAGAAGACCAGTGGGTGACAGTGGGCGCAGCGAGGTCGTGGAGCACACAGCCGCCATCCCGAGGGCGTGGGGAGGGCCGAGAGACCACCTGCCTCGGGGCTGAGCTCGGGCAGCTGGGGCAGTCCCCAGGCTGCAGAGCTGTGGTGGAGTCCTCTGGAAGTTTCCCTCGCCCATGCAGGCGACGCCCCGCCGTCAGCGCCCTAGGAGAGAAGCACGGTCCTCGGGCTGGCGGGGCAGGGAGCAGCTCCGGCCTTGCTGGCTGCCCCGGGCTCCCTCCGCACTGGCGTTTCTCCCGCTGGGCCCCGCGTGGGTGCTGGCACTGTCCGCTGGGCACTTGGGGGCCCGAGGCCTCTGGGGTCTTCGGCTCTGTCGCCCCCCCTCACTCGGGCAGACCTCTGCTGTCCAGCGTCCTCCCTCTGTCTGGCTGCTCTCCCGTCTGGACTTACTCCCACGCCCCAGCAGGAACTGGGGGCTTCCGCTAAGGTTCTCCAAGAGCGCCCGTGGACGCGGCTGGACCCGGCCCCTCGTCCGGCCCCAGGCTGCTTGGCGGGGGAGAGCGCTGCCGGCTCGGCTGGTCGCCACGCTGCCCAGGCCCGGGCGCTCTCGTCTCGGGTGCTGGAGCTGCGGGGCCGGCGGCGGCGGGAAGCAGGACCGCGTGGGCGTGGTTGTGGTGGCCAGCGTCAGCGTCAGCGCCAGCGCGTGCTTGCAGGTACCGGCCGCTGGCGGACACCCTCCCGGGCGAGAAGACCTCCGCCGAGGACACCTGCCGGCTCCTCCTCCAGCGGTGGCGGCTGCAAGGCTGGCAGGTGAGTGACCGCGCCCGGGAGGCCGCCCAGCGTGTCCTTTCCTCCCCGTCCCGCTGGCCACCGAGGCCAGGCGAGGCCACGCCCGCAGCCACCACCCCCCCCCCCTTCCAGGAGCAGCGCTGGCGGGCGGCAGGGCGGGGCCGCGGGGCCAGCGGCCAGGCGAGCCCACTCTCCTCGAAGCCTCGTCCTTCCGCCGTGTCTCTGGCAAGCCCTGCAGGCCGGAGGTGCCGGCCTTGGCACGAGGTCCCAGTGGGGTCCCTGCCCCCCCGGCTCCAGTGCCCCCGGCAGCCCCGAGTACGGGAGAGCCAGGCGGCGAGGGCAGGTGCCCGGCTGCGTCTGTCCCCGCCCCCCGCACGCGGCCAGAGAGGCTCTGCGCGTCCTGCCCCTCCAGGCACGGCGCCCCCGTGGCTCTGCGGCGTCCGCCCCGCGGCTGACCCTGTGCCCCCGGGGCCTGGCGCCCGCTCTCCCAGCACAGAGCCTGGGGCGGCGGTCCCTCCAGCGGCCACTCACAGGCGCGGCCGCTCCTCCGGGGCCGGAGCTGCGCGTCCCCTCCTGCGGCCTCGCGGCTGCACTTGCAAAGTGAACAGGGCTGCGAGCAACCCCTGCCCAGCGGGGTCCTGTGCGCGGGCTGCCGCCAGGGGCCCTTCGGCAGCGGCTCCCCTGGATGGGCCCAGTACAGGGGAAGGGGCAGGGCAGGGGAGGGGACGCGTGGCCGTGCGCAGGGGTGTCTGTCCTGGCACTGACGGCTGCAGCCGCTGGGCCTCGGGAATGACCGCAGGGGCGAGGCTGGGGCCATCTCTGTCGTCGCTTCGCGATTGGACACGGTTTCGTGAAGTGGTTTTCTGAGGCCCTGGTGACCACCCGCGCCTGCCTGGCTTCACCGCTGGGCCCCGCCCCCATGCCCCGGCGCCCACCACCGCTTCTCCGGTGCATTCCCAGGCCCACACCCTGCCCTCGGCAGCGGTCTCCTGCAGCGGCCTGGCGCTGGCAGGAGGGGCGTCCGTCCGTCTGTCTGGCAGCGCGGGCTCGCTGGGCCACGTCTCGGACTGGAGCGGGGCCGGGTCTCGGGGACGGGACGCCTCGCGTGTGGCGGCCAGCGGGCCCTTGCCCGTTGGAGGCCCCGGCCCAGAGCGGCATGCACGCGCAGCGTCCGAGAACTGGAGTCCGCGTGGTTCACGGAGGAGCGGGCGCGGAAGGTCACGGGCTCTCGAGGCAGCGGTCAGCAGGAACGGCGGCCTGGCCTGGGCGGGAGGTGGACGCTGCTGCTCCACGCCTGTGCTTGACACGGCCGAGTGCCGCGGCGCCCGAGTGTGGGCGAGTGCGGGGCCGTCACACGTGCGGGCGGGGTGCGTCACGCCAGCCCTCCTCGCTCCCGCCGGGACACGAGCCGCGTGGCGTCGCCGGCCGTCCCTCCTCAAGGAGCCGCACGCTGTTCAGCCGCCCGCGGGCCTCAGCGCCCGGCCCAGCCGCACCCCGCTCCCGCTGCCCACTGCCCGGACCGAGCCGCGCGGTGAAGGGAGCGGCTGACCGGCTGACCGCGCACAGCGCCCGCTGTCATGGCAAAGCAGAGCTGCGCTGCCCGAGCAGGGGGCCAGGGAAGCCCCGGGGGCGTCTCCGGGAGGTTTCCCCCTCAGCAGGCAGGTTTCTCTTTAAGAAACGGGGCGTCTGGATACGACTTCGTCTGTGGGAAAATTTCAAGCAGTTTGAATTAAGTTACAGTCCAACAAGTTAAGTTATTCAGGCCACAGGTTATTAGCCTTCTGCTATGTGGTTTTTAAATTTTTCAGATTTTTTTCGCCCGAATATGTAGGTTTTTAGTTCACTCCTACTTTAAGGTAACCCTGGAGACCGCCCGGCCACACACTTTGGATAAAGGCTGCCCCAGGGTTCCCAGCCACGGGCCGTGGGGGAGGTGGGGCGGCCACGGGCCGTGGGGGACGTGGGCTCCCCGGCCGCGGGGCGGCTCCAGCCGCATGCAGCGTCCGAGCAGCTCTCTGTCCCTTCTGTGAAGTGAGCACGTCTGAAGCGAATTCTAAGTGGAGAGCTAAATGGCGCGATCTGACTCCGCACGTCTTACGTGAGCGCTGCTTTGAAGATGCTCTCGTCTGGTGCTCACTTGGCGCTGCCTCCATCGGAGGGCCACCTGCACGCGGCGCGGGCCACGGGCTGTCGGAGGCAGCTCCTGCGACTTGGGGTGCCAGCCAGCGGGGTGCGGGGCCGCAGGGGCCCGGGGTGCTAGCCAGCGGGGCGCGGGGGCGCATGGGCGCGGGGTGCCATCCGCTCGGAGGCGCAGTCACACGCATCCCCAGACAGGAGCCGCGGGGTCTGGCGCTGACACGGGCGCTTCGTGATCAGCGGTGCGGGCGGCAGTGGCCGGTGGGGTGGTTCTCCCTCCCATGTCCCTCTCAGGAACTGCCGGTGTGGCGAGTAGCAGCCACCAGGGCAGAGCCGTGATGGGGCCCGGCGGGGGCTCCTGCGACAGGTGCGGGCCCCTCCGCGTGCGCCCGCCCTCACACGGGTACCGTGTGCACCCCAGAGGCCTGGACGCGACTGGCTCGGCCGGGCTCACGCCGATGAGAACCTTGGACAGTAGCGAAGGCGCAAGGAGAGAATCAGGCTTCCGTAACTGCCCCGCCCCGGCTGTGGCCGTCCGCCCGGCCGAGCGCGACGTCTGCACTGAGTGGTTTCTGCAGGAAAACTACCTGTGGCCTTTCCTGGCCCCTTGCCCTCCCCCGGACACCAGTCCATTCCCACTGCGTCCAGCGTGCTGGGCGGGCGGAGCTGACAGCTCTCCCCGTGCGCATTTCTCCCCGATGAGGCATGGGGTCGTGAGGCCACACCGAGATCAAAGACCAGGACCCCAGGCCCACCTGTGTGTGTATGCACATGTGTACGTGCGTGCACTTGTGTCTCTGTGCATGTGTGTCTATGGGTTGCTGTGTGCATGTGTGTCTGTGTGTATGCATGTCGGTATACATGTATGTGTGTGAATATGCCTGTGTGCCTGTGGCTTGATGTGTGTGTACTGTGTGTGCACAAATGTGTGTGTTTATGTGTGCGTTGTGTGCCTGCAGGTGCTGTGTACGTGTGTGCATGTGTGTGGGTGCAAATGTGTGTGCAGGTATGTGCATGCATGTGTGCCACATGCATCTGTGCACGTGTGTGCGTGTGGGAGTATGTGTGTGGGTGCTGTGTGTCACGTGTGTGTATGTACATGTGTCATGTGCACAGATGCATGTATTTGTGCATGTGTGTGGTGTGTCTGTGCACGTGTGTGGGTGGTGTGTGTACATGTGTGTGGGTGCACATGTGCTTGTGGGTGTGTGCGTGTATGTGTGCCACCTGTGTGTGTGCACGTGTGTGGGTACGTGTTCGTGTGTATATATGTGTGTGCATGATGTGCACGCGTGTGTGTGTGCGTGGCGTGGGCTGTTTCTCCTCTGACATCTGTGTTTGACTAGCCCCAGAGCTCGAGGCGCCGTCCGAGCCTCCTGTCCGTGCGCCTGTGTGTGCTGAGCCTCAGGTGACGCAAGGACTGGCCCGGCGCTGGGACCTGGGGTTACAGACACCCCGGAAGACCCAGGCCCGGCTGCGGCAGGGTGCTGAGGCAGGCCCACACCTGCGAGCCGCAGCCGGCTCAGCCCTGGCGCCCCGAGGCAGCAGCTGCAGCAGGAGTGCGGACCCGGAGCACCAAGGCAGGCACCAGGACGCCGCGCCCAGCAGCAGCTCCGCCCCGCACGTCCGGCGGGCCGCCGGCAGGCACCAGGGCAGGGGCAGGGCAGGCGGGCGCGCAGGGCAGACCGTGGGCTGAGCTGGAAGACGCCACCTTGCAACGGGCGGGACAGTGTGCCGGCGGCCCCGAGGAGCGTGGACGGACGGGCTCCCGGAGCCGTGGGGCGGCCAGGCAGCGCTTCTGCCTCTGCTGCTCGCTGTCCACCAGGAAGAGGCCGGGAGAGACGCCCGCGCAGCTGGTGCTGCAGGTGGGGAGTCTCGCGTCACAGCGCCTGCGCCCCTCAGGGCCAGGCCCCTGGCACGGGCGTCTCTGCGCGGCTCAAGTTGTGGCCCGGCCTGCCCCTCGCCCAGCCCCACAGGTCAGCCTGGGCCGTCCGGCTGAGCCTCCTTGCCCAGACGCCTCAGCCGCCGCCCAGGCTGTCTCGTTCCACCGCCGGCCTCCCCTGAGGGTGGAGCCGCCAGGTGCAGCCGGAGGTCAGGCAGGGAGAGGCCAAATCCGAGCATCAGCCTGGAGGCGACACCGGCTCTCTGAAGAGGAGGCCCAGGTCTGGCTGAGCTTCCGCCACGGACAGAGTTGCCGCTGGAGACAGGAGCAGAGCCGGAAGCCAGTTCTCGGCCGGCGACCCCCAGGACGCCGTGGAGGGCCGGGGTGCTGTGAGGGCGGGGACCACCCCGGGCGCCAGCGGGCTGGGCGGGGCTGCGGCCTCCGGGCCTCTGAAGCCGAAACACTGATTGGGGGCAAGACGCACTCCTGTGACCTGTGACCCTGCAGGGAAGGCGCCCCCAGCCCCCTTGGGCTCGGGAAGAGGGACCGGAGCAGACCCAGCTCACGAAATGAGGCAGGCGAGCCTCGGCGCCGACACCAGCACACGCGGACGCCGCGGGCAGACGGGCCCTGGCCAGCGTCGCCTCACCTCCTGGAAGTGGCCGTCCGTCCGGCGAGCAGCCTCGGCCGCCCGGGTGAGGGCCTGGGCCTGGCGTTGAAGCAAGCTCAGGTCAGCCGCCGCGGGCCGGCCCTGTGCGGGGAGGGCCGTGCAGCCGGCGTGGGCGCCCCGCTGCGGTCACCCTCAGGACAAGCAGGCTGCCGGCGGGGCGGGGAGCTCGGCGGCCTCTTCGCCCAGGAGAGAGCAGAGGGGTTCTCGGTGCACGCGGCCGTTTGGGCCCCGCTTTAGTCCGCCTGGACGGCGTATGTGGGGAGAGGAAAGGGCTGGTGTTGAAGTGCCTCCACCCGCACTGCGACCTCCTCGCGAGCTGGCCGTGGCCTCCACAGCGCCGCCACGCGAGCTCAGAGTGCTAGTTCCTGCCCACCAGTGCTTGCGGCACGGGCCGTGCCGCTGAGGTGAGAGCGGTGACTTGTCTTAGCCAGTAATCGCGCGCAACTCAAGCCAAACCACCTTCCTCGGGTACCAGAAGAGGCAGTAGCTCACGCGTGGCCGTAACTATCTTTTCTTCGTTGAAGCAGACCTCAAGAATAGTCCATTTATAACAGAGAACTTGTATTTTGGTACGAATGGGTCCTTCGAGCGTGCTTAAAAGTACATTCAGCAATATCCAGAGCCAGACTGAATATTAGAATATTTCCATTTAGCTTTTCGAAGCTACCATGAGAACGTAAACTATTAAGATATCGATGCTTAGATATATACACACCAAAATAATGGTCCTTGTTAGAGACTTAATGGATCAAAGAAATAAGTAGAGAAAATGTCAATTCAGCCTGGAGAAGATGAATTTTAGGGCCTCCCTGGTGGCATAGCGGGTTGAGCGCCGCACTGAAGCATCCGCAGCACAGCAGCGCACGTTCAGTCCCCGGCCAGGGAGGGGCCCCCAGGGCGCAGCAGACCTCTCCTGTCTCCTGCTGCCCCCTCAGCTGTGTGTCTCAGTCGATCTGCCTGTTCTGCTCCCCACTCTGTCTCTGATGGGTCCTCTCACCACCACCACCCCCTGCGCCTCTGGCCCGTACCCCAGTTCTTGTATGCATAAATTTGGGGAAAAAAAGATGAATTTCAGTTAATGGGCTGCTTTGCTATACTTCTTGAAAGGATAATCCTCATGGTTTCCACTGTTGTGGTCCTAGAGCCTAGTACAGAATCTGGCATCAGGAAGACGCTTTGCAAATGCTTGCTTTATGAATGAAACGATGGGTGGATGACTGGATGGATGATAGATGGATGGGTGGATGGATGAATGGATGGATGGATGGATGGTGGATGGACGGATGGATGGTGGATAGATGGATGGGTGGATGGATGGATGGTGGATGGGTGGGTGGTGGATGGATGGTGGATAGATGGGTGGGTGGATGGATGGAGGGGTGGTGGATGGATGGATGGATGGATGGATGGATGGTGGATGGATGGATGGTGGATAGATGGATGGGTGGATGGATGGGTAGATGGATGGATGGATGGATGGTGGATAGATGGATGGGTGGATGGATGGATGGTGGATGGGTGGGTGGTGGATGGATGGTGGATAGATGGGTGGATGGATGGATGGAGGGGTGGTGGATGGATGGATGAATGGATGGATGGTGGCTGGATGGATGGATGGTGGATGGATGGATGGTGGCTGGATGGATGGATGGATGGCGGATAGATGGGTGGATGGATGGAGGAGTGGTGGATGGATGGTGGATAGATGGATGGATGGATGGATGGATGGATGGATGGATGGATGGATGGATGGATGGATGGGTGGG
>JAGFMF010011662.1:9095247-9180041 GCA_019455555.1 Galemys pyrenaicus
GTGGTGGATGGTGGATAGATGGATGGGTGGATGGATGGATGGTGGATGGTGGATGGATGGATGGATGGATGGATGGATGGATGGATGGATGGGTGGATGGGTGGATGGATGGATGGTGGATGGTGGATGGATGGATGGATGGATGGATGGATGGATGGATGGATGGGTAGATGGATGGTGGATGGATGGATGGTGGATGGATGGTGGATGGTGGATGGTGGATGGATGGATGGAGGGGTGGTGGATGGTGGATAGATGGATGGGTGGATGGATGGAGGGGTGGTGGATGGATGGTGGATGGATGGATGGATGGGTGGGCGGGTGGGTGATGGGTGGGTAAGTGATGAGTGTTGACTGAGTAAACAGGCCAGAGAGATGTAGGCTTGATGGACGAATACATGTGAAGCGAGGAAAGAGAGGAGTGATGTAGACGCGCGCCCCGGTGCTGTGTGAGGATGACCTGGCGCCGTGGGGGTGGCATCCCCAGAGCACATTGCAGAGCCGGCTCTGGGCGCTGCTTCTGTTGGGAGAAGCTGCCCGGTAGGCACAGACAGTGCTTGGCTTGTACACGCAGAAGCTGGTGACAGGAGCGCAGCGACATTCTCAGAGCAGCGGGAAGGAAATCAAGTCTGACGGGGAGTTACTCAGACACCAGAACACGCGGGGAAAGACTGCGTTTTCACATCATCGTCAAGAAAGCTATTTTAAAAGCTGGGAACAGATCTCCGTGGTAGGGCAGCGTGAGCTACCGGGCAGAACTTTCAGCGCTGCTGTTGTAGGGGAAGAAGAGGCGAGGGTTAGTGCGGCTGTGACGTGCTCCGCCCTGACCTCACATGGGGAGCGCTTACAGGCTAGCGCAAATGTTTCCAGGGGAAGGGAGAGGAGAAATTTTAGAGATTCATTTCTTCCAGTAACAGCAGAAACAAAGCGGGGTTCGCAGAGACATAAGCAAGCGTCCCCACAAATGCGCCTCATTAGCTGTCCTTGCGGCACCCCCAGTGAGGATGCCCGGCTGTGGGCGGAGCTTCAGGCGCCACAGGAGGCTCCCGCCGGCACCGGGCACCCGCGCCCCCGTGACACCCGTCGAGCCCGAGCAGGTGCTTGTGCCTTGGCGCTGCGGAGAGCTCGCTTTGCCGCTCTGCTCTCAGGACGTGCGTGGGGCTGAGGGCAGCAAACGGCCTCTGTAGGGAGCGCGCGGTGCTGGGTCTTCGGTGGCCGTGCGCGCTGGCCGTGTGTGCCCGCACGCGGGGCTCCGAGGTCCCCGGAAGAGGACGAGCCGAGGCTGCGCCGAGCGAGCTCAGCAGGGAGGGCCGGGCGGTCGGCGCTGGCTCTGGCCCCCGAGCCCACCGGGCTGGGAACCCCCGAGGGGACTGGGCAGCTTTGTTTCTGGAGCTGCTCCAGGTGAATGTTTATGAAATGCGTAAGTTCGAATGACGTAAGCTGAGACACTGTAAGATGTAATTATGGAAACGAATTTTATTTTCCTTTTTCATTTGGCCTTTTTTAAATAAATAGCTGTTGTAAGTCCCGGAGCCCAGCCCGGTGGGTGGCATCTGTGTCGACGCCTCAGGCGCCGCCAAAGCTCTAGCTCCAGAGCCTCGCCGGTCGGCCCCTGCCCGGGGGTCTGGGGGGCCCTGGGGACCCTGCTGCTCTGTGTTTTTCTGCTTCTGCACAGTCCGCAGAGCGAGTCACATGGGACCGGCTTTCTGCAGGAAACTTACTTCACCTACTGTGATGCCCTCAGGTTCCCCCACGCTGCTACAAGTGCAAGATCTCATCAGTTGTCCTAGCTGAGTCCGTTTTTGTTTTGTTTGTTTTTAAAGATTTGTTTATGCGCATAAGAGCTGGGGTGCAGGCCAGAGTCGCGGGGGCCGAGAGGACTCCCCAGAGACAGAGGGGAGGATCCGCTGAAACCCACTGCAGAGGGGGCAGTGGGAGGCAGGGGAGGGCTGCTGCGCCCTGGAGGTCCCTCCCTGGCCTGGGATCGAACCTGCGCTGCTGTGCTGTGGAAGCCCCACGGTGCGCCCCCAGGGGGTCCCTGTGAAATGACTTTAATGGAGGAGCTCACGTTGTAGCTACTAGCATCCGTTAAATATGCTTGTTTCATCTCAGTGCCCACTTCCGTGAGTCTCTTCTCCCTAATCTATGTAAACTATGCCCTTTACATTTTCCAGCGCCCCCAGACCACAGCCTTCTCGGTCATCTTGTCTATCCCGACGCGTCTACAGAGAGTGACAATGCAGGATTCGGTGGGTGGCGTGGCGCTTGTTAAAATGGGCGTCTCCCTACACGTCGCCCCTGGCCGAGCGTCCCTGACGGCCGCGTCTCGGGGGCTGGCGGCACTGTCCAGGCGGCCACACGGAGACAGGCAGCAGCAGAGGGCAGCACTGCCGGACGGGGCAGCCACCGCAGGGTGGGCGCGGGCACAGGCGGGGGCGGGAGGCCCGGGCTGTGGAGCCCGCGTCGTCCTGGAAGCCGCGGCTGCTGTCGCAGTTCTAAGCCCGGAACGGCACGCCGCGCGTGGTGTCAGGGGCTCGCTGCTGAGGCCACTCTGTCCGACGGAGCTGGGGCCCAGGACCGCCCAGGGGCTGAGCGGGCGCCCGCAGCAGGGCCAGTGACCGCCCCAGGCCCGGCTGGCGGGGGCGGCGGGGCGGGGTGGCTGTGGTGGCCTCAGAGGCCGACGCTGGGGCAGAACGAGGGGCCGGGCTGCAGCGTGTCAGACTCGTGCCCCGTGGGGTGGCCTGGGACTGGACTCGGGACGCAGGAGGGACGAGGACTGCGTAAGCGTGACCCTGGGACGGCCCGGGAGGCTTAGGGAGTGAGAAGAGTGACCGTGTGGTGCCTGCGGCACCGGCCCGGGGGCTGGGCCACCGTCACGGGCCCAGGAGCAGCCGGGCAGCGCAAGGGACGGCCGCGCACGCCGGGGCCCGTGGGCATCACCCGTGGGCGGAGCTGACTCGCGTGGGACACATGTCCCCGCGCCCCCGAGTCCTGAGACTCCGTGGCGGTACCAGAGAGGGTGGCCGCGCCCCTCGCTGCGGCTTCCCCGAGAACGCGTTTCCTCGGCCCCTGGTTGATAGAGACAAAACGCAGGGCGGGCCGTGGGGCCGAGGACAACGGGTGTGGTTTCCATTTGTGAAAACCGCCGTGGAGAGAGTGGGTCAGAACACGTGGCTTTCCCGAATCGGCCTCGTGGCGGAGAGGCGGAAGGAGAGGGGAGCGGAAGAGGCGGGGGGGGGGCAGGCGTGGGTGGCGGGGAGCACCCCGCACAGCCGCAGCTGGCCCCCGCGCCACGCCACGCCGCCCGGAGCGTCTGCAGCCCGGCCCTCACCCTGACCGAGGGCCGCAGCAGCGGGTGCGCGCGGGGTCGCGCTGACAATTTTGTTTCCTCTCTTTAAAGCCTGCCTCTTCAAAGAAATCCCTAATGGTTTTCTGATAAAAACAGCAAAACGCACAGATGGTTCGCTCTTAAAGGCAACGGACGGCACTGATGTTTTAGGCCCAGAGGCGCCCCGGGCCTCTGGCCCTGCAGCCTCCAGGAGGGCGGGAGCCAGCGGCCAGGGGGCCTGCAAGCCGTGGGGGGGGGGGAGGAAGGCCTGCAGCCAGGGGCCCTGCGGCCGGGAGCCTGCGGCCGGGAGCCTGCGGCAGGTGGGCGCGCCACCCCTATTGTCCCCGCCCCGCGAGAAGTGCTTTAGGGAGCACCAACTCCAGGAGTGTCGGCGACGTGACCTCATCCAGGCGAGCTGCTGTGGCTGAGTGCACGTGCAGGGGTGAGCACGCGGTGATGCACGTGCAGGGGTGAGCACGGGTGACTCTCGGGTTGTTCTGGAGGGAAGGTGGCCGAACTGCCTCCCGGTCAGCGCGTCGGCAGACAGCCGCGAAGCTGCGTGGCTTCGTCTGGCCTTCCTGATGGACTCCCTCGGCAGCCTTCCTGGGTGGCGTGAGCCACTGTCGGAGCAGCTGGGAGACGCCTGGGAGCTGCAGTTTCGCTCCTCCGGGAGGGAAGAGGCTGCCGGGGCGCCCCTCTCGGGCTGCTCAAGGAGTGGGGCTCCCGGGCGTCTTCAGAACCGCCAGCGATGTGCGGCCCGCGTGGGTCATCGCTGAGTGAGCGCGGCTCAGTGCACGGCACGCGGCGGCCTGGGCTGCCCCGCGCACCCCAAGTTGCTCGACGGCAGCTTGAGGTCGCTGGGTGCGGCGCCAGGGCGGGCCGGCACTCCGAGGCCTCGGCCGCGGCCCTGCAGGGTGGATGCCGGCTCTGCCCTCCTCTCCGCGCGGAGTCTGCCCCGGTCGGCCTCTGCGGGGCTCGCTGCGTGTGACGCGTCATCCCTCGGGCTGCGGGGCTCGGCGTCGGCCCACACGTGCCTGCGGCTGCCGCCGGCCTGCGGCCCTCCCCGCACCAGCCGGTGCCGTGCTCGCTCCGGGCCGGCCTCCGCAGCTGCCCACAGCCAGGCGTGTCCCGTCTGCCCGGCCGGCGCAGCTGTCTCCCCTCCCTCCCGCAAGCCCGGACCCTGGAAGGCGAGGCGGCCTGGATGCCGCGCTTCTCGGGGCCCCGGCCCCTCTGGCCACCTGCTCTCTCGCGCCCACTCGCCGGTCGGCGTGCAGCTGGCCGCTGCTCACGCGGTTGCTCCCCCGTGGACCCCGGTTCCCGTGGGGGGCCGAGTCCAGCTCCGTCTCCAGGCGGAGCCACTTTGGGTCTGAGCAGCCACGGGGTGTGCCCAGGGCGCCTCAGTTGCCCCGCGAGGGCCCCCCTTAGTGAAGGGCGGAGCTGCCACTTCCACCCCAGGGTCTCCCCGCGTGGCCCCAGCGCTGCCCCACGGCGCGGTGCCGGCATCCCGCCGTCCAGGCTCGCTCTGGAGCCCAGCTCTGAAGGGGCTGCCTTTGGAACCTCGTTTCCCGCCGCGAGCCCCACCCAGTCTCGGGGTGCTCCGGCCTCCGGCGCCCGGCGCCCAGATTTGTTCCCCGCACTCAGCGCCAACCGCTCCTCCTCGTGGCTGCCAAGGTGAGCCAGCAGCTGGAAGAGGACACAGGTCGTGGAGAGGAGCGAGGCGGACAGCGGCGTCTCAGCCCACCCCCAGGGCCCAGGCTTGAGCCCACGCAGCAGTCCGCGTGGAGAGGAGCGAGGGCAGCGGGCCGGAGCCGCGACCCCGGCCCGTCTCTCGCAGAGCGGGGTCCCGTCAGAAGTTGGGGCTGCGTGGGTGTGGGCCCGAGGACGCCGCGGGCAGAGCGTCTGGGTGCTCGCCTCCCCCGGGCGCCGTGGCCGGCCGTGCTCCGCAGGTGGGTCCGGCCACGCGCCCCGTGGCGCCCAGCGGGACTGGTGGCCCCGAGGCCCCGCCGAACTCCAGGCGAGCTGGCGCCCTCTTTTTAGGCTGTTTGTCTCCGCGCCGGAGGTGGCTGCGGCTGGGCAGGGCTGCCCTCAGGGCTCCTCTCGGCATCGGTGGCCCAGGCACCGCCCGCAGCTGCTCTGGGACCCCGGCCAGCCGTGCCCGGCGCGCTCTGTGCTCCCGGGCCACTGCTGACCCTGGAAACGCGTCCCGGGCTCCTCGGCGTCTCCGGCCACAGGGCACGTCTGGACCAGCCGCCGCCCAGCTCGGGCAGCAGAGGGCTGGAGCTCCAGGTCGACGAGCCCGGAGCCGGCCCTGGCGCCGCCGCTGTGCAGAGGGCTGCAGGGGCCAAGCCGGCGCGTGCTGGGCGGACGTCCCAGGTTCACCCTCCCTGGCGCGGGGCCGCATCGCCCTCCTCCCCGCCCTCCCCGCCCTCCCGTGTGCTGGGGAGGAAGGGCCCGGTGGCGGTCCGGCCCGATGTCCACGCCACCCTGGGCCTTCGCCCCCGCGCAGTGAAGGCCCCTACGCGGCCCGTGCGTGGCGCGAGCACGTGGGGGCACAAACGGGGCAGGCGCCGGCACCCCAGGCCTCGGTGGGCGCCACGGCGTGAAGAACAAGGATGCGCCCACGCTGCCCCCTCTGCCCCGGAGTCTCCGGCTCGGCCAGCCGCGCCGGCGTCCTGGCGCCGCTGACCGCTCTGCGTCTGCTTGCAGGTGGGCGTCCGCAGGGTGCTCCTGAGGCACGGCCACGCGGGCCGGCTCAGCGACCTGTGCCTGCAGCTGCAGAGGGACGTGGTCACCTGCCAGAGAGGTAACAGCCGCGCCGCCTCGGGCCCGGGGTCTGGGGCTGCAGGCGCCGTTCCAGGGCCCCTCCTCAGCCAGCCCCCGGCTCCGGCGTCGGTGCCCGGCCCGGCTCGGGGCTACAGCGCTCTCCAGAAGTCTCCCAGCGGCCATCCATGGCCCGTATGGCGCGGCTCACCCTGAGGTGCACCAGCCGCCGCCTCCCCAGACTCCGAGCCCCAGGCAGGTGCTCGCAGGGCTGGGCTAAGCCCCGCCGGCTGGCGCCACGTGGGGGAGGGGCTCGTCCACCTCTCTGGGGCCCGATGTCCGGCCTCTGCTTTGCCACATCGCTGTGGCGCGGGGTGGGGCCGGCGTCTGCTCTGACCCGCGCCCGCAGCACCCCGTGTGGCCAGACCCCACCGTGAGCCCCTGGTGCTGGAAGACCCCCTGCAGTGGGCGCCCCAAGCGCCGGACTCAGGCTGTGACTCCAGACTCTCCCAGAAGTCCTCCTCCTGGGCGAGCGTCCCTCGCACAAAGCAGAGTGCCCGCCAGGCGGCCGCCTGCCCCAGCAGCAGGGGCGGCCCCGCGCCGGCAAGAGGCCGCGTTGGCGTCGCGCGGGGCTCTGCGGTGGCTGACGTCCGTGTAGCCGCGAGCTCCTCCGTGCTGCCCGCTGGTCCGGAACTGGCAGGTGCCTACAGCCGAGTCCTGCGGTGCCTCCAGAGTCCTCAGTTTTGCTTTGTGGACGTGGGGGAGAAACCATCCCCGCTGGGCTTAACTTGCGTCTCTGGTCCACGCGGTGCCAGGGGCTCCCCGGCGCGTGCTTCCCGTTCGCTGAGCACCGCCGCTCGGGCCGGCCGACAGCAGCCACCGCTCGGCACACGTGGCTCCAGTTGCCTCCCGGGGAAGGTGCCCCTTTGGGCACCGGTCTGCGGCGAGGGCCTCTCCCGGGCTGCCTGGGGCGGACAGAGCTGGCCCGGGGGCGGGCAGAGCCTGGGCCGGCCCCCACCCCTCGTGTCCATGCGCTGCCTGGACACACTCTGCTCCCGAAAATCAGTCTCCATTGCTTTAACCCTTCGAGAACGAGTGCGGGAAGAGGCTGGCTGAGCGACTCTGTTCTCTGCCCGTGGCCGGCTCTGGCGGAGGCTCCACCTTCTCCGTCCCAGGGGTCCGGCTGCACCTCTCGCCAGCTCTGCCAGGTCACCTTAGCACGAAGCTTTGCGCTGGCCTGAGACTGGACACGCCTCCCGCCCGCTCCCGAGAAGCCCCGCACAGGGCCCCGCGGGCACGTCCCGGCACGCCGCCGACGTGAGCCGCCGCTCTCCAGCTTCTGCTCCATGAAGGCTTGGGCGTGAGCGTCTTTGGCCACACGTTCGTTCCGTAGCCGTGGAATTCAGGCATTCCCTGTTTTGTAGGGCCACCCCACCCCGACAAATCATCCTGGCGCACACTCAGCTTTCCCCGGGGTCGCGCATCGCATCACACACTCTCGAGTCTTAGACCGGAGGGACGGAGTCCGGGGTCACAGGGCCCGCTGGGGTCCCGCCTGCACCTGCTCACGGCGGGCCGGGACTTTTGCTCCCGCAAACGCACGCAAGCGCCAACCCCCTTGGTCAGAAGACGGCCTGACCCAGCCCCCAGCTGATTGTTAGGGAGCTCTTCTGCTGGTGGAAACGGGCCTCCCCAGGACCGGGCCCGCGGGGCCTGCCCTGGGCGTGTCCCAGAGGCTCCACCTCCCAGCAGAGCCGGCCCCGGCCTCCCGCTGGCCGCTGCGTTGGCTGCAGGGCGGGCTTGGCCCCGGAGAGCCCCTCCTCTGCGCGCGGGTGAGGGCGTGCTGGGGGCTCTCGGGTTTTGGCCTCGCGTGGGCAGAGGGCGGCCGGAGACGCCCACGCCTTGCCGGTGGCCGGCTCCCCCGCACTGCTCCGCTGCCCGCGTGGACGGGTCAGGCCCACAGCTCACTCGCCGCATTGCCCGGGCCCTGGTGTGTTTCTAGCCCACTGCCCGGGTGAGCGGGACGCACGGCCGGTGCTTCGACACGGCCTCGCCGGGTGGGCAGGGCGCGGGCAGCTCGGCGGGCTCGCGTCCCCGGCGCCCGGGGGTTTGCCGCGGCTGGTAGGACGGGAGGCATCGGCGCAGCGCCGGGTGCCTTGGAGCCGCACCCAGAGTTCCTGGGTTGGCGCCGGCTCGTCCCCCAACTGAGCCCCCTGTCCGGCCCGTGCCGCCGAAGGCCGTGGGAGCGCAGCGCGGTGTCCCTGCAAGCCCCCGGCACGGGCCTCGCCCCTGTGCTCTGCGCCTGGACCCACTCCCTCCGGGGAAGGCCTGCGGAGACTGTTCCAGCCTGGGTGTGCCTTCCGGCCGCCCAGATGCCCAGGCCGGGACTCGGGTCAGCTGTCCCCGCGGCTCCCGCCCTGACCCCTGCTGTGTTCTTTCCCGAAGTGGTCAGGGGGTTCCTGGCGCGGCAGCACCTGCTCCAGAAACGCCGCCTCGGGCAGCAGGAGGCCGCGAGCGTCAGCAGCTTCCTGCGGGCCGCGGAGGACTTGGGGCTGAGGACCTACGACGCCCTGGTCGTCCAGAACGCCGCCGACATCACCCGCGAAAGTGACCGTCTCCGGAACGAAGCGGGCGCCGGCTGCCCCAGGGAGAAGCCAGAGGCCAGGGCCCCGCCGGGGCAGGGCGCCAAGAGGTGAGGCGGCAGCGCGTTGCGGCCCACAGGGCCCCGGCCCCAGCACACGGCCCGGCCGGCAGGGCCTGAGAAACGGGCATGCGGGCGCGGACGCCGAGGCCCTTCCCGGCCTCCGCCCGCCTGGCCGGCGCCCAGGGTCGCCCCGGGAACGGCTCTGGTCTGAGCCCGGCGACTCGTCACTTACCACCCCGGGCCCCAAGGCTGACGCAGCCGACGCTCCCGCCCTTGCTAAAACATGCGGCGGGCACGTGCACTGCGGGCGAGGGCCGTGTGCCCGAGAGCTGGCTCTGGGGACTTCTGGGAGTCTGACCCCCAAAACGGGGGAAGCCGCGGACAAGCCCGCCGTGGCGGAGCCCCTGCGCCGGGCCGGGCCGCTCCCTCGGCCCAGAGACCGAGTCACGCTCCCCCGAGGCCTCCCTGGGGCAGCCAGCGCCCTTAGTCCCCTTTGCTTCCCGCCAGGGACCGGGGTGCGTCAGCTGTCCCCCGAGAGCGGCTCCCCTCTCCTCTCTGCCCAGCCCGCCTGCGTCAAGTGACTTTTTATTAAAGCGGAAATGGCAACGTGTCTCCCGCTAATTAGCTTCAAATATTTCAGTGATTAAATACTGAAAAAGCTCTTTGTACGGAAAACTGTAATTAAACATTACAGGGAAAACAAATTACCCGCCAAGCCCCAGGCTTCGTGCGCGCGGCTGCACCCCCAGCGTCTGGCTGCGGCTCGGCCGGGAGCTGGCCCGAGGGGTAATGACAGCCGCGTGGCGGGGCGGGGGCGGCCGCGGCTGCGGGGCGGGGGCCGTCCGCTCCCGGGTGGCTGCTAATTTTACCCGACTTCCAGGATAATATTTATTATCTTCTCTGCTGGAAGTGAGCCGCCACCGCCCAATTTCTCCATCGAGCTGTGTGCTCGTTTGCCGGAGACAGGGAGGAGCGAGGTTGCGTTTGTCTGTCTCATTGAGCGCCAGGCTCGCCACGCGCCGCGGGCGTCGCAGCGCTGGTTCTGCCCAGAGGCACAGCCGCGACGCATTTCAGCGGAGGACGGCGGGCGGAAGGGGAGGACCGAGCGGGGGGTCTCGGGCCGGCGCCCGCCGCTGTGCCTCAGCTCCCCACAGGACGGGCTTCCTGGCCGGTATCGCGCGCTGACTTCTGGGTCTGGGGTTCGCCTACAAGCGTCACTGCCTGGCAGCAGACAGGCCTCCTGCAGAGCTGTGGGTGTGGTTTCCGGAGCCGGAGCGGGCGGGCGGGCAGGTGCGGCAGGAGGCCCGCGGTGGCCGAGCCCGTGGTGGCCGTGGGGGACGCTGGCCGTCTGGCCCGGCCTCAGCCTCCCGCGAGCTGCTTTGTGTTCCGTCCACAGACCTGAAGACAAGGGGGGCCTCAGGCCCTTCCACGCCAGCTGCGCCCCGGCTCCCCTGGCAGTGGATAGCCTGGTCCAGGGCCTGGCTGGCCCGTATGGCCGCTCTCCTTCGCTGCACTCGGTCTTCAGCCTGGACGACAGCGGCGGCCTCCCGTCTCCACGGAAACAGCCGCCGCCCAAGCCCAAGAGGGACCCGGCCACGCGGCTGAGCGCGTCCTACGAGGCGGTGAGCGCCTGCCTCTGGGCCGCCGTCCGGGACCCGGCCGGCGAAGGTGAGTGGGCCGGCCCCGCAGCGCCGGCGTGCCTTCAGGAGGGGGACCAGCTGTCAGCTGCCAGCGGCCACCCAGCCCCAAACACGCCACATGCGCTGGGGCGCCAAGCCTGCGGGAAGGCCGCTGTCTGCGCTCTCTGCACTGCGCCCGCGGTGTGCGCCCTTCCTGGGCGGGGGCAGCGTCCACTCAGGAGGCCCCGCGCGCCAGCGTGCGCCATCCTCACGTCCAGTCCAGAAAGCTCCCCCGAGGAGACGGTGACCCGCGGGGCCGGCGGCGAGATCGGGGGACAGTCTGCAGGGTGAGAGCGTCCGAGGCCTGCGCTGGGCCGGTGGCCGGGCACGGCCTGCAGCGCTGAGGCCCACCAGACCGGCCGCCAGTCCGCGGGGCAGCCTCCCGCCAGCTCAGGTGCCACGTGCCCTGTGAGGTTCTGAGCCGCGAGCCGAGGGGCAGCTGTGCCCAGCACCACGGCCGGTCGGCCGAAGCGGGCGGGGTCAGGCGTAGCTGCTGCAGGTCCTTCCTGGTGGGGGACGAGGGGCAGCGGGGCCTCCAAGGTGGCTGCTGCGGAGGGCGTGTGGCAAGAGCCTGCGCGGGGCTGGGCTGCGGATTTAGCAGAAGCTGAGCCCCAAACCTGGAGTGCGGGACGGCCCCCGGGAACGAGTGAGCAGAGACGGCAAAGCCGGCGAGGCCGTCGGCGCGTCTCCGGGAGAAGCTGCCTACTCAGGAGAGGGCGGGAGGCCCGGGCCGTCGCCCGACGCCGCGCGATAGCCGAGGTGTCCGGGAAGAGGCTCGTGGGGGCGCTGTGCTGCGAGTCGGCACGGGGGCCTCGGCTGGGAGGGGCAGAGCGCGTCTGGCTCTGGTGCCGAGGGCCGCAGGCAAGGCGGTCAGCAGCAGGGAGGCTGGGGGCAGGGCGCGCACAGGCCACTCGGGCAGGCCCAGCTCCGCCCAAGGCCAGCTCGCCCGGCAGGGCTCCTCGGGCCACGGGCCGCCTGTTGCAGGGTTGGCGCCCGGGGGGCCGTGGGGCGCCGGTGTCAGCACCCCGGGGCCAGCCAGGGCAGAGCAGACTCAGCCTGGGGCCGGGCTCACAGGGCAGCGAGCGGCCGGCTCTGTGCCACCACCCGTGGCCTTGATGGTGTTAACCCAGCGAGCTTGGGCGCGTGGGCAGGGCACGCGTGCCTGACGGTGACCCTGGGGCAGGGCGCGGGCCTGTGCTGTGCACACCTGAGCCCGGGCCTGTGCACGCCTGGGCCCGGGCCTGGGCACGCCTGAGCCCGGGCCTGGGCACGCCTGAGCCCGGGCCCGGGCACGCGTGCACACCTGAGCCGGGGTCGGCTGTCAGGACAGCATCCTCGGGACGCTGTGCAGGGCGAATGAGCACAGAGGCAGCAAGACCACGAGACAGGCCAGTGGGGTTCGGGCCGCCCGCCCTGCGCTGGTGCCCCGCTCCCACAGGCCCGTTCTGGGGTCAGACTCAGGCTGGGGAGCTGACTCCGCCTGCACGTGGCACCCCGAGTCTCACCGGCGTGTGCAGGGACAGGCCTTTCTCGCCCTCCGCGACGCCTGTCCCTTCGCCTGTCCCTGTGGCGGCGTGCCGGGCCCGGCGGCTCCAGCGGCCACGAGGTGCGGGAGGGGCTCTGCCGGCGGCTGCGCTGGGGCCACGGCGCTGAGGCGGGGAGCCCGCCGACACGGAGCCAGAGGGCCGCGGCGCTGTCGGCTGGGCCAGGGGCCGTGCTCAGGCAGCCGCGCCCTCGGGGCGGTACAGCCTCTGCCGGCGGCGCCCTCGGTGGCAGCGGCCAGGCCCCACCACGGCTGAGCAGGTGCCCACGGCCAGGGGCTCCCACCGGCCCCTCACCTCCTCGGCCAGCGTTGTCCACACGGAGCCGCCGGCCGCCGCGAACACTCGGGTTGAACGTCGTTGAATGGAGACACCACGTCCACCCCTCGGGCTCCGTCCCCTCCCAGCGCCCACCGGCCGCGGAGCTGCCCGTCGGCACCCCTGGAAGCCCCACGGCGGGAGCACTGAGCCCTGACTGCCACCTGGGGCAGCTCCACGGGCCCCCAGGGAGGCCACAAACCACCGTCAGAACACAAAGGGCCCTCATCGCTCTTCGAAACACCCCGAACCAGCGAGTGCCGCACGTCCGCCTGCTCCCACACGCCCTCGTGCGGCAGGTGGCCCCGTCCTTCCATCCTGGTCCCCGGGAGCCGCCGTCCCTGCACAGGTCACAGAGGGAAAGGTGGCTCGGGGTCCTGGCCGGTGAGCGGGGCACCCCCAAGCCAGCCTGGGCCAGCTGGGCCTTGGACGCGCCGCCCCAGGGCTTGCACCGCTGCTGGAAAGCCGGGACAGCTGGGATGGCCGACGCGCACCTGCAGACGGCGAAGCGGAGCCCGAGAGCTGGTTGCAGCTGGTTTTGAGGCCTGGGCTTCTCCGCAGAGGCCGGCTGGGACGGAGACCCCTGGCTGCGCACTTGCCCTCTCGCCCGCTGGCAGTGGCAAAGTGGGGCCCCGCGGGCACGGGGGGCCTCTGCGACCAGCCCCCGCACTCACCCTGCGGGCCTGAGCCTGGCCCGTGCTGCCTCCCTGCGCTCACGGCCGTCCCGGAGCAGACCAGGGGCCGCCCCCAGGTCTGCCCCAGGTCTCCGCCCGGGGCCGCCCGGCACCCACGCCCGACCGGACAGGCGCGTGGTCTGAGACGGCCCGCACCCCTTCAGTCGCGTCAGACCAGCTGCTCGTGACGGAGCAGACGGCACGGCCTGGCCGAGCACAGAGGTCGCCTGGGGTCCCCAGCCTTGTCCTGCCGGCGTGTCGAGCTGGACGTGTCTTCGCAGTGTTTTCATGCCGCCTGAGACTGGCAGGGGAGGGCCCCCTGAGCGCTGCCGCTGGCGGGGCCGGGGCTCCGACGCCCCAGCCCTGCACATGTTCCTCAAGGGCACAGCCCCGCGGGCCCGGGAGGACGCGCCTGGACGACGACCCCGCGCGAGCCCGGCCAGGCCGGGGCTACGGACGCTGAGCAGGGGCGGCTGCCCGGGCCCTGGGAAGGGCGGGCGGTGTCCAGGGAGCGGAGGGCAGCCCAGTGTGGGGGGCAAAGAGGACGACTCTTCCCTCCAACGAGAAGCCGTTCGGCGAATGTGCAGCTGTGGGCCGGTGCCCCGGCACTGCCCCTCCCCGCTGGCCTGGCCCGGCTCCGGCAGGGCCACGAGCGGCTGCACCGGCCAGGCTGGATACCAGAGCAGGAGTGAGCCTGGCCCGGCACGCTCGGCTGCGGGGGCGCGCCCCGTTCTCCGCAGGGTAAGCGCAGACGCCGTCAGCTCCCCGCTGGACGGGCCAAAGCGCGGGGCTTCCGGTGCGGATGCCGACGTGAGCACCGCCGGCCTCGAGAGTCAGGGCGGGCTTCCCGCCACACCACCGTCTCCAGGGGGCCCCCGCGGGAGAGCCAAGGCGCGCCCCACAGCCGACCCCTGGGCCTCAGGCCGCCGCCACCAAGCGGGCTGGCCAGACCCTGGACGTCAGCAGGTCGCATGTGTGTCCCCATGAACCTCAGGACTGGAAAATCAAGGGAAGTCTGAACATAAACCCATCTCAATCATCCGCCGTTCCTCGCCCGCGTCGGAGAACGGGGTGACCTGCCAGAGAGTGTGCGGCCCCAGCAGGGGAGGGAGGGCACGGCCAGCGCTGGCTGCACTCTGGGAAGCCGGCAATGCCCCGCGGCCGGACGGGGCAGGCCAGGCAGCTGACACTGCAGCGGCTCCACCGACTCAGGCCTTTGGCCGTGGCCACGCACTGCTGTCCCCAGAGCTGGACAGAGGCCAGCGTCCTGCCTCCTGCGTCCAGCGTCCAGCAAGAAGGCACCTGGAGCTGCCGCCACCGATGGCCACGGCGAGGCAGCTCTGCTTGCGAACACCTGCCCCGAGTGTCGTCGGCTTAATAAAAACTTCATTATATAGTGAGAGCAGATGGGAAACGGTCTTGTGTTACTTTGCAAGTTAACAAACTTTGCAAGTTAACGCTGCCTGGCGTTTGGTTTGCTGCCCCCCACAGTAAGCTCTTAGCCAGTACCGCCACCCCTTTACTTTGAGAGTCCCCGAATCCTCAAGTGTGCACGGGGGCGCCCAGTGAAATGGTGCGCCCGGCCCCTGCTGACCGGTGTCCCTGAAGGGCTCCGACCTGAGTGGCCGGCCGGCTGGCGTGGAGCTCAGCCCTGCGCTGTGCCCACAGTCCAGTCCATGTCCGGCACCGTCCACTTTGCCCATTTTCTGTGGGAGCATCCTGCCGGACCCCCCCCAGCTTACGGCCCCCAACTTTTGTTTCCTCCTCTAGAGTCAGTCGTGGGTCCCTCCAGCGGAGCCCCTGCCCACCTGCCTGGGCCCCGACCCCCACCTCGGAGCACACGCCCCACCCACCACCCCCAGTCTCCCCACCGCCCGCACCCCTGCCCACGCCCAGCGCCCCCACTGCCTCTGGGGCTCCCTCTCCCAAAGTGCTGAAAGTCGGGGGTGACCCCCGTTCATCTGCTGTCCCCGGGGGGCTGGTCTTGCCCCAAGCCTGGCTCTCGGGGCTGGCTGTCTGCGGGAGCCGGCGCTGCGGGACGCCCGGCCCGGTGCAGGCGCCTGCTCGGCCAGCGGCCTCCGGGCGGGCGCCGAGCTCACCCCGCCTCTGCCCGCAGCGCTCGCCCGGCCGCGGCCGCACAGCGACGACTACAGCGCCGTGAAGAAGATGCCCCCGCGGAAGCCCACGCGCAGCCCCAGCACCAAGCTCAGCGGCTCCACGGAGGAGGTCTCGGGGCCCCGCGCAGGGACCGGAGGGGCCCCCGGCGTGTGGCGCAGAGCCGGCCCGCCGCGCGCCCCCGGGCCGCTGGCCGGGGTGCCCGCGCCCCCCGCGCCCCCCGCGCGCCCCGCGCCGGAAGAGGCGGAGCCCGTGTACATCGAGATGGTGGGCCGCGCGGGCAGCCCCGAGCCGGCCGAGGCCGAGGCAGTGTACGAGGAGATGAAGTACTTCCTGCGCCCCGCGGGCGGCCCTGGCTCCCCACGGCTGGGCGACCACCTCCCCCTCACCCCCGAGGCCGGCGAGGGCAGTGGCCAGGCCCCGGGGCCCTGCGGGGGCGGCACGTGCGACATCCCGCCCCCCTTCCCCAACCTGCTCCCCCACCGCCCCCCGCTCCTGGTGTTCCCCCCCACCCCGGTCACCTGCTCCCCGGCATCGGACGAGTCGCCGCTGACGCCCCTGGAGGTGAAAAAGCTGCCGGTCCTGGAGACCAACCTCAAGTACCCCGTGCAGCCCGAGGGCTCCAGCCCGCTGGCCCCGCAGTGCCCCAGAGACCGGAAAGCGGACGGCGACAGGCCCGCGTCCCCCGGCCTGGCGGTTCTGAACGGGGCGCCCCGCGTGTCCCCGCCGCCCACGCCGCCGCTGCCCCCGCTGCCAGCCGCCCCCCGGCCGCCCGCGCCCTTCGCCTTCGCGCCCGAGGCAGGCAGAGGCGCCGCCAGCCCCGAGCTGCCCCGCGCCCCCCCGAAGCCGAGCGCAGCGGCGGCCGGGGGGCCCTGCAGCGCCCCCTCCAAGAGCCCCGCCTCTCCCGGGAAGGCGTCCAGAGCCGACCTCAGGAAGGCCGAATCCAGCTGCTCCTCGCCGGTGCCCTGCAGCCCCCCGAGCGCCAGGCCGGTGGGGAGCCCGCTGGACGAGCTGACCAGCCTCTTCACCTCGGGCCGGAGCGTGCTGAGGAAGTCCGCCGCGGGCCGCCGCATCCGCGAGCCGCAGGGTGAGCAGAGCCCGCGTGTGTCCCCGCTTCGCCGCCGGCGACCATCGCGCCCCTGTCCTCGCGCCCATGGCTAGGTCTGCTCTGCGTTTCCGCGGGGTTCTGTCGTCCACCCTGCTCACCCGCCAGCAGTCCATTCCCACCCCTCCCCCCACACACTCCCCCCACACACTCCCTCCCCCCCCCCACCGTCGCTGTCGTCTGTCCCGCCTGTCCCGTCTGTCTGTCTCACCGCTAGAGCCGTGCCCGGCACCGGTGCAGCTGTGCCCGAGATGGTCACCATCACTTAGGCTCTCCTGGGCAGCTCAGCCTAAAGTGACCCAGCCATCTGCCAGGCAGGCAGCGTCTCCCTTCTGCGGGTGGTTTCTTGCGTGACGCCCCGTTTAGGGCAGTCTGGGGGCTCCCGCTGCCCTTGCCTTCCTCCTGACCCGCCTTGGCCCAGGCAGCGGGCGTCACACGGTGTAGAGCCCGCGGACCCCAGCCGCGATGGCCCTGGGCCCGGGCGGCCTCGGCTTCACCTCTCCTGTCTTGGGGTTCGCAAGGGGCTCCTCCTGCCCCCAGCCCAGGGCCGCTCGGCCGTGCCATTGTCAGGCCTGGCGCTGGGTGGACACTGGACGGGCGGGAGCTCAGCTCCGGACGGGCAGCCCGAGGCCCTGCCATGTCAGAAATGCTCGTCTCCTGTCGCTGGCAAAGCGGCTGTCACCGGCGGAGCCCCCCGGAAGGCTCACCGGCGCCCGGTAAGTAGCTGAGCGCCTCTAGCCAGGGGCAGCTCTGGCCGGCTTCACTGGATTCGGAGCGGCCGCTGCCCGGCAGCCTTTGTGCAAACCCAAACACTGCACGGGGGCGCATTGGAGAACACCCCTGTGGCAGGAGCCGGCTGCCGTCCCTCCTGCAGTGACGCGGCCTGTGGCGGGGCGGCCTGGGCTGAAGGAGCGTTCACGGCACGGCGGCACCAGGCCGGAGGACCCACCAGCCCGGCGCGCTGTTCGGGAGCCCGCGCCAGCGGATGGGCAGCCTGCACGGCCACGCACCCAGGCCGGGTAACGCGCTGGCCCGCTCCTGCCCGTCCGGCCCCGTGGGCTGCGGGCACCGGCGCGCTTGTGAGCAGGGCAGTGCTGGCTCTGCACGCCGTGCGTTCCGTGCCCAGGGACAGCGGGGGCCTGAGAGAAAAGCGTTGGGTGAGCACGGTGGGGAAGGTTTGCTGAAGCCCCCGTCTTACTGCGCGTGGGGTCGGGTCATTTTCCTGCCCCCCTTCTAGAAAAGAAGCTGAAGAATTTCTAGACCTGCCTCATCATTTGAGAGCCCCAAAGTCTAGGACTCAGAATGCAGAGGAAGGAGCCCCCCAGCAGGCGAGCTTGGGGCTGCTCCCCGTGCGGCGGTAGCCAGCGCCCGGGAGCGCGCAGCGGAACGGCAGGTCACCACGTCCGTTCAAGTCCAGCATTCTAAACATCAGCTTCCCTAATGTGGGCCTTTACAAAACGCTTTTTTTAAGGACTCTGACTCCCTGGAGACAGAGTGGGGATAGAACAGGTGGATCTGCTGAAATCACTGCAGAGGGGGCAGCGGGAGGCAGGAGAGTCTGCTGCGCCCCGTGGTCCCTCCCTGGCCGGGGATCGACCTCGCATTGCAGCGGCTGCGGAAGCCCCACAGTGCGGGCTCAACCCGCTGAGCCACAAAACACTCTTTAATTTAAAAAGATTAGTTTGAACCTCTTACGGCTTTTCACAAACAAAGCCGGCGCCGCTTCCCCGCTCTGCCGTCTCTAGTACCGGGCGCTCCTAGTACCAGATGCGCCAAGCCGCCTGCACACCAGGCCCCCCCGGCGCTGCTCACACGCTGGCCTGGCGTGTTCTCGGGGTCATGCGGGCCGCTCTCGCACAGTAGGTGGGGTGACAGTAAGAGCTGAGGAGCGCAGCGGCCTCGGGCCTGCTATGTCCACACGGGGGGATTGGAAGCCACCATCCATTTTCTTCTGGCGCATCGGGTGGCTGTTCTTGAAGAGGGGCTGTCGTCTTGGGAGCGCACCCTGCACGGCCTTAAGTCGTCCGCTCCACCCTCCGTACGTGCAAAGACGCCCCGTTCTCACCTGCAGCGGCGTCCACCAGGAACCCAGCAAGTGGCCGGTCCCCTGCAGGCGGCTGCCTCGGCGACTCCCACTCCCACCCCACGACGCAGGAGACCGCCTACCGCGTCACGGCAGGTCCCCAGCCCCGGCTTCTGTGGCCGTGACCGTGCAGTGGCCGGGCCTTGCTGCTGGGCCCCCGCCGGCCTCTCGGGGTGCCCTGGGAACGAGGTCCTGCCGTTATCGGCCCTGCGGGCTCAGGCGCAGCACTGCCTGCGTCGTGCTCCTCGAGACGGCGTGGGGCCGGGCCTGTTGGCGCTGCCCTCGGGGTGCAAGACTGCAGGTGCGTCCTCTCGGGCCCGGGGCAGAGGCCGCGCCAGGGGGCTGGGCCGGCAGCGGCACCCTGGTGACCACGGGGCTGTCTTCACAGCCGGCACCTCCCGAGAGGACGAAGGCAGCTGCTACGGTCTGCCCTGGTGACCGCTGGGGCGGGGCCGACCACGTGCTCCCAGCACCCGCCGTAGAGACGAGCTGGCCAAAGGGCAGCTCCTCGGACGCAGGCAGGGCGGCTCCTCAGCTCCCCGACAGGGGCGCCTGGGCCTTCGGGGGAGCAAAGGAGAGGATTTAAAAATTCACTTTCAGTCCGACTTGCAGCAGTAGGAGTCTGGATGGGCAAAGCCGTTCCATAAACAGCACGCCAAGCTGCGGCCAGCTGCTGGGCACGTAGCAGGGCCTGGGGCTCGCAGCTACCCCTGCGGGTGCGGCCCTCACCGGCTCATCACAGAGGCTTCACCGCCGCCGTGACTCGCTGCGGAGTGAGTTCTAGCTGCTCAGCTTCGAAGGCGGAGGCCTCATTCAGAAAGGGGGCGGCGCTGGTGGCCTGGGCCGCTAGGGGGCGCCGCTGCCGCGGGTGGCCCCCAGGCCGCGGGGAAGGACGACGGAGGCTGACCTGGAGGCCTGGGGAGTAAGTGCAGCCCGGCGGGCTGGAGCAGAGGGAAGTCTGACCCGCTGCTTCCTGCCACGCGCCGCCTGCGGGCTGCAGCAGGGGCCGCAGGGGCCGGCGATGTCCGGGCACACCTGCGCTGGGCGAAAGCCCACTGGACAGAGCCGCCTGAGGGGCGCCGGCGCCGCCCGGATCGCGAGAGCACGAGGAAGCGGCGTGTTCTCAGGTTTTGCTCTCGCAGACATCCGAGTGCGCTGGGCTCGAGTGCCGGCTTTCGCAGACCCCCCGCGGTGCTCCTTCAGGGTCGCGCTTCTCGAGGCCGGGCTCCGGGAGACGTGGACACGGGAAGGAGCGGCGAGGGGGCGCCGTGGCCAGTGCGGCCGCTCGCCTGTCTGTTCTGTCTGGCGCCGCCAGGGCGCTTTGAGCGTGTGCCGGGTGAGCGGACCCACCGGGCAGTCCTGGTGGACGTCCACCAGGCAGCCCTTGCGGTCGAGGAGAGCCGGCCGGCCCGCCCGGCAGTGGTCCATCGCCCGTCCTCTGGGCGATGAAGACAGACCCGCTCCGGCCTCCGCCACGACGCACAGCGCCCGTGCACGCCACAGCCCCGAGGGCCAGCGTGCCGGCCACTGCCCGGGAGGCGTGGACACCTGCGCGTCGGACACAGCTGGGCGCGGCCGCCACGCGCACGGGAGCCCGCCGTGGCCAGCGTCTTGCGACGTGACGGCGCCGCCCCCGCAGTAGCGACCGGCCGGCGGCAGAGGGGCCGCCCAGGGGGCAGAACCACGCCACGCGAGTCAGCGCCCTCCCAGACCCCTGTCCGGCCAGGGCCACCGCCGCGCCAAGCGCCGGACAGGAGGCCCCGCGGCGGCCTGGCGGTGCGAGCCGCTTCTCGCGGGGGCTGCGCGTGAGCACGGCCCCCGGGCCTGGACGGCGGCCGGAGGTGCTGGCGGGGCTGGGGCCCACTCGCCTCTGACATAGGCCGGCTGGGCGAGCAGCCTCAGCCCAGGTGGAGGCTCCTGTGAGGCTTCCTGCTTCCCCCCCCCCCCAGCCTCCGCTGCCCCAGACCCTCCGTGGTCCTGGGGCCCCCAGGGCTGGGGGTCCTGCCGCCCCAGGGCTCACCCTCAGGGGCCCCCGCTGCTCCCTGAGCCCTTCTGCTCGGGGTCTTCCCCCTGGGGGAGACTCAGCAACTCCAGCTCCCGCCCTGAGCCTGACCCCGCGGCGGCCCTGACCCCCACGGCAGACAAAGGCTCCCAGCCCACAGCTCCCCACTGGAGGTGGCCCCCTGGCGATGCCGCCTCCTCCCCGCCCGGTGCCCCTCATGTCACAGCAGCGGTGTCTGCCGCGAGCTGGCACCGTGTAGACAGCCGAATGGAAGGGTGAGAAAACCACCTGAAGAGAAACAAGCGAGTGGGCGTCTGTCTGGTGTCTGCAGACAGCTTTGCTTTCCCCTTTACCTGTTCTCTCTCACAACAGTTGCTTTCTTTCTGGTGTCGTCCCCCAGCATTGCCACCACCAGTCCACCGGCACGCGCCACAGCCCCTGCCCGACCCGGCCCCTCCCTCTTCGCTGCAGAGCATCCCGGTTTCCTGGCTGTCTGTGACTTTGTCTTGTCTTGTCACAGTGTTTCTGTTGCTGTCGATGTTACTGTTATTTTGTTTGCCCTTGATCCCTGTACTCCTATGGGTGAGACCACCCGCTGTTTTTCTCTCTCCTTCTGACTTATTTCACTGAGCATCATCCCTTCAAGCACCATCCATGTTCCTATGAATGTCTCTAGTTTATCCTTTTTGATTGCCGAATAATATTCCACTGTGTACAGATACTACATTTTTTTATCTGGTTGTCTGTTTTTGGGCATTTGGGTTGATTCCAAGTCTTATCTATTATAAACAATGCTGCAATATGCATAGAGGTGCAGGTGCTCTTTTGGATTAATGTGTTTGTGTCCTTTGCATAGATCCCCAGGACTGGGATTGCTGGGCCATAGGGTAACTCCATTGTTAGCAGACTGAGGAATCTCCACACAGCTTTCCATAGAGGTTGGGCCAGTTTGCATTCCCACCAGCAGTGTAGGAGGGTTCCTTTATCAACACATCCTCGCCAGCATTTATAGTTGCTAGTTCTTTTAACATGTGCCACTCTCACTGGCGTGCGGTGGTGTCTCATGGTGGGTTTGATTTGCATTGCCCTGATTACAAGTGATGCTGAGCATTTTTTCATGTGCCTGTTGGCCATTTGCATTCCCTCTTTGGAGAAATGTCTTGTAAGTCCTTCTGCCCATGTTTTGACTGGATTGTTTACTTTGTTTTTCATTGAGTCATGTGAGTTCTTTGTAGATCTCTGTGATTGGTCCTTTATAAGTAGCATGGAGTGCAAAAATTTTCTCCCAATCAGTGGGGTGTCTCTTTGTTTTGGGTGATGTCTCTTTTACAGCACAGAGGCTCTTTAATTTGATGTAGTCCAGGATATTTATCTTTCCCTTCACTCTCTGCTTTAGGTGATATGTCTTTAAAGATGTTCCTGAGATGTAGGTCATTTGGCGCTTTGTCTGCATCTTCTTCTATATATTTTATTGTTTCTGGTTTTATGTCCGATTCTTCGATCAGCTTCAAGTTGGTGTTTGTGCATGATGAAAGGTAGTAGTCTACTTCATTCTTTTGCATGTAGAGTCCAGTTTTCCCAGCACCATTTATTGTTCTGTTGCATATTTTTTGTTCCTTTGTCAAATATTAGTTGTCCGCGTATTTGTGGGTTTATTTCTGGGTTTTCTATTAGATTCCATTGGTCTGTGTGTCTGTTTTGTTCCAGTACCATGCCGTTTTGATTATTACTTTGCAGTATAGTCTGAAGTCAGAATTGTGATACCTCCATTCCCCTTCTTCTTAGTCAGATGAGTTTGACTGTTTGAGGTTTATCATGTCTCCATATGAATTTCATTAGTATTTGTTCTATTTCTTTGAAGAATGCTATTGATTTTTTTTTAAAGACTTATTTAGTTATGCACACAAGAGCTGGGGTACAGGCCAGAGTCGCAGGGGGTGAGAGGATTCGCCAGAGACAGAGCTGGGAGCAGAACAGGCCGATCTGAAGCACGGCCTCCACTGCTGAGGGGAGCAGCAGGCAAGGCAGGAGAGGCCTGTTATGCCATGTGGGTCCCCTCCCTGATCGGGGATCAAACTCACGCTGCTGTGCCACAGATGTTTCACAGTGCGGGTTCAACCCACTGCACCACCAGAGAGGAACGCCACTGAAATTTTTATTGGAACAGCACTGAATCTATAAATTGCTTTTGGATAGCTTTAAAAGCAAACCTGTTTGGGGCCTCCCCGGTGGCCCAGGGTTGAGTCTCAGCGCTAAGCACCTCAAAGACTCCACGCCGCTGGAGAGTGACCCACAGGGCGCAGCAGACCTCTCCTGCCTCCCGCTGCTCCCCCTGTCCTCCCTCCCTCACCCCCTCCCTCCTCCCTCCCTCCCTCCTTCCTCCCTCCCTCCTTGTCTTCCTTCTCCGTCTCTTCTTCCTTCCTCCTTCCTTAGAATTTAGGTGACAGTAACTCATTCGAGACCTTGCAGGTCATAAATTTAATCAATGGTGTTGTCAATTCACTGTTGCAAGCGTCAGGGATGTTTATTTTCTTTCCATACTTCGTTCACTGCGTTCAGTACATTTCATCCAAAATAATACGCTTTTCTAAAATCTGGTTTAGGTTTTGAAACCAACATGAACCTGACCAGCCGAGATGACCCTGGGACGTTGGAACTCACGTCAGGAACGCAAGACAGGAACGCCAACGGCCCCGGGACTCACCTGTCCAACCTGCCGTCCAGTGTGCTGGCCGCGGAGAACGGGAACTCCCTCTCGAACGGTAAGTGCCAGCTCGGAAGTGAGTGGCTGGGTTTGTAGTTACAGCTGCGTCCAGAGGTGAAGTGAAGCAGAGGGAAGGGCGTGCAGCGTCGGAGCTGCAAAGTGGAGTGTGGGCTACGAACCTCACTGTGGCCGCCGCCCACACGGCCGTGGTCGAGTTAAAGCTGCCGTCGAAAGTGCCTGGGCCTAGAGGACTCTGCAGCTGTCCGTGGCGCCTCAGCCGTGGCCGGTGCAGGGTGGGGTGCACCCCGAGGAGACGTGGTGGGTTCTCAGCTCAGAGAAGTGCTTCTCCTCTTACACCTGGAAGACAGGGAAGAGCCTCCAAGCCCACAGGGCTCCGGGGCCTCGGTCTGCATGCCCTGTGGCTGGCGCGAGCACACAGCCTCCGTAGCAGGGCTGGACTGCAGCCTGCGTCTGTCGCACATGGACGGCCGGTGCTGGTGGCGGCTGACCGGGGGCTCCAGCCGCTGCTCACGAGACCATCCCGAGGGGCCGGGCCGCTGGCTGGATGTCTGATGCAAGGAAGCCGTCCAGGCTGGACACCGGAGGGCCGAGGACGCGGGCGTGAACGGCAGGCGGGCACTAAGGAAGCCCAGGCGCAGGCTGTCCTCTGAGGGGCAGGGCGCGGGGACACTTGCCTGGCGTGGAGACGCATCAGGTTGGCTGGGACGGGGCAGGGCCTGAGTATCATCCCCGAGAGCCGGACTAGTGGAGCCAGCCCACCGGTGGGACGCGCCTGTGCCCGCGGCTAGGCGGGTGCAGACTGGGCTGTGCCTGCCGCCCCACACATCGGGCGCATGTCGTGGAGCTTGGCCCTCGGCAGGACCGGCCGGCAGGTCCTGGTGCCCCAGCCCCAGGCACCAAGGCCATCCTGGGGCTCCACCCTTGGGACCCGGCACCCCACCACCGATGCTGTCCCCGGGGACACCGGCATTCAGAGGGCAGCGGGCGCCGGAGTGCAGCACCGTCGGAAGCTGGAATGTGCGTGTCCCCATAGACAGCCACAGCCGTGTCCCCCAGCTGGGGGCTCGCTCGACTTCTACGGAAAACGCCTTTGCAGAGCCCGAGCGGGACAAGTGAAGCCCCGTCCAGGCACATCATAGAGCTCACAGGTCAGGTAAGGAGCCATCACGAATCTTAGGAGTCGGCCCAAGGTGATGCCGATGACGATGCCGAGGACAGATGACCTCAGGTGACCTTCAGAGCAGAAAGCCCAAGGTCAGGAAATGGCATGTTTAAAGTGGTCAAATAAAATCACCACCAAGCTGGGGTTTTATGCACAATAAGAAGCCATTGAAAGAATGAAGACTATAAAAAAAAAGCTGAGTGAATCAAACGAGCAAATTGAGAAGCCTCAGACATAGAAGGAAAGAGCGAAGCGGCAAGGTCAGAGGGTGTGTCGGGGGGCAGGAGCAGTGTTTGCTGTGACCTCCGAGCAGTGAGTGGCACCAGCGCCTCACAATGCCCGCGCGCAGACCCGACGGGATGGGAGTGGGGTGTCGTTACAGACAGAGACCGAAACGGAGGGATAGGACACACCCAGCCCCGGAAGAGGCCAAAAGGGGTGAAGTAGGAACCCGACGGGCAAACAAACAGAAAAGCCCTAGATGAGACGTAAAAGTGCACGTGAGAATAATCAATCTTGACTGCACTCCATTCGACTTTTAAAAATCAGTCATTCGATGTAAATTCTAGAGATACGTTGAATTAATACAATATGTTAAAGCCTAAAGTTTCTGAAAAACATGTAGACTATCAAGATACTAAAATTTATCTGGGAAGGGTAGAAAAGATATATTGCAGAAACACGGGAAAGAATTCTCATAATTTATAAATCACATTCCTAGATAACCAATGGACTCAGAAGAAATCACAAAAAACAGAGCTTTTGACTAATGACAGTGAAAACGACAGAGCTTGTCCCCCACATCTCAACCACAGGACTAAGCTTTAGAGCTTATCAGTGTGGACACTTACAAAAGCTCATAGCTTTAGGGCCTCCCTGGTGGTGCGGGCAGTTCAGTCTCAGCCACTGTGATGCTATCAGCAGCCGCTGCAGCACAAGTTTGATCCCCGCCAGGGAGGGACCGCAGGGCGCAGCAGACCGCTCCTGCCACCCGCTCGCTGAGGAGCTCCCCTCAGCGGTGGGTTTCAGTGGATCTTCCTGTTCTGCTCCCCGCTCTGTCGCTGGTGAGTCCTCTTACCCCCCACACCTCTGGCCTGAGCCCCAGCTCTTTTATGCAGAAATAAAATCTTTTTAAAAAAAGCCCATGACTTTAAGCCTGTAACTCAGCAGAAGGGGTGGGAGGCAACGAGGCAGAAGCAGACCCCAGAAGCACCAAGGACAGAAGGACACCGAGGGCAGGGCACGGAGACATAAAACAAGAACAGGCAAAAGCTGATTTTTTGGGGAAAAACGTCTTTGAAACATTAAAAAAAATGGGTGATTCTCCTGGAAGCATGGGAGAAATACAGAAAGCGCACACCTGCCGCTGACCGCAAGGACGAAGGCGGGGGCACGACTAAGATCTTACAGAAAGCTTAATAATAATGTAAACGGTGCTGTCCCAAAGTGAAGCAGTGAACTTACGTGCGTCTGTCTGTTTAAACAGACACTTCTAAAAACAAAAACAACCATCCAAAACGGGGGGAAGAAGTGGGAAGACGGAGCACTCGTATGAAAATAAAATTAAGGGACTGCCTCATCGAACACATTCTGCAAGGAGAACTCGAGACCCAGCTGCCCTCCGCTGAGGCCTTCCCAAGGTTTGAGGATGAAATCGGACAACTTGCTCCAGCTCCTCCAGCAAACAACAAAGGACAGAAAAAGACCCCCGGCCTGCACCAGCACTTACGGGCCCACCACGAAGCCCAGTGCCGGCGGGCGAGAATCGCTGCTGCGCGGGAGGACGGGGCCTGGCCCGGCACCTGCCCGCAGAGGTTCTGCGCGTCTCTCGGGTCTGGGGTGACGATAGTCGGAACACAGGAGTGTGGACGGTGCAGAAAGGGAGAGGGACAGTGCTCTAACCTACCGGGCCAGCAAAGGCTCCAGCCAGCATTTAGGGGTGAAGCAGAAGCGGACTGAACGGGCAGAGCCGGCCGCTGGGGTCACAGAAGGGGGGTGGAGCAGGGGCACAGTGCCCCGCGGAGTCCGGGCAGCAGGGGCCAGGGCCAGGCGTGAGGTCGCTGATTTCCTTTTGGTAAGAAAGACCCAGCAGTGGGTCGGAGAGACGGGGAGGGACGGGGGTGGGGAGACCCGGCCTGCTCTGGTCCTGGACCCTGTGAGCATCGCAGCCCAGAGCTCAGGGCGGGGAGGCGGGCCTGGGGCTCAGGGGCCGGGCCCTGGCGCAGGCCTGGGTGGGGCGGCCCCAGGCCCAGAGCGCGTGGCCGACCCGGGCGGGAGGGGCCGCGGGTAGGGGCCGCGGGGGCAGCGAAGCGCCCTGCCTGGAGTCCAGTGGCCGTGCTCGACTGAGCGTGAACCCTGAGCCGCGCAGGCCATTTGCCGGCGCGGAAGGCAGAAGCCAGAGCGAGACGCGAGTGCGCGCAGAGCGTGTGGGGCGCTGCCCGAGGGACCGAGGGGGTCCGGCGTCTCGGCCCGAGCCGCCGCGCGAGGACCCTCCCCTGGCCTCGTCTCTCTGTGGCTCCCGGCTCCAGCCCGAACGCCTCCAGCCCGGCGGCGGTGCGGGGTCCCCCACGGAGCGGCGGTCCCTCTGGTGGACGCCCCTGTGGACACCCAACGCTGGTCTCCCGGACGCCCCGGGACGGCGGATGCCACGCCCAGGGCCGGCAAGCTTGCTGGGCTCACAGTGGTGGGTCAGGCTGCTCTGGGCCTACCGGGAGCCTCGGCTGTCCTGGGTCCTTTCTCAGTGCTGTCCCCTGGGCTGGGGAGTGTCCCCTGGGCTGGGAGCGTCCCCTAGGCTGGGGGAGCGTCCGCTTCTCTCGGGGAGCGTCCCTGGGCTGGGGAGCTCCGTCTTCCACCAGGATCTCCTGCTCAAGACTTTACAGGTGAATAAGTGACTCCTGGGCTGTTTAGAGCAACAGTGACAGGCAGGTGCAGACTGACAGGGACAGTCCTGAGCGTGGTGAGGCGGGTGCCGCTTGCTCCCTCACTCCCTCCCTGGGCGCGGCTTCTGTGGTGGGGCCGAAGCATCTGCCAGGCAGACGGCCCAGGGGCTGCGGCAAAGGCGGCCGCGATTCTGGGGATGCTGCTGGTCGGGCGTGTTCCTCACTCGGCGGTTATCCACGTTACTCTTTTTTTAAAAAAAAAAGATTATTTATTTATGCACACAAGAGCTGGGATGCAGGCCAGAGGCGCGGGGAGGTGAGAGGAGTCACCAGAGACAGAGCGGGGAGCAGAACAGGCGGATCCGCTGAAGCCCACTGCTGAGGGGCAGCGGGGGCAGGAGAGGCCTGCTGCGCCCTGGGGTCCCGCCCTGGCCGCGGATTGAACTCGCGCTGCAGTGGCTGCAGAAGCCCCACGGTGCGGGCTGCGGCGAGCGCGCCCTCGCCCTCCGACACGCACACGCTAACGCCTCGTGCCGCCCGCAGGTTCTCCCGAGGACGACCGCGGCCCCCGGCTGTCCACCAGCAGCCCGGCCAGCTCCCCGTTCCAGAGGCCCCGGGAGAGCCACGCCACGCAGGTAGGCCCACGCTGCGGCGGGCGGGCGAGTAGCCGTGCGTCAGGGCGGGAACTGCACGGGCCATGGCGGTCAGCGCGACCCTCCTCTCCCTGCCCCAGCCAACCCCATTTCCCGCTGGTTCCAAAAAGGGGTGATTGTCACAGACCCCCCTCAGAAGCGTAGGCCCTTCGTCCATGAGGGAAGAAGTGACCAGAGGGAGTGGGCTGCTGGTGTCGGGTTTAGTGCTGGATGTTCCCATACTCCTTTTTCAAAACGATTTATTCATGCACACGAGAGCTGGGTGCAGCCAGAGGTGCAGGGGGGAGAGGACTCCCCAGAGACAGAGCGGGGAGCAGAACAGGCGGATCCGCTGAAGCCCACTGCTGAGGGGCAGCAGGAGGCAGGAGAGTCTGCTGCGCCCTGGGGGTCCCCTCCCCGGCCAGGGATCGAACTCGCGCTGCAGTGGCTGCGGAAGCCCCACGGTGCCACGCTCAGCCCCTGCACCCCCAGGGAGGCCCCGGATATTCCTTCTAATAACAGTCGTCATGGGGGGTGGCTCGGCATTCGGGGGGCTCTCGGCCGGCCGGCAGTGCCGGGGCAGTCGCTCCGGGGGGTGCTGGGGTGGGGGTGTTAGCCACAGGAGTCTTACCTTCCTGAAGCTACAGGGCGGTGTTTCCTGCGTCAGCCACCTTCAGGGAGCCTCCCCACTCAGCCCGGGCCCAGGGGTGTCTGTGGGGCCAGTGCCCAGCACAGGGCCAGCTCTGCCTGAGCCCCGGCCCGTGCAGGCCCGGCCCTGACCCCGCCAGCCGGGACCTTCCTAACGACACTGACGAGCTGGTGAAAAATCAATAATTTCAATCTCAGAAATCTTGCAGTAGCGGTCCGCCGCAGTCACTCGCACTGGCGCAGCGGCGCTGAGCTAGCAAGAAAATGCTGATTGGATGCGGCAACAGCTCGGCCCAGCCGCTGGGGCCCGAGACCGTGCGCCTCCCGGCTGCGCAGCTGCCCACCCCGCGGGCGCGGTTCTGGCCGCAGCGCTTCTCCGTCATCCTCTCCCACTCGTGCACACGTCATCTCCACGCAAGCGCAGCGAAAGTGAAGATCGCTTAAAAACTCGGAGCGGAAGCTGAGACGCACGTCGAATCCAAGTCCTGTGTCCACCGTTGCTCCCCGGGAGGGTCCCGCCGGGGCCGGCGAGGGTGGCGCTGACCGCCGTCCAGCCCCTGTGCCGCAGGCAGCGCGGGTCGAGGCGGGGGCTGTGCGCTGCCGGACCCAACGCTGGGACCTCACAGGCAGGGAGGCGCGTCAGGGCGGCTCGGCGGCGTTTGTACGCAAACGTGCCCTCAGCGCCGCCTGCTGTGCCCGCGTCTGCCCGGCCGAGGCCCAGCAGGCCAGCGGGAGGCCAGGGCGCGGCGGGCCTGGCCAGAGGGCGCGGCGGCCCTTCGCTCTGCTGCGGCCCTGCCGACGGGGCGGTGGAACCCGGCTCGGGAGCGGGTGGGGCAGAAGTAGAGCGAAAGCTGGAAGCGGGCGGTGGGGCCGGAGGCCGAGGGAGGGCGGCCGGGAGGACTGGGAGCCGTTGGTCTCGCCCTGGGGAAGTCGCGGCCGCAGCCCCTCGCGGCCCGCGCGTCTGGCCCGCTGGGGCGCTCCTCCCTGTCGGCCTGCCGCGTCCACCCGCCGTGCTGGCCCCTGAGCCAGCCCGCAGGCCGTGTGGTCTGTGACCTTCGCTCCCGGAGCGCGGCACCCGTGTTTCCTGCCAGGCGTCGGTTTCGTCCTTTTTCCTTTCCTGAAGAGCGTAAAACACATCACTAGTCCCTCTCCTGCTCGGACAGGCGTGAGGCGTCTCGGGGCCTCGACAGAGCAGCGGCCAGGCCCAGGCCCTGAGGCGTACGGGCCGCTCCGGACACCGCGCCCGAGAGAGGGGAGGCGCCACAGCCGGCCACGGCGGAAGCGCGCGGTCAGGTTACGGAGCCGGACGGAAACGCTCCGTCGGCCGCGGCCGGGTAAAGCCGAGCGCAGACCAGCCCTGCCCACACGCACCTGACGTGCCTGGATGGCAGACACGGGGCTGGGCAGTCCCGCGTCCTGGGCAGCCTAGCGAGGGCTCCTCCTGCAGCTCGCGGGCCCGCGCGCCCCTGGGGGAGGCCTCGGCCACCGGGTGAGCCCAGCCAAAGCGGGTCCGGCGCGCCGCCAGGCTGGGCCTCTGGGACGCGGCTCCCTGCGCGGGTGGGCTCAGCGGCGACCGTTAAACGGGGCGTTTGCACAGAAAAGGGCCCGCCCTGGCGACACGCAGAAAACGTCTCACGAAGCAGGCGGCCCGCGAGTCCCTGGCTCCCTGCGCAGCCGAGCTGCTGGCCTGGGCTCGGCCCCGCTGGGAGACGCCGCCCCCACGGGTGGTGCAGACTCTCGGGAGAGCGCCAGGCAGGGAAAGCTCCGGCGACCCCTGCGGCAGCGGGGCGGGCAGCAGGCGGCGTCCAGTGGCCTGACGGTCCGCCGCTGCGCGTCCCGTCTAACCGGGAAGCCGGGGAAAGGCAAGAAGCAGCAGGGTCCGTCCCTGAGGCCCTGCCTCTGTGACCCGCGGCCGCTCGGGGGGCCGTCTCGGCCCCCCCGAGTGGGGCTCTGAACAGGCCAGCGGGTGCCGGGGCGTCTGGCCGCAGCATGGGAGCCCGCACGGGGCCACGTGGTGCGTGGCGACGCCCGGCCCCGCTCACCTGTGGGCCGCGCTGGGGAGGCGCCGCAGACCCGCTGCCAGCGGGTCGGAGGCTGCAGGCGGAGCTGTCCTTCCCGCCGGCCCCGAGGCCGCTGTGTGAGCGCCTGGGCAGACAGGAGGCCCCGGCAGAGGAGGCCGGGCCCCGGGCGGCCGGTGGCCAAGAGGAGCTTGACCTCGCGCTTGGCTCTCCCGCCTCTCGGCGGCCAGGCCGGCGTGGGCCCCGACGTGCACGTCCGGAGAGAGGCTAGTGACTCAGCCTGCTGGCCCGCCGCCTCCGCCTCGACCGCATAAGGACCCATGGGTGCGTTCCGGGTGCGAGGAGTGCCCGGGGTGGGGCTGGGGTGCTCCCCGCAGACTCCCCGCGGGGGGACTGTGGGGTCAGCCGGAGCACCCCGGCGTGCGTCCTGGCCCGCGATGGGCTGTCACGGGGAGGGGGTGTCGGCGGGGCACGCTGGGCACAGGCCTGGGGCCCAGACTCAGACCGCGGGCGGCGGTGTCTTTAGGAGCAAGGAGCGTGAGCCAGCGTCCAGGAGGGGTGGGGTCAGGAGAGGTGGCCGTCTTCAGGAAGACCTCTGGCGCCCGGCTGAGGCGGCCCCGAAATCCCAGGGTTGGACGCAGCAAAGGGGGTGGAGCGCTCTCGCTGTCCCTGTGTCCAGGGGAGGGGTGCGTGGCCCGCGCGGCCCCTGCGTGTGCCCCGCTGTTCTCCGTGCTCCCCTGCGAACCCCCCCGTGCGTCCCTCCGTGTTGGCCGTGGCCCCGTGCTAACACGTGACGTCTTCTTTAAAGGAATCACGGTGACAGGGCAGACCTCATACAAAACCTGTGCCCTAGAGGTCAGAAATAATGACACGGCACGCAGCTCGGTGTGGCCGCAAATTTCTACTTTATAACTTTCCATTAATCTGAAGACGCACTGCGCATTGGTCCCTTCTCATGCAGAGCTGTGAGTTTAAACCAACTGCAGAATAAATAAACGCTCGTTTAAGTTCTATTAGATGTGTTCCAGCCTAGTGTTACTTATTATAAAATAAGTATAGAAATCAATTTTTTAATGAATAAAGGTGGACGATAACATTAAGATCCTCCTCCTCCCCTCCCTTACTGCCTCTTGTCCAGATAATAACCTTCCAACAGAATTAGCAGCATCCTTTTTGCAGGGGGAGCCCTTTGTTTACCCTTAGGCAAAGAAGGAAAGAAAACAGCGAGAACGTACGGAATTGCATCACGCGGAAGTGACTGTTTCTGAATAGGAAGGATGAATTATTTACCTGCGTTTCTGCTTCAGATTATTTTCTTGATATTCTTTAGACGTATGGAAAGACACACTTCTTTAATCAGAGACAATTTGTGAACCCTACTGTGTCACCTGTAGGAGCTAGGTAGACAGACTTTGGGTTTCGGCAAACTGTTTTTCAGTTTTCTTAAGGGTATTCTTTAAACATCTCCTTAGCATCCAGTGAAAGTGGGATTTGCATTTGAAACGCTAATATCCTCCGCAGTTCAGTCAGGAGGGCCTTCCTTCTGTACTTTGCATAAATGTCAGCAAATGCCTCTTTTCACCTTTGGGTGAGTAGTCAATGGAAAAATCAATTCAGTGAGGAATGAGCAGCAACATGATTTTACATATGAATTATTTGGCAAAGGCTATTTTTACCCTGGAAGGGTAAGATGTGAGGTAAAAATCAGCAGCGAACTATTAATTTACATTTATTATTGTAATTCATAGAAATGCGTCTCGCAGGAGGTGAAGCAAATTTATGTCTCATTTTTTAATTAGTCATCTCAAGGAAGCCCATTAAGGACGCGATAGAGGACCGCTGAGCGTCCGTAAACAGACACGCAGGTAATAATAATTCCCATCACACTCTGCGTGTCCCTCTCGGTCGTAGACCTGGTGGTTTAGGGCGGGTCTTCTGGGGTGTTTCTGCTGCTTGCGTCGTTCTTACCGGGGTGGCGCGGCTTACACCGGGCGCGTGCCTCGGGCCGCGGTTCCTGGGCCTCACCGTCCAGCCACTGCCGCCCGGCCCGCTCTCCCCGCCGCCCTTCTGGAGCGCCGTCCTGCGGTCAGCGTCTAGCATTCGTTTGCCGTGGTCTGTCTGTCCTTTGTGCTGTTGCTCTGCTCCTCCGAGGGGGACGGCGTCGGCTTGTCTTTCTCCTCCCGCTTTCCTCCCCGCCCCGCTGCTGCCAGCAGCAGGCCTCCTCCCACTGCCGGGGGTGGCACGCGGCCGCCTGCGTCCCGGCTCGAGGCCGCCGCCCTCTCCACGGCCTGTGACCCCGTCCGGGCAGCGTCTGGGACGAGCCCCCCGAGGGCTCCTCCAGGCCGGGAGGACCCGGCCCACCTCGCATCACGTGGGCAAGGGCGTCTCAAGAGCAAGAAGCAGGTGCCCCCCTGCGGCCTCGGGGTCCAGCGGCGGCCCCTGGGGCTGACTCCCCGGTCAGTGCGCACGCAGAGGTCCGTGCCAGGAAGGGAGTTTGGGCCGGACCATCCACACCTGCTCTCAGCGGGAGGTGGCAGCTGATCTCCTCCCTGCAGTCCACCCTCCAGGGCAGGAACAGTGACAGCCAGGGAGAGGGGCACCCCCGAGCCCACAAGCCTGCCCACTCAAAATAGGCTCTGCATCTGCTGCATCAAGACAAAGCCTTTAACACTTTTTTAAGATTCATTTATGTATGCGCACAAGAGCCAGAGTAAAGGCCAGAGGGTGGGGCTGAGAGGACTCCCCAGGGACAGAGGGGGAGCAGAGCAGGCGGATGGACTGAAGCCCACTGCTGAGGGGGCAGCGGGGAGACAGGAGAGGTCTGCTGCGCCCTGGGGGTCCCTCCCTGGCCGGGGATAGAACTCGCGCTGCTGCGCTGTGGATGCTTCACAGTGCAGCGCTCAGCCTGCTGTGCCCCAGGGAGGCCGAAAACATGTAACATTCAATGCAATTAGGGCACAGGACAGAAAAGACAAAACCGTTACTAGGTCGAGCACCCACAGTCGCCCCTCCCCTCCAGGGTGGACATCCGGCCGAACGGGGTTGGCCAAAGCAAGACCCCAAAGCCGCCAGCCGCACCGTCCACGGAGACCCGGAGAGAAGGTCAGACAGAGTCAGACAAGTCTGGGGGAAGAGCAACGCCAAATCGAGACGGAAACTCCGCGGTCTCGTCCCACGGGTCTCCCGTCTGTCCCAGCCCGTCCGGGCCGCAGAAGCCAGCGCAGCTTCTTCCCGAGTCTGCTCCCGTGCCCCCTGCAGGCCCCTTGCTCTCTGCCGCCTGCCTCCTCCCTGCTCAGTCTCCTCCGTGCTCAGCCCCGCCTCCTCCGGGTGGGGTGGGGAGCCTGGACCCTCCCCTTTTCCTGGGGTCCCCCATTACAGAAGGAGAGCTGGGGCGGCAGATGTGGAGCGACCCCATCGAGGGTGGGGTGACTCAGCCGCCCCGCAGGGCGGCCCTACTGGGCTCCGGGTGAGGGTCCCTCACCAGTTTGTTGAGGGTCAGGCTGCCCAGCCCGCCGCCGGCCGTGACTGGGCCCTCGCGCTGACCACAGCCTCCAGGCCTGACGCCCCGCGTCTCCTTGGAACGCCAAATCTAGAAGCAGAGCACAGAGCGAACTCCAGCAGGCGGCTGGATCCTGCATCAGCTGGCGCCGCTCAGCCTCTGCCTCCCCAGAAGCCCCTCCTGCCCCCGTTTCGAAGGGCACTGCCTGCCAGGGCCCCACTCTCCTGGGCAGAGGGGCTCTGTCGCGTGGGGGCCGTGGCCCAGCACCCTCATGGCCCGGAGTTCCGCCCCCGCTCGGCCTGTCCCCCTCACCCCGGGGCGCCCCCTGCTGCAGAAAACACCGCCCCTTTGAAAGGAAGCAGCTGTCTCCTCCACTGTAGCATCTCCCGCTTGGACAGAGAGCGAGGGGGGGGGGGGGGGGGGGGGGGGGAGAGAGAGAACAGAGGGCCAGGCCACGAATCTGACCAGCAGGAACCTTTATTGCGCTCCCGGCGAGGGTCTCCACCCCAGAGCGCCGGCTGCGGGTTTTATCGGCAGGCACTTTGGAGTGGAATGTTTTGAAGGTCCTTCTGGCCGGAGGTCGGCGGGAAGAAGGTGCCTGGTGCCCATCCGATCGAAGCCCTCGGGTGGCGCTCAGGCCCCGCATTCCGGGCCTTGTCCCACGGGGCTGGGCCAGGGCGCGTCACATGTCGTCTGCTCCCTGTCGCCAGCTTATCTGTGTCACTGCCGGCTTTCTGGAACCGCCACCCTGGGGGCCTGGGTGGGGAGTTTGGGAGAGGAGCCTGGGCCACCTCGCATTCCCATCTTTTTGATGGAATGAGGGCAAGGCAGGCTTTCTGCCTGCTCCCTGCTGGCTGGCGTGCAGTGGGGTTTTGGTGGGAGAAAGGGCAGGGGGCGGGGCTGAGGGTGGGGCCGATGGGGTGTAGCGGGGCGGGTTGAAAGTTGTTCGCCTCCTCGTCCCGACTCGGTTTTGGATGAACGGAGGAGGCAGGGAGCAAAAGCAAAAAATAGCACAATTAGAGTGACTGGTCCCGTGAGTGGGCTAGCCGGCGGGCGACCGTGGAGAAGAGCCGCCCCGGCCACCGTGCTCCCACGAGCCAAGCGGTCAAGGCCCTCGGCAGGGCCGCGGGCTGACGTGCGTCTCGTGCCCGGCCCAGATTCCTTAGTGTGGAAGCAGCGTGCTTCCCTGAGAAGGCGAGAGCTCCCTTGCCGCCGTGGGGAGGTCAGAGGCCGCGTGGCTTGCCGCCCGCTGCGGCGGGCTGTGTCCCCCGCGTGATGTGACGCCAGGAGGCCGACAGCTGTGGGTGTGGTGAGGGTCACCGTGTGGGCCCGTCCGTGTGGCTGCAGCGGCTTGGGGAGAGTTTTCTTTTAAGTAAGACCTGGGCACCTGGGTCCAGAGGAATGCTCTGTCCCGGAGGTGCCGGAACCGGCCAGGCAGATCCCTGCCCGCTGCTCTGCAGCAGTTGCCTGAGGAGAGCGAGATATGGGAGATACGTGCCCGCGGGGCGGGCGGGGTGGGCGGGGCGTGCTTTGGAAGACAAGGTCTCCCAGGCATCCGTTCCAATGGACCGGGAAACACAGGGCCCGGGGTGCCCGGGTGCGCGTGAGGGCGAGGGGCTGTACGTCTACCCGAGATCTTCGAGGCGGCTTGCACAGCCCACCTCCAAGCTGAGCGGTGAGCGCCGGGGAGAGCAGGCCAGAGTGAGGGGCCGCAGCCCACTTCTGAATGTTAAGATTCCACCCGAGTGTGATGAGTCCAGGGCTTATATCGTCCAGTCTTCAGGCAGAGCAGGTGTTAGGGAAGACCAGAATTGGGCTCTTTTCGGGTTTCAGGGTGACGGCAGTTCTGAGTTTCTAGAAGCGTCAGTGATGTACAGGGAAGTCTGCAGGAGACCGGAGTCTTTGGTAGCAAACGTGTATAAAACAGCAGAAAAGCTTAAGTTATTTTAGCCCTGCCTATTAGCAGAGAAGCAGGCTGCTGCTGTAACACACGTGCTTTAGCCGGATTTGCCCCTGATGCTGTGCCAGAACATGGCTCTCGGGGCCTCGCACCGCTGGGAACGCACCTGTTTCTACTCATACTGGTGACGAAGTTACCTATGGGACGTGTAGATACTTCAGTGGACACTTCTTTCTGGAACCATGCCTCGGGAGGACAGAAGAGGCAGATTCCTTTGCCATCAGGAATGCGAGCTCTAGAATTTAGTGCAGTCTCTTGCCCTCGCAGGAAGGCAGGGAACTAATGCTCAGGGTCATGAACGCTGGCGCTGCACTCAGCAAGGTAGCGACTGTGACGTGGCCTGGCCCAGGCCGGCCAGGTGAGCGGGCCATCGGCCAGCGGGTCAGTTCAAAGAAGGGGAGCAAGGCGGGGTTCGTGCCCTCACGCAGCAAGAAGCTGAGGTCTAGTCAGCGTCTCCTAGGGCCACTTGTCCATAGAAGCAGAAAACGGGGTGCCGGCTCACCTCTGGCTCCGTCAGAGAAGGTCTTCTGCACCGGGGTCTTCAAAGACCAGGGCGGTTGGCCCACGCCTGTGCCCGCCGTGGCCTGTGCTTCGGGCCGGCCCCTCCCTCTCCGGAGGGTAGGACGGTCCCTTTGTCGGTGCCCGTGAGATGGCGCTGAAGGCCTGGCCCTGGGGCAGCTTCTTCAGTGCGCACGTGCAGCTGGGGTGCCCTGGTGGCTGGCACAGGAAGCAGCTGGCGGCCCACGAGGTGGAGGTCCCGCAGGCCGGGGTGCAGGGCCTGGCTGAGTCCGCAGTGGCCGCACTGACTGGCAGCTGCCATATGCTGCGCCCCGCCTGTCCTTCTCCCGCTCTTTGCTGTCTAGTCCCCTCTGCAGAGCCTTGAAGACCATGTTCAAGTTTTAAAGAGAGACCGGAGACCCTTGACTTAGCCTGGAGGCTGTGCCGCTGTCAGGGCGCGGCTGGCTAACGAGGGAGCTGCTCAAATGTGTGTCTTCTAGCGTCTCTGGCTTGGTTATAGACCTTCTTGTAACCCCGCAAATCTAGTCTGGGATGATGTAGGATTTCCGGGCTTCTGAGTAACTTTCCTCAGCCCTTTTCTAATCAATTGACTTAATGATTGTATTTTGTACGCCTTGAAGGAGCAGGTAATGACACAGGCTCTGTCTTTATGCCCGTTGTGGAGCTGTACATTCCGCTGGGGTCAAACGATGTCAGGGTGGACCTGAAAGCTAAGTTTTGTTGCAGTGAGGACACAAGGCGGTCCTGGAAGTTATTTCAGTAAAAAAAGACTTCAGATACGTAACAAGTTGTCATTAAACAGCACATTTTCTAGCAAACGATGACTTAGGGTCCAGTTACCAGTTGTCGTTTTAGTTTTCCTTAAGACTGGACTCTAAGCTCCAGGTTCTTAATGGAACAATTACACACCAAGGCTGTTCAGGCTGGCGAGTATTACACAGACTGACAAAAGCAAGAAATATTGGTGCGGGGAAGGGCAGTCCTGAATGGATCACACAGATTTATGGACTCCAGCCCCACTCCCGACCTCCGATATTCCAGAGCCGCAGGTCCGGTAAATGATGGAAGAGCAGCTCCCTGGGACCTGAGGTGGAGTTAGCAGCCAGGCTGGGTACAAAGCCAGAGAGGTGGGCCTCGGAGCTGTCTTCGTTCGGAGCCGTGGTTCGGAGCCAGCTCCCAAGGCGCCATTGGGGTCCAGCTCGGAGGACCTGGTAGGAGATGTATGGATTTGTCTCCTCTCTTCCCTTGTGTTATTACTACTTCATTCCCCTTCTGGAAAATAAAACCCTTATTAACCTTGGTCGCGTGTGCCTGCAGCCGGGCGTGTTATAAAAGCCTCTCGGGCGTGCGGGTGAGGACCCAGTCAGAGAAACCCATCTTATGTTAGGGTTGCCCTGTAACAGTGTGGCGCCCAACGTGGTTGACCACGTCACACCCGTGACTGACCAGCCCGAGTAACTTTCCTTGCGCCGGTCACCGTAAGCACGGTCGGTCTGCGGGACACAGGGTGTTCCCTTTCTGTTCACTCTTGGGGAGTTGCTGTTTCTCTTGCATACAGCTCTCTCTTAAGTGTGTTTTTTAGTAAAAATAGCCTCAAACATAAATCTCAGCAGTTTTCTCTCAAACTAAGTGCTCTTTTCCCTCTAAATATTACCGCCAACTTTATAAACATCAAAAATTTAATAAAACCTAAAACATGGCAGTTGTTTCTGATATATGCATCCATGGGTGGCTTACAAGCCATGCCCATTTTACAGTCTGTGCTTCTGGGTGTTATTTTTATAACGTGTTTAAGTATCATTTATTCCATTTTTTTCTCTGTAAAAAGTAAATGTTCCAGTGCACCTACTGGCAGTATGCAACAAAAAATTCAGGCCCTTTCCTGAGCCATTAAAAATATAAGAGACGAAAATTGTACTACTTTTAAGGTAGCTTTTAAAAGCATGCAAGACCAAATTCAAATTAAAATAAATAAAAATTATACAGCTTTTAATTCGGTTTTTAAAACTATACAAAACCAAATACAAAATGCCCTCCACAAATTAAATATGGCAACAACAACAAAAAAAACACCTCAACTTCTAATACAACAAAAAAACCCTCCATTTCCCCTGAAAAATTGCACAAGGGCAGAAGTAGAAGAGGAAGATCATATTTTGTTAAATACTTTAAACCTCTCTCTAAAAAATCCTCAGCGAACAATGCCCTCCATCAGTAATACCTGAGGCTCCACAGCCCCCACTGCCCTCTAAAAAAAAACTAGAATGTCTTCTCCCCACAGCACTAAACAAAGTCCCAATATGAAACACAACCTGCCCTCAGCAGAGCAGCTCCCTCATCAGCAAATGCCGCGGGCAGCTTACATGAGCCGGCAGCCTGCTGGGTCCCTCAGCCACCCCCTGCAACTCTGCAGACCTCCCAAATCAGACAAGCTCTCTCCCCTCATGCCGCCAAAACCCTAACAGGTTGGCTAACTTGTTTACTTCCATTTTCCCCTCTCATCGCCCTAACTAAGCCGACATCCAATCGGTGCTACAAGCTTTACTAACCCTAAATGAGCAAAAAACAGTTCTCGGGGAAAGCCAGGAGGCGGCTAATCATCTCCACCAATAAAATGAAAAATCCCCAAAGTCACAAGTGGCTGTCCTTTTGGTAAATCCAAACTGGGACCCCAATGCGGGGGGGGGGGGGGGGGNGAGGGGGGGGGGGGGGGGGGTGTGAAAATACTAAAACTTTATAAAAAATGCTTACTAATAAAACTGCAACAAGAAAATCCCAAACCAAAAAATTTCAACAAAATCCTACAACTAAAACAAAAATCCATCAAAATTCCTTAACCAAATTATCCAGACGTATCCCGCCCACACAGATATAAACCCAGATGCCCCAAAAATACCAGTTTAATCACTATGGCATTCCTTACGCAGTGCTCATTACGCAGTGCCCGGGATGTACAACGGAAATTAGCGAAGGTGACAGTGTCACAAAAGTAAGTCCATCCTGAGTAACAAACTTGGCATTCAGGGTCTATGATAACAAAGCAAAACAAACAAACTAAACCTACAACTGTTTTTATACAAAATCAAAAACAAAAACAGGGTTTCAAGAAAACAACAAAATAAAAAACAAAACACCCAGGAAAAATAAACCCCTAAAAAAGGCCCAGTGTGCTTACTGCCAGAAACGAAAACATTGTGAAAATAGTCGTCCTAAGTTTAAAAAAGAGACAAAATAACCTTAAAAAGCAGGACAAAAGGCCAGTAAAACCACAACAAGATAATTCACGCAGAAGTTACAAAAAAAAAAATAGACGGAGCCAAAAATTCCAAAACCAATAATAATAATAATAATACAAAGCAAAATCCCAAATAAAAATCCTTAAAAATACAAGAATAAAAAAAAAAGCCAAGTACAAATGAAAAGGCAAATAATTATACATAGACAAGGGTCAGATGAAGACAGGGTGGCCCAGGAACTCTATTAAATCTAAAACCCATTAAAATAAGCCCCTCGAAGCCCCGAATAACACTTACTGTAGAAAATCGTCTAATTAATTTCTTAGTAAACACTAAAGCTACATACTCTATTTTAAACTCAAAATTAACAAAAATAAGCAAACAGACTATACCAGCCACAACGAAAACCCTTCCTACAACCTCTAAAGTGCCAGCTGAATACCACACAGCTTCCTATACATTAAAAAAAGGCCAATTCTTCTACTTAAACATAACCTCCTAAGTGAACTAAGGACACAAATTACGTTCCCACCCCCAAATCAAAAGCTTCACCTACAGTTACCTCCAAAACATGCCCTGAAGTTTCAAACACTACTTACTCAAAATATTCCACCAAAAGGTTGCCCTTGTAACAAAATCAGAGAGATTTAATTCCAATTGTCATAGAATTAACTAGCATGCCTTTTCAAAGCACTTTATTACTCAGAATAACAATTTTTAAGAGTAGATCTGTTTTTAAACAAGACTCAGCAATGCTAATAGACCTTTTCCAAAATCCTTCTCAGACCTTCAGCACTTTCTTTTGCTTTCATACTTTAAACACCACTTTAAAGATAGTCATCTTACTTTGAATTATTTTCAGGACCTTCAAAATATCTATTTTCAATACTTTCTTTCCTATTTAAACACACCCCCTCATTTTACTCGCATTTGGAGTATTACCTCCCAGTTTTCAATCTCTAGATTGTGAGCCATGATAGCTGTTATGCTAGTATCCTTTTAGATTAGACAACTTACACAAATACATCTTTTAATGACATTAAATTTTAGTTTTCTTACTATAAGGAGAAAAAGTAAACCTGAAAGCTTAGCAAAACCTTAGTTTTATAAGAGATTTAGTCGCCATCAACTGATGAAAAGAACAAACTTAAGAGAACCAACTGCAGCTTCAGTTTTTCTTATAACTATAATTTTAAGGTAATTGTACAGTTGTAACTATAACATCCCATATACCGAGTTTTTCTTAGGTGAGCACTTCAAGCCATTTGCTGGAAGAAAACGAACTAGTTTTTTTCAGAAAGAGACCTTATCCAGAGAAGTTGAGATAAAGATCTTACAAGAAGTTTCTTAACATAAAGGTTAATCCTTTTGAATAGCTGAATTTTCCTTTTTTAAGTAACCACATTTAAACAGAGTAAAATATTAATACCCAATACTAAAGCCTTAGGCCTGCATGCTTTAAGCCATTAAGTTTTGAATTAGTTTTTATTTACCACAATTTCAGATTGAAATCTCAAAATTTAGGATTTTCTATAGGCACCATTTATAATTAATCCTCCAGAGGTAAAATGAGAGGTAAAACAAGATTTCCTGATTTGTAATTAAAAGTTTGGCCACGTGCACCAAGTTTTAAGGGATAGTTATTTTACCAATGTTTGTGAAGACACTGAGAAACCTGTTATTGATTCAAATTTTAGTTATTTAGCAACTTCTTTAGATGAAACACACCTAAAATTTTCAGTTTTAAGAGTGGCTCTTTGGATTTACAGAAGTTATAAACAGAGAATTTACATTAAGTTTGATACATCCATTTAGCTGTTCGATATACTTGTTGATAAACCTCAAGGCTTTTTAATGAGACAGAGGTTAAAATTCTTAGAATAAGTAGCTAATTTTAACCATTGCAGAAGACCTAGAACCGAAGCCCATAGCAATTTTAAAGATAAGCAGAGAAAACCCAGGATTGTTTTCAAGTTTTCACAAACTAGGTAGGGATGGGTCTTAAATGCAGAAGGCATGGCAAAACCAGATTTTTTCCTATGGAACAGATCAAAAGAGATACCAAGATGAAAAGGAGAATGGAGCCCCCGGGCTAACTGGTGGCAGACACACCAGGGGCCTCAGCACTGGAGCAAAGGTCCGGGCAGCTGCTTGCTGAGAACAATGGGGCGCCCCAGCGTCAGCCAGGGGAGGGGGGGTGGGCTTTGTTTAACATTTTTACCTTCTGTCTCAGCCAGAGCCAAGAAGGGTGAGTGCTGGCATGTCTTGGGGTAATACGCAAAGACGGCAGGCTGAATTACAGCAGGGAGGGACAGGAGTGCAGCAGAAAGGGGACACAAGGAAGCTCAGTCCACTTCTCCATGGGGTGCAAAAGTGACTGGGACCAGTAAGGACCCCAAGGTTAAGATCTAGTGTGGCCAGACTGCTCCACCCCAAAGGGGTGGAGGTGTCAGGTTTTGAATTTGACCCGTTGTCTACCCCAAGGTGACTGGTCTCTTGTACGGGGGTGCAGTTTGGGACGCAGCATCCCAGCAAGCAAGCCCCAGCCAGGGAGCGCTAATGTGCTGCACTAACACGTGGGGATCTTGGAGAGCACGGCGTCCCAAACCTCGCCCGCGGACCTGGAGTGAGAATGTGGGCAAGCAGACGAGGGGGACGTCTCCTCGCCCGCCCGCAGCCAGTGGACACCAAGAGCCAAAACAGGCATCCCTGAGCTGGACTCGAGGCATGGAGAGCGGGTGCACACGGGCCTGTGGTTCTGAAGGGGACAGGCCCACCTTGGAAGACGACAGTCGCCCTAGGGAAAGACGCTGATCGGGTCGGGGAAGACGCACTCCTCGTCTCTGGAGGCTGGTGGTGGATGGAAGGCGCCTGGCAGTGGGGTGGACAGTCCAGTCTTGGGGGAAGGCGGTTCCTAGGGGGTCCCAGGGAGCACCGCCGTCCCGGTTTGGGCACCAGATGAAGGTTTCGGCACGGTTGGACGAGAGAGTGAGAGAGAGAGCGCCAGGCCATGGTTCTGACCAGCAGGACCCTTACTGCGCTCCCAGGCGAGGGTCTCCACCCGAGTGGGGCCGGAAGTCGCGCCAGGTTACAGGCTGCGGGGTCTTTATAGGCGGGGTGCTTTGGAGTGGAAAGCTGTGAAGCTCCTTCTGGTGGGAGCTTTTGGCGGGAAGAAGTTGTCCGTTGGTGGTGAGCCGTTCCGAAGCCCCCAGGTTGCATTCGGGTAGCCCTCGGGTCCCCACATTCCCGGGCCGCATTCCACTGGAACTGAGCCTCGGTGAATCACAGGCCGCCCGCTCCCTACCGAGAGCGACTGGCTGTCGCCAGCTTATCTTTGCCATTGCTGGCTTCTAGAACCACTGCCCTGGGGGCCTGGGTGAGGGGTTTGGGTGAGGGGCCTCAGTGACCTTTCAGTTTTATCATCGTTTGTCAAAAGTCTGGAGCAGCCTTTACGTCATCCCTTAACCTGTTAGCACTCCTTACAGCCAAACCAAATGAAAGTCACCAGTAAGTCAAACAAAAACCTAGGACAGCTGCACCTTAGCCTTACAGAATTCGGGTCAGGGAAGTTTGGCTAAGAAGAATCCACGCTGGGAGTTTGAGCATCTCCTCCCTCTGTGCTGCTGGTTCCCTGCCCTGTGGACCTGAACCCCGGGCCTGCCCTGTGCCCTGGGCCTGCCCCGGCCAGCCAGGCAGGTCTGGCCCCACTCTCTGCAGGGCGCCGCGTCTGCATGTGAAAACCTTGTGCTCTCTCCTCATGAGCCTGCGATGATATAAATAAGTTACTCGGCAAACTAGGGCACTTCAGAACCCCTAAACCTGCCCTCTCTAAATGGGCTTTGCTGTTTGCTGCATTAAGGTAAACATAGAAGGCCTCTAATGGAAAGGAACTTTAATGCAATTAAGGAACAATACAGAAAAGATAAAGAATATAGTTACTAAATTAAGTATTTAAAGTTACTCATTTCCTCGAAGGTAAAAGTTTAGTTAAATAGGATTGGCTTAAAGCAAGGCTTTCAAGCCTGTTACAAATTTAAAGGACTTTTTAGTAGAGATTTATAGAAAAGGGTTAGAAAGAGATAGACAAATTTGGGAGGAAAAGAGCAAAATCAAAATCAAGATGAAGGCTGCCATGTTAACCTCCCCACGGGTCTCTCACCCACGTCTGTTCTAATCAGTGTAAGACCAAGAAGCAAGTGCAGCTTCTTCACATGTCCCTCCGCTCCACGTGCCTCCCCCACGGTTTTCTGCTGCTCTCCATCCTGCTTCCTTCTTCCTCCCTCCCTTCTGTTTTCTTCTCTTTCCAGCACCTTTTTATTTTTGCTCAGCTTTACCCTGCTTAGGGCAGGATGGGGACCCTGGAACCTCCCCCTTTTCTGGGACCACAAAATCGCTTGTAAAGAAAATACAAAGGCAAAGACAAGTCTCACTGAGCCCTCCCTTAAAAAGTAGATGTTCAGAAGATTCTATTTTACTGTGGAAAATAAAAGTGCAGAAAACCGTAGCTTTCCGCAAGGGCTGGAGGACCCGGGAACAGCACAAAGCCGCCGCACTCTCTGAAGTCGGGTCTGTGCTTCGCTTCCACCCGGTCCAGAAGCTCTGCACGTCACCATTTTCCCCCTGGTATCTCTCTTTAGCTGTAAATTAAAAACAGGTCACAGCTGCGCCCTGGGCTGGGCTGGCACTGAGGGCCCAGAGCCAAGCCCCAGCCCCCACCGCCCCTGCGGGCTTCACCCCAGTTCACCCTACACGCCAGGCCTTTTTTAGGGGGTCGTGTTTTTTTTTTTAAGTTTACATAGATCTTGGTTGAGGGCACATTTGCTTCTGCACTGCGTGGGGCTCAGAGCTGCCGGCTCCCGGGGGTGGGACACCGCCCCACCCCGAGGCCCCTCGCCTCCCCAGGCGGCCGGACGGGAGCCTGAGCCCTGCAGCCAGCTTTCTAGGGCGTGGCTCTGCCTGGCCGGCCTGGCCCTCGCTGCTTCCCCGCTGGGTCAGGGCGGCCGCATGACAGCAGGGTCCCGCGGAGAGGGAGCGAGGCACCCGTGGCCAAAGGCACCTGCAGGTGTCCTCCTTGGCCGTCAAAGCTCGCTCCCTGCCTGAGAGGTCGCACCGGCGCACCTGCTCCGCTCACCTAAAGGGGCGACGCGGCTGTCCCTGCAGAGTTGAAGCATCTTGGGGACCGGGCGCCTGCAGCCCGGCCCGGCCCCCCACTCCCAGCGCCCCCTCCCCCCGGAACGGCGTCTCTTCAGGGCCAGAACCACGGGTTCGCTGCCAGGTGCCCCTCGCCCTGCGCGGCGAGGTGTGACCCCGTGTGACCCCGCGTGGGCCCGCGTGGCGCAGGCAGCTGGAGGGGCGCGGTCGCCAGGGGGCGCGGTGGGGCCGAGCAACGAGAGGCTGAGCGGGTTTTCCCCGCGGTGCGCGAGGGTGCCCTGCCTGTCGCTGCCGCTCCGAGCTCTCCACCACCCCGCGAGGATGCGCAGGGCTGCTTCGCCCCTTTTGCGCTCCTGAAAGACAAGTTCCTTGCCGTGTGCGATGACGTCATCGCTGAGCCGCAAAACCGCGGCGCTGTCGGCCCCAGCAAGGCGTCCGCAGCGTCAGCGTGGGCCGCGCTGCCCGGTGACCACGCAGGGCCCCCCAGGGCCGCGGGGCACGTGTCCCTGCCCAGGGTCATGTCATGTAGGATGATGGGTTTGCTGACTGGGCCCTCACCTGCGTGAAAGGTCCTTGCAGTAGGTCGCAGCTGCAGGCCAGCGGCGCTGTTCGCAGAGGGGCAGGCGAGTAGCCAGCAGCACAGAAGGGGGGACGGGTCTGTAAGTGTGGCACAGCTCTTCTGAGCTGGGACTTAGCAGCACGCTGCGAGCTGGCGTCACACCGGGAGAGACCCGGCCACACGCCTGGTCTCACACTCCCTGGCACGGTGGACACTGCCAGGGGCGGGGGCCCTGAGTTGTCACTTCCTCGGAATTCACCCCCTTCCCATCCTGGTGTCTAGAATCTCAGGTTTTATCCAGCGCTCACTTTGGACTTGACAGAAATGTCGGTTTGGGCCACGTCCGGCCGCCATGGACGGGGCCCCAGCTGGTCCCCGTGGGCCTGGCTGCTGTCGGAGCAGCTCGGTGCCGCCAGCAAGAGCAAGGGAGATGCGGGTGGGGCGTCTGACTGCTGAGTGCCCCTGGGCTGGGGCTGAGCGCTCTGCCCTGGGCTGCCCCGCTGGCCCCCAGCTGGCCCCGGGCATTCCAGAGCAGAGGCCGGGCGCACGGGGCCACTGTGCCGGCGCAGGGCCGGCACCGCCTCTAGCGGGAAACAGTCTGTGTGGTTGTGACGCCCTGGGCAGCACGTGTGCTCAGAGGGGGCCACCTTCCCTTAAGGACGGCCCTAGAGAAGGTGATTCCAGGTGCGGATCATCAAACGCTCCGCGCAAGCGTTTGGGGGGAGACTTGAGAAACCGAGAACACCCATTACAGACAGAACTACACTGTTCTGAACTCGGTGAATGGAGGTACAGGGAGGCATACAGCCAGAGTGCTGCCAAGGCTCCTGCAGGAGGGGAGCCCTGACAAGTTAGAACGGCTGCCTGTACCCCTTGATTTTTGCAGCTGAATTCACTGTAGAGAAGATATGGAATCCCCCAAGTGCTCATCATTGAATAAATGATGAAGATGTGTGGTCTCCGTGGGGGCGGAATACTACACAGCAGTGAAAAAGATTGAAACCTCATCACCGCAGCAACATGAATGAACTGAAATGGTGCTATGCTGGGTGTAGTAAGTCAGACAGAGAAAGACAGGCACCTTAGGTGTCAGCCATGGTGTGGTATGCTCAGATTTTGAATGATAATGCACATCCAACTATGTGATGTTTCAAACCAAGGTTGTTTCACAAAGAAATGTCTAAAATAGGAGTTAGCGGCACAGACATATCATTGAGAGCAAAGGGCCAGCAGCCTTGCCTGTAGCACCTGGCGCCAGCCACAGGTCCACAGGACACAGTCCTGGATGTTTGTTCTGCGCCCCTCAGTTGGTGCTCAGCCTGCCCTGCTTCCCGGCAGATGCCCGCGGCTTTACGCAGAGGCGAGGTCTGTGGGTCCACCCCAGTCCAGCCCCAGAGTCCAGTGTGCCTGTCACTCTGCTCATCTGCACGGCTGGGTCACGCCTGTCCTGTCGCTTCCTCCCGCAGGTCATCCACCAGCTGAGGCTCTCGGAGAACGAGAGCGTGGCCCTGCGGGAGCTGCTGGACTGGCGGCGCCAGCTGTGCGAGCAGCGGGATGGCTGGCCGGGCATCCTGCCGCGCTCCGAGCCCCGGGCGCCGCCGCCGCCGCCGCCGCCCTGCAAAAAGCCGAGTCTGCGAAAGAAGCCGGAGGGGGCGTCGTGCGGGCGCCGGCTGCCCCCCGAGTTCTGGGACACCACCATCTGATGCGCCTGCGCAGCGGCCTCGCCAGGCGGGTGGACAGCCTCAGCCTCCCGGCGCCGGCGGAGCGCAGGGCGAGGCCAACCCCAGCCCGCGTCTGCGTGCGCGCTCCTCGCGCCCTGCGCCCCCTGCGCCCCCTGCGCCCCCTGCGCCCCCTGCGCCCCCTGCGCCCCCTGCGCCCCCTGCGCCCCCGGGGCCAGCGCCTGCCTCGCGGGGCAGGACAGAGGCGGGGAACGCGCAGGGCTCAGGGGCGGGAGGGCCGCGAGCACAGGGAGTTGGGGGGGTGCCCGGCCAGGCCACACAACAGGACGTGCTTTATTTCTCTGTAGGTGTTTGTGTTTTACTGGAATCCCAGCCCCGATCCTGATTTGCATTTTTATGACGGTATTTTATGACTTTGCAATCCGTGGTGCTCCCTTTTGTCAAAATACAGATTTGGAAAAAATGATTTCAGGGTTTTTTCACCACACCCCTTCTTCGAAACCTCGAGCACTTCCAGATTCCAGACCGCGCTGCTGTTTTGGCGCCGCCCGCGCGGGCACCCCAGGCCGGCCCCGCCGCCCCCGCCGGGCCGCTTCTCTGTCCGGCTGCTCCTGCGCCCACCGCGGGTCCTGGCCCCCGCGCACGGCCTGCCCGCCCGCCCCCGGCCGCGTGGCGCCGCCCTCGGAGGCCCTCTGCATGGCACCCCACCCCCCCGCGCCCCACACCCCAGCGCCCCTTTGTTCCTGTGCTTCTGTGGCTGTCGCGACTGTGAGCCCAGGCCCGTGTCCTGCCGCCAGGGACGTCCAGCCCCCCCTCACTGGGTCGCGTGCCAATAAAGGGTCCGATGCTGTCCGCTGTGGTCTTGTTGTTGCTGCTGCCCCGGACACCCTCTGCCCAGCTCAGGGGCTCGAGCCCCGGCCCGCCGCTGTCTGTACCTGCTCTGCGCGGGCGGCTGTGGCCTCTGCGCGGCGGGGAAGGGCTGTGGCTGCGGCCTAAGCGCCGACGCCTTTAGGCTCGGAGCTGGGGAGCCACCTGGCCCGGCTGCTCGGAGGGCGGCTTGGAGGCCCGTGGAGGGGCACCTGCTGGTCTCGGGCTGGGGAGGGCCCTGCAGCCTCGCGCTTCGGGGGGTTCCGTGGAAAGTAACGGGCCAGGGCACAGAGGCAGCAGACCTGGGGCAGGGGCAGGGAGGGGGCGCCTGCAGGGAGGGGCAGGGAGTGCCGCCCCCGCTGCGTGGACTCTGCTCTGCCGTCTGGCGCAGGAAGGGCAGGCTCCTGGAGGCACTCGGCCGCCTCTGGCGCAGGCCGCCTGGGAAGGGCCTTCCTTTGGGTCAGCGAGGCCAGAGAGCGGGGCATCGCCCTAGAGAGGGAAAGCCGCAGGCCACATGCCGATGCGCCTTGGTCACTGTGCACGGCCGCGCAGCCGCAGCGCCCGCCCACCCACACGGCTTCGCTCGGCCGCTCGCACGCCTTCCCTGCCGCCCCCCCCCCCTGCCCCGCCGCCCCTCACCCAGCCCCTCTCTGGGCCCCCGCAGCTCCCTGAGACGCGCCCTGTGCCTGCTGGGCTCCTGGGGGTCCGCGGTGTGAACTGCACCTACCTACATCGACCCCCCCCCAACGTGGCGGGCACACCAAGGGCCTGGGCTGGGCTGGAAGGGGCTGCACCCACTCAGCACCCCCAGCCCACATGACCTGGCCTTAGGGCCCCAGTCCCGAGCCGGAGCCCAAGAGGCCAAGGAGCAGTGGGGACCCCAGCCCTGCCCTGGGACCCACCCAGCCCAGCCGGCGCATTCCCAGCAGCACAGAAGCGGCCTCCGGGAGTTCAGGTAAATGGTGCTTGGGGCCGCCTCGTGAAGCTGGGGCAGGAGGCCGGCCGGGAGCTGCCGCGGCCGAGCTGCTGTCCCCCTCCACCTGCTCCGCACGACCGGCCCGGCCTAGGGCTTGCACAGCCCTTGGGCGCCTGGCCGGCCGCTGGGTTCTGAGCCCCGCGAAGCAGCAGGTTCTGAGCCCCTGGCCTCCCCGGCTCGCGAGTGTCTGTCCTTACACACAGCCCTGTCAGGAAGCAAGGCCTGGGGGATCGCAGGTGCGTGCTCCTCACTGCCTTGGGGCCTGACCGCTCTGTTCAGGCCGAAGGAGCAGCGGGCGCCAAGGCAGGAGCAGCCCCAAAAGCGGGAGCAGCCCGGATGCTCCAGCCCTGCCCGCTGTGTCTGCTCAGCCACCTCCCTCGCCCCTGCGAACCGCCGGCCGTGATTGCCCTGGGCCGAGGTCTGAGACGTGGCGATGTGCCTGCGCAGGGACCCTGGGGTGCAGAAACACACTTGGTGGGAATTACGGCCCCACCCACCCCACTGCCTTAAAAATGCTATCTGAGAAGCAGCTAGAAATGGCCATCAAAGTATGGACAGTGGATAAAAATGCATTTTCTAGGATAGAAAAATAGATCACTACTATTCTAAAGTAGTGTGTCTGATTTAATAGCATTTGCTTCCATAAATCTGCCGATTCCATAAATCAGCAGCCAGTTAAAACCTCGCGTTTGTGGATGGACTTCGACGGCATCCAGCTTGGGTGAGAGCACGTTCTGAATTCCCGAGCCTGGAGAGATGGGTGCATCCGTCAAAGCCGGCGGCTGTCCACCTGCAGCCAGACCTGGAGCCGCGGCGGACACGAGGGCCGATGCCCTGGTGGGCACAGTCCCCGCCCACTGAGCCTCGGCCCATCCGACTTTGAACATGCATCTTTACTGAGACGCCGCTCGACTGGGCGTACCTTAGTGCTCAGCAGGGGTTTTCCAGCCCAGACAAATCCCTCATGATGATGTTCAAATTGTGGCTGCGAGTGAAACCCCGGCAGTGGAGCGGAGGCGACTTCGTTTCTGTGCCGGTCGCCAGTGAATGCTCGGCGATGTCTGTGGCTTCCGAAAGTTTTCCAGAAGCCGAGACCCCGCCCTGTGCCCGCAACTCCTTCCCACCTGGTCACGCGCGCCCATGCCAGAGAGGCCCGGGCAGCACTGGGCCGGGCAGTCAGGGCGCCGCCCACTCAGGCCTGGCACCCGCGGAGCCCCAGGCTGCAAAGAACCCCCTTTGTAGCTGTTCATCGGCCCGAGCCCTGCAGCCCCCCAGGACGCCCCATTATCGTGGTTCCAGCAGGTCTCTAAAGCCCAGATGCTGTCAGACTTTGAAGCTGGACTTCCAAAGAGCTGGCTCCGGGACTTGTAACGCGCCCTGTCACCTGTTCCAATTTCTCAGCTCACTTTTCTGACTTAAAAAAAATACCTTTACCTAAAATACCGCTTTTCTGTGCTTTGACATCAGTCCGATCCGATTTTATGCACGTTCGCAGATCATTAGAATAGCAGTTCTGATGTCTCTGCACAGGACACCTTGAAGCAGAATGGCCCTGCGTGACGCTCGCTTTGCAGTGGGGGGCAGGGTCCTCTCTTCCTTTTGAGCTGGCAGGGACGCGCCCCGGCCCTCCTCCCACCCCAGAGCCCGTCTCAGGAACACGCTGCTTCAAAGAGCCTCGATCATGCCCAAACGACACCTTCCTGACGCGTCCACTTAGTTCCCAATTCTAAAGGAAACGAAGGGAACAGACCACTGATGAATTCCAGGGCGCAAGCTCGAAGAACAGGGGAAGAACACCAGATTCATGTTGAGGTTTTGATCTTCCCAGATCTCAGCACACAAAGGGGCTGGGCCTCCGGGTCGCAGGCACGGGTGGGGGACAGGGATCTGTGTCTTCGCGGCGTGGCTTCCTCCCGGCCCGCCGTGGTCCGGCCAGACCCACCGGGTCCAAGCGGCAACCGGAGGCCTGCAGGAGGCAGCAGCGCCCTCCCGGCACCTGCCAGAGAGGGTGGCGCTCCTGTCTCAGGAGCGACCGCCCAGGGAGGCAGGTGCACTCAGACTCCTGGAGGGAGAGTCTGGAGCCTGAAGTCGGCAAACTGTTGCCACCCCAGCCCAGGAGCTGCCTCGGGTGATGTTTCAGAAGGAGGCCGGCGTTCCAGGCTCTGAGAGCAAGAGGACTCCCTACCCAGAGGAGAGGGCTGCAGGCCGCCGCCCAGGGAGGGCCTCAGCGAGGGCGTGCGGCGGGGAGCGGCTGAGAGGCGACGCAGGCTTCTGACCGCTCTCCCGGAACAAGCTCCTTCTCAGCCCCCGAGGAGAGGCAAACACCGCGAGAAGAGGGCCTGCTGCTCGGGACTCGGACCAGGGCTGTGCGCGGCCAGTCACGGGAGGCTGTGCGGGCGGCCTGGCCTCCTGACTCGCCCGCCCGCACGGCTGGGGCTGCGGAGGGGCCTCTGTGGCCGCCTCCACCCGCTCCGTTAACTCATCACTGGCCCTTACGGCAGCCAGCCGGGCTGGGGGCTGGACGCCGCGGGCCCGAATCCACCGTTGTCTCCGGCCCAGGCCCAGGCTGTCCCGAGGCCCCGGGTCCTTCAGCTCATGCTCAGCCTCCTCGTGGGCGCCCTGACTCGGCAGCAGATGCCAGTCAGCGTGAAGAGCGGGGCCTACCTGGAAGTGTCCACTCGGCCCCCGCCGTCCCTTGGTCAGTCCTGGACTGTCCCCCGTGGGAGGGAGCCGCGAGTGGCCGGCTCAGGACAAGGAGTGGACGCTCCACCAGGAGCCATCCCACGGAGGAGGAAGAAGCACCTGCCACGCTCAGCCGCAGCCTGTTCTCTCGCCCTTCTGTGCCAGGAGGCCGGGGACACCCCCCCGGAGCCTGTGTCACCTCTCAGCGGCTCCCCGCCGCACGCCCTCGCTGAGGCCCTCCCTGGGCGGCGGCCTGCAGCCCTCTCCTCTGGGTAGGGAGTCCTCTTGCTCTCAGAGCCTGGAACGCCGATCTCCTGAAGAGGCCGGTGTCCCTGCAGATAGCTGCCCAGCTGGGCTCCGGCAGCCCTTCCTGGAGGGCCTGGCGAGGGGCAGGAAGCGCTCTGCCTGCCCGGGCCCTCAGCAGGGCCGTGAAGGGGCTGCCAAGAGCCCTTGGCCCCCGGGGGTTCTGTCACGGGCCCAGAGAGAGGCGTTTGTGCAGGGGCAGCGGTCACAGCTGGCGCGTGACCCAGGGAGGGGGCTCTGGCTGCGCATGACACCGCGGGGCCTGGGGGCTGGCTCCGCTGTCTGCAGGAGGACTCCGAGGCTCCTGCCTGGCGGGGGCAGGGGTGGGCCAGGGAGGGGCCCAGGGCGGCTCCTGCGTCACTTGCACGCTCGCCCAGTCTGCCGGAAGCGGGGAGGTGGGGCCGCACTGGGGGCAGGAGCACCATCGGGGGTCTCCCGGAGAACCAGGCCTCCAGGACAGAGCCCTCCTGACGCGGGGCTGGGCCCCCTGCCTGCTCCGGTGTTTAGTGCCGCGGCTCGCACGCACTGGCCACCAGGCGGGTGAACCGCTGGCCTGAGGCTCCGCTGCCCCGGGCTGCCAGACCCTGGGGCCTGCTCCCTCCTGTGAGCGCAGCCCGGAGACGCGGCGCCCCGCGGGGCAGGCTGCGGTGAGACGCGGCAGCTCCAGCGCCCGCTGACCCGGAGCCCCCGCCCGGCCGGCCTCTGCGCCGCCCCGGCCCTCGCCGCGCTCAGCCGCAGTGTGTTGGGCCGCCTCCCTGGTATCCACCCCGGCCCCTGCCTGGGGCTCACCCCTGGGGCTGTGGATCCAGGACCGGCCTGTCCCGTCAAGCCTTGCAGGTCGCGCTCCCCACACTGGGGGCCCCACTCAGCCTACAGCTCCCCTCCTCAGCACGCCCACAGACCGCCCAGAGGGGCTCCCCCACAGCCGGCAGCGGTGGCCAAGTCAAGTGGACACACGGGCCCGCAGGCCAGGCCGGCGGCTCTGCCGTGAGAGGGGCGCGGGCGCTGGCCACGAGAGGCAGCCCGGAGCGCCGTTCTGCTGGTGGGCACCCGGCCCGCCACTGGTCAGACCAAGTCCTCGCGGTGTGAGGGGAGCCCAGCCCGCCCCCAACGCCAGGCCCTCGCTGTCCACCACGGACCCGGCACGTGCAGCTCCCACGTCGGGCTGACAGCATCCGCCGCCCAACCCCCCCGCTCTGTGAGCCCCAGTGACCTGCAGGGGCTCTCTCTTTGTTTCTTTAAAGATTTATTCATGCATACAAGAGCTGGGGTGCAGGCTGGAGGTGTGGGGGTGTGAGAGGACTCCCCAGAGACAAAGTGGGGCGCAGAGCAGGCGGATCCACTGAAGCACACTGCTGAGGGGGCAGCGGGAGGCAGGAGAGTCTGCTGCGCCCTGGGGGTCCCTCCCTGGCTAGGGAATCGAACTCGTGCTGCAGGGCTGCGGGTGCTTCACAGAGGCCTAACCCTGCACCCCCAGGGAGGCCCAGAGTCTCTCTCCACAGGTGCCAGGGCCCGTGCTGTGGGCTGCGCTAGAGGATCCGATTCTCCATCCTTTTCTGTTTCACAGAATACAACACGGAAGGTGATGCCTTCTCTAAAGCACTGGAGAGAAGGCGAGAGTGCGTGAGTGCGCTTCCACAGGCTCCCTCTGGGCACAGCCGCTGCTGAGCCTCCTGCTCAGGAAGTCCTCAGCACCCCGGCGCCCAGGAAGGCCCCTCACCGACACCCAGCAGGCGAGAGGAGGCAGCGGAGCATCCGTCCCTGCCGCATGCCCGCGCCTGACTTCAGAGAGGCCCGACCGAGAAAACGCCCCAAACCGTCACTCCTGCGGGAAGAATGTCAAGCCCGCTGGAGATGCCTCACTTCTCTGCCTCACTGGTTTGGACGCAGCAAGCGAAGCCACAGAGCATCATCCCGTTTTCCAATTCCAGCCTTTCCCTACCCAGACGTTGACCCACTTAATTCCCAGCTAGCCTGGCCTCTCGTTTCATAATGATGAAAATGCCTTTGGTCCAGAGACGTGAGTCCACAGGACGTTAGGTCAAAGGAAGAGGGAAAAAGCAAAGAAGAAAACGGAAGGTGGCCTGTTCAGGGGAAGTCTCACGCAGCCATCTCTCCAAGCCATTTTCTGCCTCTTGAAACAGGAAAAGCAGCTCGCGTCATTGCGTCACGGGCAGGCGCTTTCCATTTTTTCAGCGAATGTCTGCTGTTTGTCTCAAACTGTGCGAGGTGTGAGGCTGAGGGAGCTTTTACCTCCACTGTCCTCGTCTGCTGGGGGAGAGAGCTGGGGGGAAGTCATCCCGGAAGCGACAGCCGCCGTCCACGCGCGGGCTGAGCGAGACGCTTGGGCTGGAGGGTGAAAATCACAGCAGACAAGGTCTCTCATCTAGCTGAAACTCTTGCAAGCTGCGTCCGGGTCGCGTGGGCGTGTCCGAAGGGGCTCCCCTCTGGCCTCCCATCGGTGACACGCAGCCCGCCCCGAGAGGAAACGCGCAGGCTGCGGCTGCAGCCACAGCTCGGGCCCCACAGCTCCGGAGCCCGAGAGGCAGCGCCCGTTGGACAAGCGCCTGCTGGCTTCGTCCCCCCTCCCAGTGCTAGGGGACACGGGCTACGGCCTCTTCTGACGGGCGTGAGGCCCATCGTGGGGGCCCGCCCGCAACCTTCTCTCACCCCCATGGACCGAGCAAAGGCCGCGCCTCCTGGCGGCACGACGTGGGGCCAGGACTGGACCTTCCACGCTTTGAAAGGACACGCGTCTGCCCGCAGCACCAGGGGCATTTTCAGGAAAGCCCAGGTCGGCGCGTGTAAAAAGCCTGAGTGCTCCCGGGAGCGTCACAGGGTCCTCAATGGCCGAGCCAGGGGGCAGGCCCCAGGGGCCGCAGGCCGAGGACCGGCTAGGGCAGGAGAGAGGCTCAAATCAGGAAGCAGCCCACGGGGCCTCCCACCACCCCGACTCGGCAGCACTGCAGCTCCGCCCGTCCCCTGAGCAGCCTCCTGAGCCGGCAAACCCGGCTTCTGCCCCGCGTCCTGCGCGCACGCCTGGCGGCGGCACCTGCAGTAGACTGCGGGTACGCAGGTGGGCGCACCTGGCTGGGAGGCTGGGCGCGTAAGGGTGGTGTCACGGCAGCAGCGGCAGCAGAGAAGCAGAGGCACAAGAGAACACCCGAGCGCCCAGAGAGAGCGAAGGTCGGCCGGGCGCTAGGAGCCTGCCCGCCCCCCGGCCCCCAGTCCCCCGGCCCCTGCCTGCCAGGCCACCGCCCTACAAATGAGCAGAAAGATCAATAAAACCCTGAAAAGGCCACGAGGGCGCCAGGACTCTCCCGCCTGCCCAGATCCGAGAGAAGCTGCTCTGTGCCTTCGGCCACCATGGGCAGCGCAAGGGGCTGCAGAGGGACCCCCCCTGAGCAGGCAGCAGGCAGCGGCCCCGGGCCCGGAGGCTTACTGGGCTCCCCAAGGGAGAAGCCAGTGCAACAGCCAGGCACTGGCTTTCTCACTGGGTCAGGAATGAGAGGCCGGGGAAGGTCCGAGAGGCTGGGGAAGGTCCGAGAGGCCGGGGAAGGTCCGAGAGGCCGGGGAAGGTCCGAGAGGCCGGGGAAGGTCCGAGAGGCCGGGGAAGGTCCGAGAGGCCGGGGAAGGTCCGAGAGGCCGGGAAGGTCTGAGAGGCGGGGAAGGTCCGAGAGGCCGGGGAAGGTCCGAGAGGCCGGGAAGGTCCGAGAGGCCGGGGAAGGTCCGAGAGGCCGGGAAGGTCCGAGAGGCCGGCTCACAGCGCCAGGGGCTGATCACCGAGCGTTAGCAGCGTTTGCAGTGAGGGCAGGTGAGCGTGTCGGCCAGGCCCTTCCGCTGCTGGCCTCTGTGGCTGTGGCCTGCAGCCTTGATCTTGTTAACGGGAAGGCGCCGTTGTGCGGGCTGCCTGACTGCACACCTGGCGTGCGTGTGTGTGCCTGCAGGGTCACTGGGTCCCGAGGCAGGCTGTGAAGGCCGCGTCACCCAGAGGGCCTGCGGAGCCAGGGGGCCCCATGCGCCTCTCCGCCCCTTGGCCCACACGGAAACCGCGCGGACGCGGGCGCTGCGGCTCTCTGTGAGCTGCCCTGACAGCGGTCAGCCTGCCGCCTGGGCGCTGCGAGCGATGGCCGGGATCGCGGACACTGCCCTGCCCGCCAGAGAAAGGAGGGAGGGAGCCTGCCCGAGGCGACTGCCCGCGACTCCGCCAGCGCTCAGGGAGACGCGCGCCTCTGGGAAACTCAGACGCGGGGGCGCGAGCCCTCCTCCGCACTGCACCGCAGACGCGGCCTCAGTCGGGGTGAGGAGAAAGAGGCGCTGAGGCTGGAAACCCCCGCGGCTCCCACAGTGCGGTCTGCCCCCGCCAGGGGCAAGCCAAGGAGAGAGGAGGAAGGCGCCCGGGCGCCTGGACACCTCAGCACGGCGCCGAGGGTCAGCGGTGACCGAGCCCAAGACGGCCGCCGGGTCGGACGTGGCAGGGCCTGGGAGCAGCCTGGAGCCGGGCGGCAAACTGAAGCCAGAACGGTCGAGCGCTGCGAAGAGAAGGCCCCGGGGCGTGGAGCCTCCTCTGGCCCAGGCGAGCCCCGACCTGGACGCGGTGGGAGAGGCCAGTGCTGCCCGCGCGGGCATTAATTGGGAGGGGCGTCGCCGCGGGCATTAATTGGGAGGGGCGTCGCCGCTTCAGGCCGGTTCCTGGCCGCGTGCGTCCACGGTAGTCCTCCCGCCAGTCACTCCGAGGGGCCCAAAGGCGCCCCGCGATGGACGGGTTCGGATGTGACCGCTCAAGGGGCGGTCTGGCCCCCGCGCCCGCCCAGCGCTGGCAGAGGGCGGGGCGCCCCTCCGCCGCGCCCCAAGAACCTGACCGCGTCCGAGCCCCGGCACCTGCGGACGCGCGGCCGAGAAGTGTCTCGTGCGCGCTGAGCTCGGAGCAGGCTGGCTGGGCTGCCCGGCTGGGCACGCGCCGCCGTCCCAAACTCGCAGGGGCTGCCGGGGCGGCCGGACCCCAGGCTGGCGAAATGCCCGCTCCAGCGCCCGCTGGACGCGGAAGGGCTGGATGGACAGGTCGGAGAAGCACGTCCCCGGCGCAGGAGCGGTAACGCGCCGGCCCAGACCGCAGCCGGGCCTCGGCCAGGGCTCTCCGGCGTCCGCGGCTTTGGTCCAAGAGGCTAAGTGGGGTCTGGCCTTCCAGACCTGTGCTCCCTGTTTTGAGTTAACCCAAGTCCAGGGCAGAAATAAAGTGCCTCTGGGCCCAATGGAGACGTGCAGAGCCGGCCAGCAAGGGGAGGGGTGCAGGAGGACGTGGCCAGGGGGACTGGGGAGCGGCACAAGCAGCCGGCCAGCTCACTCCACGCCCCTCGGGGCTCTGGGGAGGGTCCAGGCGCCAGGCCCGGCCGCCAGGTAGCCCAGGGCCTGCTGGTCATCCCGCTCCGAGGGGCGAGGGGCGCCCACACATGAGGACAGAGGCCCCGAGGGCCAGCGGCAGTTCCCACGGCCCACGCCCGCATTCCTGCTCCAGGCGAGGAAGCGTAACGTCCTATTAATGGCCTGGCCAGCTCCCAGCACCGGTGCTCTGTGTCACCAGCCACCCAGCGCCCACAGCTCCGGCCAATTTTCCAGTCACACGTAAGCCCTGGTCAGCCGCGATAAAGCAGGAGCGGGACGGTGCTTTTCTTAAAGAGGCTTAGAAAACCACAAAGAACTCTGAGTTCCAGAACACCCCTCGCCCCCTCGCACTACAGTCCTGGTTTAGAAACCAGCGGAATGGGGAGGGGGCGCCCCCAGGACCCGCGAGTCCAGGAGGACGTGGGGTTAAGGCCCCGGCAAACTTGACCTCCGTGTTTACAGCTGACCTCGACCAGCACAAACAAGCAACTGAGGAGAAAAGACAAAAAGAACAGTCAAAAGAAAAGGTCCCCAGACCACCCCGGGGTCTCTGCTGAGAACAGCCTGGGGGGGCGGGACAGGCAAAGGCGATGGCTTCCCCGGCGTCCCCTGCCCCCCTCCAGCCTCTGCTGCCCCGTCCTGGGGACCAGCCTGCCTGCCCGGCCCTGCGGTTCAGCCTCCCATGGCACCTGCTTGCCCTTACTTGCCCTCGGTTACTTGCCCTCCGTGTCCGTCTGCTGGAGAATCTGCCCGGCTGCGGGGGCCGTGGCCACGGGAGTCGGGCAGGAGGCGCTGGCCGCCGCACGGGACCCAGCACAGCCAGGGCCGCCAGGGCCTGAGCAGCAGAAGGAAGACCAGGGGTGGGGGTGGCAGCAGCACAGGGGCAGGGGGACCCGCAGACGCAGGCCTATGCATGGCTCGGGGAAGGGCCGTGGAAAACCCCGCAGAGTGCTCTCATGGTTAAGACGCGCACCCCAGTGCCAACCAGGCGAGGTCGCCCTCTCTCCTCGTGCCTGCTTGCCCTTCCCTCCCGACACAGGACGGGCTCCGTGGCTCGTCTGCCACGTGGCGTTGATTCAGAATGATCCTCTGACTTCAAGAACCGGACATTTCATTCTGTCTTCTTAGGAAATTCCAAACAGGACTACTGGGGAGCAAAAATCTGCCACCCCACATAAGTTTCAGCAAAGGCTGACTTGTGGGAAGGGCTCTGGGGCAGGGTGGAGGCAGCGTTTGAAGTGGATTTATATCTGGGCCTCCCTGGTGGCACAGGGGTAGAGCACTGCCCTGTGAAGCATCCGCAGGCAGCACCAGTTCGATCCGGCCAGGGAGGGACCCCCAGGGCGCAGCAACAGGCCTCTCCTGCCTCCCGCTGCCCCCTCAGCAGTGTGTTTCAGTGGATCCGCCTGTTCTGCTCCCCGCTCTGGCTCTGGTGAGTCCTCTCGCCCCCACACCTTTGGCCTGCACCCCAGCTCTTGTGTGCGTAAATAAATCTTTTAAAAAAGAAAAATATATTACATCCAAACTTCCACAGGGCACCTACTGGGAAAACTAACTCCTCTGTCAGCGGAGAAGCAGAACTTAGCCGTCAGCTCTTGTCTCTGTGTCCTCCTGGGGACCTCCCCAGGCCCCGCGTCCGGCTGAACTAGAGACCGTGTCTGAAGCCCGTGCAGGCACACGCTTTTCCCTCTGTGCCCCCGCGCCCTGGCGCCTCCGCCCCCCCCCCGCCGCCTGCCAAGGAGCTCCCCTCACCGCAGGCCGTGGCATCAGGAACGTCAGTCAGGGCACGTCCCGGAGAGGACGCGGTACCACATGGACCCGTGGCCCTGCGCAGGAACCGCCTGGAGAGTCCCCACCGCACGCCAAACACATTTCATGACTTTTTAAGCCTCTTTAAAGAAAATTGAATATTTAAAAATTCACCACCTCTTGTGGGACTTACAACACTTGCACAGCATGATGTTAGACTCGCCTGACAGGGGAGGGGGAGGGGAGTTTGCGGGGTCTGGCCGGGGGGTCACGGCCCTTCGTTGCCATGGCCTGAAGACGTGTGCGGTATACTAACCTCTAGAGCAGCGAACTGGCCATGAATGTTACATCTGAGCAGCCAGTGCAAGACACGCAGTGAGTCATAAAGAATGCTCAGGCCAAGAAGCATTAAACAGGAGAAGCAGAAGAAGAGCGACGGAAGCCGGTGTGACGGAGGTGCCTGCGCCCGTGGGAGGCACGCGAGATGGGGCGCTCGGCACTGGGGGGAAACAGGCTGACACCTCAGTGCAGAAGCCAGGAGCTGCCCGGTTCTGAGAGGAGAAGTGAGCTTTAAGCACACACTAAATGCTGAAGCGGAAAACGCAGTGCACCAACACCAATAAACCCGAGTCACCACATTGGTGTGGCACAAAGCAGACTTCAGAGCAAAGAACGGCAGAGACACCCTCAGAGACTCGATTCATCGGGCTGCGTGATACTGCCGAAGCTTATGCCTGTGGCAAGAGAAATTATAAATGCGCAGAAGTCGCAAATCATACATCGATAAAGAATGTGTCTCCAGATAAGAATTCTCCAGCTCATTAATAGGAAACCACATGGCTCTAAAGAAGGCTGTAACTGGCAAACGGGGCCCAGCCCTCTGGGGAAGATAAATTATAACCACAGCCAACACCGCACACCAGGTGGTAGCTGCACGCCAAGGACTGAGGAGTCAGGGGTGGGAGGTGAGCATGAGCTGGAGCACGCGCACACTGCTGTCGGGACGGGACGTGGCGTGGCCACTTGGAATGTTCTAGAAAGTCTGGACACCCATCCTATGCTGCAACCATTCCGTCTTTCTGTAGTTACCTAAGAGAAGCGAAAACAGAGGTCCACCCAGAGTCGCACATGAACGTCCACAGCGGCTTCAGTAGGAAGTGCTAACCCTGGAGTCGCAGCAGTTTCAGCAACAGGCGAACAGGCTAGGGAGTGACGCCCGCCGCAGCCCCGAGCCAGCAGGCAGGGTGGTGACACCACCCTCCCCGCGAAGGGCAGCAGGTGCTGCTAGGGAGGGGGAACGCAAAAGGCACCCAGCCTGCAGGGGAGACTCACGCGCACTGTAGGAAGTGCAAACTGCTCTCTAGGGGCAAGGTGACCGCGCCTCGGGGGTAGTGGGGCAGCCACAGGAGGCAGGAGGCGACCAAGGGCAGGCGGTGCCTCCTCATTTTGGCGGTTTTGGTCGTTTCTGGGCATTGCATGGGTCCGCTCTCACCCAGCTGGCTGTCCTACGTGCAGGCGCACCCAGCAAGGCTGTCTCGACAGGAAAGACATTACTCGCCGAGCATGAGCAGGGGCTTTGGGCGAAGGGTGACGCTCAAGCATCGCAGCGCTGCAGCCAGTGCCCGTCTCCCCTTAGCAACGCGCCGTGACGCGCCTCAGCACCCTGCCAGCGGGCGACGGCTGCTGGCCACGCGCCGGTCCCCAGCCCTCTGCCTTGACTGACCCGAGACATCAACGCTTGTCTCTGGGTGGGGCCCGAGTGCAGGCTGCCCCAGGGAGGCTGGGGGCTGGCACACCCTGACCCACGACAGACCCAGGCCACGGGTTCTAGACACGTGGCCTCAGGCGGCAGGTGAGAGTTCAGTGGAGCATTTCCTCCACTGGGCACTACCCCGGAGTCAGCTGGGGGCGGCTGGAAGGCGCGGGGGTGGACCCCACCTGGGGGCAGCTGGAGGGTACCCTTCAGGCCCCCCGCCTCTCCAAGGATGCGCTGCCCTCAGGAGAAGCTGAGCTCTCGCTGTGTAGAAGCAAATTGCTGGTGCCTTCCCAGCCTGTCGCCGCAAGGCTCAGGCCTGCCGCCTCTGTCCCGCTCAGCCTGGTGCTCGCGTGACCTGTCTTGTCCGCGCCCCCTGAGGTCCGCTCACCCTAGCTTTGGCTTCACGAATATCCCTCGAGCTTGGGAGGGTGCAAGCGTGGTGCGATACGATTTTGCAATTGTTTTACATGCTGCAAAGTGCTGCGTAGGGTCCCGTGGGGCCAGGGCACAGCCTTTTGCTTCTGGTTTTATTTAGGAGTGAAAATCAGTGGATGCTTTTTGTCTGACTAATTGGCTTACAGCCGTGAAAGTCTAGCAACCTCTTCTCCCATTGCTGCTTAAGCAGTTGCCAAATTGACTTTGACTTCTCTATCTATGGGGCCAATGGGATTTATTCAAAGTAATATTGGGAGTTTCCTAGATCAATATTGCTAAGTGTTCATTATCGAGAATCCCCTGAACACCACCTGCAAGTCTGAATTGTTGATTTGAGGATGCTAATTGGTTCCTTCCAAGTTCCTTGAATTAATACAGGTGCTGGCATTATTTTCTCAGTGAAACTCCAACCTTAATGGTTCACAAGGGCATTTTACGAGCTCATTACAGGCACGGAATAAACGTAACACACTGGAGGACATTTAAATGAGTGGAAAGTACATCGCGAAAAGCTCAGATGGTCAGACAGAGCTGACCCTCGGGGGGTTCCGTCTCTGAAAACACGTTTAAATTCATGGCATTGATAACAGCAGAAATCCGGCTGGAAAGGATCCGAGAACGTTGAAAGACCGAACTCCTACACTAAAATGTCTTCAAAATACTTTTCCTCAGATTCAAAGTGTAGTTTTTCGCTTTGAATAAGAGACCTGAACTACAACACCATGACCCAGTGCTATTTATTAGAAACCTGGTCAACCTAAGAGAAATAAATTCAGTTTGGAAAGAATAGACAATCGTAACTTTATAAATCTTCCTCCTTTCCTCAAAGTACCAAAAGTAAAGTTGTGCTCCTGTGACAAGGAATATCGACGGCCAAAAAATCAATGTTGTTTCTTTAAAAAGTAATCTTTGGCCCGCACTGTGGCTCCAGAGCTTCCTCTCGAGGTGTTGAGCTTCTGTTCGGATGCCCAGGTAATCTTCCATAGCTGGACCTCAAGAGTTTCCCTATTGGAGGCAGAACCTCCAATAACCCTTTGAGAAGCCCATTTCTCGCATAATTGAATTGGCACAGTTTGCTAGGTCAGAAGAAAAGCCGGGGCTTGAAAGGTTTATTTTGGGTGGTGGATATGGAGCTTTTCTTCAGTTTGCTAAGTTGAATAGCTCGAGACTCTTTCTAGAAAACGATCCTCTGTTATTAGAGACCTTAATCTTCTCCAGCAATCATCGAAATTCACAAATTTTATGAAACTCGAGGGAGAGGCCCGGCGCTGTGCAGCGGGAGGCCCCTTCGTCCGGCCACCCCTACCGAGTCCGAGCTGCTCCAAGAGGACGGGGACGCTCAGCCTGAGGCACGCTCAGCCTGAGGTGCTCGGGCGTGTGACCCTTTAAGGGGAGACTTGGGGTCGGGCAGAACCTCTGTGACATTAGGCTTCATGGCCTTTTTTAAAACAGCATCTCCATTCCCTACTGAAAAATTAAAGCGTCTGATAAAAACAGACTTGACAGGAGTGGACTGACGTGCTCTTTTAACAGAGCAAAGCAAGCAGGTAGAGTTGCAGGAACAACCCCCCCTGATGTTCTTGGGGCACCACCTCCGACGCCAGAGAGCGCAGGGGCCGCGAACTACAACTCCCAGCATGCCGTGGGCCTGACTTCCGGCGTGGGGGCTGCTGGGAGCCAGGGGCGGGGTTAGCAGCCATGCCTGTCTCGCAGCTGGACACCTGCTGCTGGGCTCTTGCTTGCATCCTGGTCCTGCTGGGAAGGACACTGGAGGAGACATGGAGGAGCGACTGGCAGCCACACTTGGGGGGACTCGTGGGTGAGAATCTGGGGAAGATGGCCTTGGGCAGAGACAGTGGCAGCCACCATCTGGGCCTCTTGTTGGGTTTTGCACCACGTTTTTGAGTCTCCTCTGCGGCAGCTCCCTGGGACCTCCTCGGCTCCGTCTTGTGGTCCCGCAGAGGGGAACTTGGTCTGTGGTAAGCGCTCCAGGCGGACACCCGCTTCGTGGGCAAGGTTGGAGGCTTGCTTAGGAGGCGGTGGGCCATTTGGGGGCTAGTTGGGAATCGAACACTTGCGATCTTTCTTCTCTCCCTGGGCACAACAGCGCTCACCAAAAGGCGTCACCCCGAGAGTGCTTCCTTTGCGCATGCAGTGGGGACCCCCTTTTAGAGCGTGCGCCCCTAAGAGTTTGGGGCCCCTTAGGGTTAGACTAAGGGCCCCTTAGTCTAATAAGATGGCACCAATGAGAGCACTGTAGACAATGGATAAGAAGTAAAAAAGTTAATCTTCTGATAATAAAATAATAGTTTGGGGGAGTTTGTCTTCATTTTTCTTATCGGGGGAAATGCCAACCATCGACCAAGTAGACAGATCAAAAGAAATCCTCAGGCCCCTGGCCCCAGCTTCAGAATTTACCAAGTCAAGGTCAGTCAGATCCCTCCTACCTCACCACCTCATCCTTTACTGTTTTGAAAAAACGCCTGGTCGCCCCGCCACGTCTCTTCAGATGCGCCAGCATGTGTCTCTGAAGTAGTTTGCTTCCCGACCCTAGCGATAATCACCTAATGTCATCAGACCCGCTCGCACAGACGTGTAGTAACTCCTGAGGGATGGGCTCTTTGTGCTTTGTTCGAGTCAGGATCCAGGATCCAGGAAGAGCCCGCGGTTGCGATTGGTCTGGCTCCTCTCCGGCTGCGAGTTTTCTGTAAACTGTGTTTGGAGAAACCGAGTCACATGCTTGGCCTGCCCCGGTCTGGAGCTGACCTCCCTGTAAGGTCGTCTACCCACAAAGAAACAACATGAGCGCCCTCCTTGAGTTTGGGGAGCCAGTTCTCTGTACTTTGAGGTGACGCAGTAGATTTTTAAGAGGAATTTCCCCAGTCATTGATCAGGTGTTTTACGGCATCCTTGCCATCACATTAGACATGTTCCATTTTGTTTTCCTTTGGTTTTGTTCGCAGGGAAGTAGATTTGTCTGTCTTCTCCAGAGAGTTGTTACCAAGGCACGCCATGCAGGATCTGAATACGCAGCTGTGACTGACATGCTAAGTTTTCAACAAATTCCACGTCATTTTCCCGTCTGGGCTCCAAGAATGACGTCGTGACAGCGTGAAGCCACCGGCAAAGTTCTGGCTGATGGGAGGGGGCAGAAACCACCTCCTGGACTGAAAGCAAAGTCCTCCCGAGGTTTGTTCCCTGGAGCCCCGGTGTAGACGGCAGCCCCGGGCCCCCGCGCACACCTGGAAGACTGCTGTGCCCCGCGGGCAGGGGCCTGAGGCCTCGCCGTCCCCATGTGCGGCCCGGCCACCTTGGTGCGGCCAGCCAGCCTGGCAGCGAGCCCGTCACGGAACACGTCGACTCGCCGCTCCATCCAAAGGAGGGAATCACAACGGACTGTGAAACTGAAAAATGAGAGCGGCTACGGGTTGCATGTATTTTTAGAAAAAAGTAAAACGCTTCGACATTTTCATCACATTTACTTGGAGATCTGCACACTTTCTTCACCTCAGTGTACTGAAAGAGAATGAAACGAGTCCTGGGAATAGGGGCCGCTATTCTTTTGATGGACATCAGAGCAAAAACGGAAAAAAATGTATTTTAACCACATGGACGATTTGATTGCAATTATTTTTCAGCATAGAGGGGAATTTTTAGCTAAAGAATCCACTTTAAAAAGCAGTCGGGGAACAATGCCAGCTGCCCGGTGAACGGCTTGGGCTTGGGCTGCTCCGGCCCAGTTCTCGGGGATTTTTCTCTACCTCTGGGTTTCCCATTCACAGATTCAACATCCAAACCTGGATTTGGGGGCCAGTTCTAAGGAGCTCGGGCATCCCAGGTTTGGGGACCTGCAGGGACACCTGAACCGTCCCCGGGAAACAGCAAGGGCGGAGGCGTGCATGTAAGTTGGGGCCTTCAGTAGCCGGTGCAGGCTCTTGACTGTGGGGTGGACCCTGCGTACTTGGCACAGACATTGCTGGGCAGCCGAGGGACCCGAGTCCGAGCTGCACGTTTCACCCCATCAAGGGGGCAGCCGCGTGGCGGTCAGAACGGCCTGTCGGGGACGTGGGCTGGATCCGGAGCAAAACGTCAGGATGCATAAAAGTTATCTTGAAGTTGCTCAGGAAAGAGAAGATAACGTGAAGGTTAAGAAAACACAGCTGAGAACAACGGTCATTGCTTCCCTCCCCACCGGCCCCGTGCTGGCGTGACGGCCCTGGCGCCGGCGCCAGGGCCGTCCTGCTGTGCGCGGAGGGACCTTGTCTGCGATGAAAGCAACGTCACACCGTGAGCACAGATGCTCGGATCCTGGGGAGCCCTGGGCGCGGGGAGTGGCGGAGAGCTGCGGAGAGCCCCGCAGAGCCCCGCGTCGGGTGTGCCCCAGTCAGAGACAGCAGCGAAAACCGCCTCCGCTGTGGCCAGGACACCTCTCTCCTCGGTGGGCCCGCCCCGGCCGGGTTCCCGGGGCAGGGACCGTGACCTGCGTGCGCGCTGCTCCGGCTGCTCGGCCCTGAGGCGAGCGAGGAGCCGCTGGGGCTCAGGCGGGTGGCCAGCACCGGACACGGGCGGTGCCGCCTCCTCCCAGACGGACGCCCCTGCGGGAGCCGGGCTCGCGCTGCCCGTGTCCAGCAGCTCCGGGAACTCATCGCGCGGCACAAGCGTCCAGGGAGGCGAGTCCCCGCGTGCAGGCCTCAGGCGAGCGTGCGGAGGGCGGCGCCTCTGGCTCGGCACGGTCAAGAAAAGCCAGTTGCCGCCGAAGACGAGAAGAAGCAAGCCCCGAGAACTTGTGCTATAAGTCGGGGGACGAGAAGAGCGAAGCGGGAGGAAGGCCGCTCAAGGAGGCCTGCGGGGCAGGGGTGAGGCCGGAGAGGACGCGGGTGCGGGGAGCCGCCCCAGCCGCGGGCCTGAGGCCAGAGACAGGTGTGGTCCGCGCTGGCGCGCTCGGGCGAAGGGGGGGGGGGGGCCGCGGCTGCCCCAGGGCATCTTCTGTGCGTGGCCAGCCTCGAGCTGCCGCCTCCGTAGGGAGCGCCGGGCTCCGTNACGGGGGGGGGGGGGCCGCGGCTGCCCCAGGGCATCTTCTGTGCGTGGCCAGCCTCGAGCTGCCGCCTCCGTAGGGAGCGCCGGGCTCCGTCCTGGAAGGGGTCATCTCTGCTGCAGCCGGCTGTTGTCTTCGCCAGGCTGTTCTGAGCTGGCCCAGGCGGGCGTCCTGCTCCGAGGGCTCGCCTTCCTGGAGCCTCCACGGGCTGTGCCACGGCTCTCTGCTCAGGCCAGGGGCAGCGCGGCCTCCCCGCCCTGTGGGCCTTGCATTGGTGCCCTGGGGTCCCTCCTTCTGGGTCTGCCCTGCGCAGAGCTGGGAGCAGTGAGCAGACCAGCCCCCGGTCACACGCCCACTCTGGGGCTCTTCCCCCACCTAGTCCAGGTCTCGGGGCTCCCCCCATCCCGGGACGGGCCCCCATGACTCTGCAGGAGCCCGGGCTGGCCCCAGGGAGCCCCCGCTCCACTGGGAGCCTCCTTCCCGGGCTGGGGCCCCTGTTCACAACCGCAGGCCGGGGCGTCCGCTCACGGCCAGCGGGCTCCGGTCTGGGCAACGGTCAAATCCAGCTGCTCCCTGCTCTTTGCAAAAAGGTGTCTTGAAACGTGGCTGAAGGACTCGCGTGCCCAGGCCTGCTCCTGCCCCTGTGCTGAGTGGCGGCCAAGCCAGAAACGACAAGGGCAGACATCTGCCGCCTGTCTCTCCAGAAAAGCCCTCCGGCCACGGCTCTAGGGAGCTGGATTCCAGATGAGGGGCCTCGCTGGGGCACAGGGCTAAGGTGCAGTACCATGAAGCAGCCGCAGCCCCTGCAACACAGTTTGATCCCCGGCGGGGAGGGACCCCCAGGGCGCAGCAGACCTCTCCTGCCTCCCGCGGCTCCCTCGGCAGTGGATTTCAGCAGATCCGCCTGTTCTGCTCCCCGCTCTGTCTCTGGGGAGTCCTCTCACCCCCGCGTCCCTGGCCTGCACCCAGCTCTTGTGTGCGTAAATACATAAATCTTTAAAAAAAATTCCAGATGAAATAACCCGCTGCTGGTCAAGCGCGGTGGAGACGGCCGAGCTGCAGCGTTGAGCCGGCCCGGGGAGTCACCCAGCAAACGCCAGCACCAGCCCCTCCCGGCCCCGCAGGCTGCCCGCTGCCCGGACACCCCTCCCGAGGACACGCCCTGGACACACACGGTCCGGCGCTGCGCGGTTGGGCAGGCAGGTGCCGCCCGCCGCGCCATGCCCCCGGCCACCCGCACGCGCGGTCAGCCCAGCAAAGCGCCCGCCGCAGGGCAGCCGGCCCGTTGGGTCAGCGCAGGGAGCGGTGAGCTCGCCGAGAACCCGCAGAGCAGCGGGGGCAGGAGCAGGCCTGGCACGCGAGCCCTTCAGCGCCAGGCCTGGGGGACAGCCACCGCGGCTGCCCGCCGGCCCAGGGCCCGTTTTCTGGAGGTGACACTGGGGGTTTGCTTTGCCTTGGGGCAGAGCCCGGGGTCTGGAGAACACGCCCAGCGGTGGAGCCGTTCAGAATCTGTTTTTTAAAGATTTGTTTATGCACACAAGGCCAGAGGGCACAGGAGTGTCCACGTGGAGAGGAAAGCACCCTGAAATCTGAGCGAAGCGCCCCAGGGTTGGGCTTGGGCCCTAGCACAGCCGGGCAGGACTGGGAGTGCCACCTGAGCAGCCCCCACTGCTGGGAGGTGTGTCTGGGCCCTTGGCCGCCCCTCGGCGTTGGCGTGGGGAGTCGTCACAAAGTGCTGTTTCTGCGGTGAGCCCAGCGTCAGCGGAGGACGTGGGGCCGAGCTGGACCCAACTATGGACCGCCATTGTGCCCGCCGCTGGCTGGGGCCACAGAATGGGGCGCCCAGGGGAGGCCAGAGGGCAGGGCCGGCCACGGAGGCCAGAGGGGAGGGCCGGGCAGGCATGGAGACCAGATGGGGGCGGCCAGAGGGGAGGGCCGGCCACAGAGGCCAGAGGGCAGGGCCGGCCACGGAGGCCAGAGGGGAGGGCCGGGCAGGCATGGAGACCAGATGGGGGCGGCCAGAGGGGAGGGCCGGCCACAGAGGCCAGAGGGGAGGGCCGGCCACGGACGCCAGAGGGGAGGGCCGGCCACGGACGCCAGAGGGGAGGGCCGGCCACGGACGCCAGAGGGGAGGGCCGGCCACGGACGCCAGAGGGGAGCCAGACTGCATGCAACAACTCGGTTTCGAGCTGGTGAGCCCTCGACGGCCTACAGGGCAGCAGCGACCATCTGGTGTCCACACAAGACCGTGCTGACCGGCGCTGTGTCCCAGGGTCTCGGGAGGAGCCTGCGGTGGATGGAGCCCCTGAGAAGCCAGCTCTCCGAAGACCCGGCCCGCCCTGGCCAGGCTGACTCCTGGCCACGTGGTTGTCGAGGCCGAGGCCCCATGGGCCCTCTGACGAGAAGCGGGTGGCCCGGGCCCGCGTGCACGGCCGGCGGCCAGCAGCCCTGTGCGAACGTCCCCGTGGTCCCTGCATGAGACGAAGGCGGCCACACCTCGCACGTGCCCACGCGGGCCCAGAGCCTCGGGGCGAGTCTCGGGCGCCCACCTCAGCACCCGCCTCCGCCCGGCCCCCTCCCCAGCTGCACGCTGGGCGTGAGTGTCACCCCTGCGACGCAGGCTCACGGCAAAGCGCGCGTCGCGGTGGGGCGCGTCTCCAACCGTGTGGTCTCCAGCGCAGAGGAGACGAGGTTAGCCCACCGCCGCCCATGTCGTGGGCTGCAAACCTCACGGGCGAGAACGGTAGGGCAGCCCCAGCCGACCCTTCTCCCTTTGGTCTGGTTAGGTGGGGACTCGCCGCCCCAGCGTCTTCACCAAACAACCTGTAATAGCCGCACCACCAGGAGCCCTCCGACGAGTCGTGTGGCAGTTACACGAAAGCGGGCACCTTCCCGTCTCCTGGCTGCGCGAAGCCATCTGCGCGTGTAAAGACAATAACAGGCAGTGGATTTCACGCGCCATATGCAGTTATTGTCGGAGAGTAATTAAGTGGAACCCCAAAGCTACCACTTACCAGCGGCGGTAATTGCGAAAAGGTGATTATTTTGTAATAAATGATAATCAATTGTTTATTATATTAACAGGACTTTCCTTAATTCTTTTTTAATCTTCAGAGGCTGCTGGGGCCGCCCTCCTGGCAGCTGTGCGAGCGTCTCCGCGCTCCTGTGCTAATGACAGATTTTCCGCAAATTAAAGTTCTCGTTCCGGCCGCTCAGATCTGCAGTCTGTGTTTGCGATGCACCTCCGCAGTAAGGCGGCTGTAAGCGGCTCACCTGCCGTCTTCGTACTAGTGGTGGCTTTAAGGAGGGTTCCATGAAACGCCGAGCGAGCTGGAGACCCGGTGGGCAGAGGGCGACGCGCGAGGCCGGCGCGGGAGAAGACAAGTTCGCGGGATGAAGCGGCTGCCTGCGGAGGCCTCGTGTCCACTGCTGACCGGACAACCTCTCAGTGACCTCAGGCAGTGCATGTGAAGGGCAGCTCCTTAGATGGGGGACTGGCTGGCACGTGTGCGCCGAAGCACCAGCCCAGCTTAGAGCAAAAGCTTTATTTTTCATTTGGCAAAAAAACCTACGTTGAGCCAAAACCTTACTTTGCAAGTTGCGGCCGGCGGGGAGGAGCGCTGCCAGGCGGGGGAGCCCCAGCCGCACACAGGGGTTCCAGCAGAGCCCCAGCGCCCCCGCCCCTTGTGCTGTATGCCGGCCCTTGGACGGCATGAAGACGGTCCATGTGGGGCCGCTGCGCCCCCTGAGCCCCGCCCCCCGCGCCCCTCCAGTGCCACCTTCCCCGGACCCCCCAGCGCCCCCCCAGCCCCTCCCACGCCCTCTCCGGTGCCCAGTGCGGCTGCGTGGAGACTGCAGACCCGGTCTGGATGGGCTGGAGTGGGGGTGGGGGGGAGGGGGTGGGGGGACCCGGAGTGCCGTTCTCAGCCGGTCGCCTTCCCTCTAAACACGAAAGAAACTTTCAGCCGCGCCCCTCCCCGGTGGGAGAGAAGGCTCCCCCAGGGCCGCCCGCGGCCACAGGCTGCAGGATGTCCGCCTGGCCTCCACGCCAGCGCGTGTGGCTGGGCCTCCCTTCTCCGGCCGTGGCCCGCCCTGCGGTGGACACCGGTGTGTCCAGGGGGCAGGAGTGGCCGTGTGACCGCCCCATCGTCCTGGGCCCGGGGCCTGCAGGAGGGGCTGGAGGTCACTCTAGTCCCGCACCCAGCCACAGCAGCGGAAGGGGGCTGCGGGGCCCCACTGTCATCGGCCCACGCGGGCCCCAGCCCCCCACCCACAGCTGGGGAGTCAGGGAGGGCTGTTCGGGGGGCTGGCGCGTGTGGGGGTGTCAGGTTTCCAGAGGCCTCCACAACCACCTCTGGCCTCTGTCCCTCGCAGAACAGGTGTCCGATTCTGCTCCCACCTCCTGCGGGCAGTCACAGGGACAGGAGAGGTCAGGCCGGGGCAGGGGTGCCGGGGCTGCCAGGCCGGGTGACGGCAGGCACACCCCCCCTGGCCGGGCCGCGGTCCCAGGCCACTCTGGTCTTCCTCCCGCCCACCCCCACTGCCGCTCTTGCTCTGACCCGCGTCCTCCACCAGCCCCGCCCATCCTAGCTCCGCCCTCAGGACCGGGTGCCGGGCAGGCTGGAGCAGGGGCTGGGGCACACCGTGCTCCCACGTTCCAGTTCTAAGAGCCGATTCCTGACACACACCCGGGGCCAAGCAGGAGGGCGGGGAGGAGAGCCCAGCCCAGCCCGGTCCAGCTGAGCCGGAGGCGCCTGGGGCAGTGAGTCCACACCTGGCCCTTCCGGCCTCGGTAGAGAGTGTCCAGGCAGGTGGGCCTCCCGCCGGCCGGCCCAGGACTGGCCCCCCCCACGCGGCAGACGCGTGAGCACGCCGACCTGGCACCCAGCGGCCTGCGTTGCCGCCCGAACGGCTGCGCTTGTCCATTTAAAAGAGCTGAAGGTGCTGACAGTGAGGCCCGGCCCGGCAGAAAGAGCGGCCCTGCGGCCAGCACCCTGGGGCAGCCGGAGGGCCAAGCCAGCTGCCGCCTGGCCGGGGCCCTCGCCACCGCTCCCTCCCGCCATTCGTCTGGGACCCAGCGGGGTTGAGCAGCAGTGGAGAGAGCCGGCCGGGGAGCAGGGGGTGGGATGCGCTGTGCAGGGCGCTCTCCTGGGGGGCCACGGAGGGCGAGGGGAGGGGCCACAGGGAGCAGGGCTGCTGCCCCAGGCTGCTGCGGCGGGAGCTGGGCCTGTGGCTCCTCCTCCCATCCTGCCCGCCAATCCCCAGCGCCAGGGCACAGGGGCAGATCCTAAATGCACCTGCACCTGCGTGCTCCGGAGGGGAGAGGCGAGGGGCGCTTGCTTCTGCCTCGCCTGAGCCGCCCACCCTAGGGCGCCTTGGCGACACCCTAGGCGGCCTGGGAGACGCCCCTGGTGGGGGTGGCGGTGCCGCAGGCTTCCATTAGGGGACCGGAGGCCGCATCAGGGTGCCCACGCCAGGCGGAGGTAGGGACAGCTGGCCGTGCCACCTGCTTCTCTGGCCGCACCCCTGGAGGGTGTGTTGTCGGCATGGTGACGAGGCAGGCTGCACCTGGTCCCAGCTGCCGCCCCTCTGTGCAGGTGGCTGCACCAGGTCCGGCCCGCCCTGCGGAGGCCGGGACAGAACAGTCTGCTCTCGGGCCGGAAGCGCTTGGCCAGCTGCGCCCGGCCCAGGCCCACAGCCTCCGGTGCCTGGACAGTGGCCTCAGAGCCGCTGTGCTCAGGCTGTGCCGGGAGTGAGTGCAGGGGCGTCAGGGCGCTGCGGAGAGGAGCAGGAAGGGTGGGACATGCGGGGCTGGGCCGACACACCCCCGAGGACGGCGCTGGGAAGCCGGCGGGCGCCTCCGGCCTGGGTCCCTCCTACGTCAGCACGAGTCTTGCAGTCCGAGATGATTTTCTCATCTGTGGGGTGCTTATTTCTTCTACCCAGCTGCATCCCAGTGAACACGCGCACCCCCAGGAGAGCCGGGCTCTGTCCTCGCGCCTGCGCGCACATCTGCCCTGGCGGAACCGAACACACGGCAGAGGCGCTGCGCCCGCCCCGCCCCGCCCCCGCCCACCCCCACCCATTGCGCCAGGGAGAGAGTGGTCCAGCTGGCTAGGGAGCGCCTCCGCCAGCGCGCAACGGCCTGGGGGCCTGAGACGGCTGCAGAGCACCGAGTCTGGGGCCCTGAGGAGCCTCCTGGGGGCCCGGTGGCCCAGCGCCCAGTGAGCAGAGCCAGAGTGAGCCGGAGAGGCCCGCGGGGCAGAGGGCACGCGGCCAGGCTCCCTGCAAAGGGCGGTCAGGGTCCAGCCCCAGCGCACCGGACAGGTGAAGCGGCCGGGAGCGTCACCTGTACAGGCGCGAAGACGCGGGTCGCCCACGCGGGCCAGGCGCGGACGGGGCACCCGGGAGACCGCACCTGCCTCGGGCCGTCACCTCCCTTGCCCGCGCCCGGGCGCATTTCCTAAGGCAGCTGGTGAAGGCCGAGGGGAGCTCCAGAGCTGGGAAAAGGCTTCAGTTTGGACAGCAGAATGTCCGAGGTCTGAGTGGGAAGGACGGTGGATGGACCCTCCTGGACAGCCCGCTGCGACTGGCAGGGGTGGGCGGGGCGGCTGGGCGGCAGGAGGGGCACAGCGGCCTCACCTGCACGCCTCCCACCTCTGATTTTCAGTCCCAGGGCCAGTCTATTCTCAGAATTCGAGTCAGAAAGTCACACGCTTGGCTGAGGGCTTTGCTGCTGCCTGGCCATGGGCCGAAGGGAAAGAAGAAAGAAGCCAGACGGTCTGCTCTCTCAGCTGTGACCCGCATGGACTTGGGTAGTTCGCAGGGGCAGAAAAGCACGTGCAGATGAGCTGTCCCGGGCGGCCTGTCTCCCGGCCCCACGCTCTGGCGCCCTCTGCACGGGCTTCCCAGCGGGCACTGAAGGCTGGGCCATAACCCCCGCTGGGCTCCTGTAGCACTCCCGGGAGCGGCGTGGAGAGGTGGCTGCGGGGCGGGGCCCAGGGCCGGGGACGCCCCACACTCTCAGGGCTCACCCTGTCCTTGGGTGCGCCCAGTAGCGCAAGCCTGGAAGACCACTTTTGAAAAAATTTCTCATTTCTTTTTTAAAAGAATATTTATTTGCTGATGCACACAGAGCTGGGTGCAGGCCAGAGGCACGGGGGCCGAGAGGACTCCCCAGAGACAGAGTGGGAGCAGAACAGGCGGATCCCCTGAAACCCACTGCAGAGGGGGCAGCGGGAGGCAGGAGAGTCTGCTGCACCCTGTGGGTCCTCCCTGGCCAGGATCGAACTGGCGCTGCGGTGGCTGCAGCTGCTTCACAGTGCAGCGCTGAGCCACGCGCCCCAGGGAGGCCCCCGTGTGCCCTGAATGAGAGTGTGTCCCTGGCCCCAAACCAGCCCCCCACATCCAGACGTGCCGCGGCAGGCGGGGCCCAGCCCCGTGCCCCTTAGAGGGGACCACAGAGGCACTCGGGCGTTCCGGGCGAGCAGCGACACCGGGTGCCCTCTGTCCACCGCGCCCCAGCTCCGGCCGGAGGTGCTTGCCCAGAGCCGTGTAAGGCGGACCAGCGAGAGCAGTGAACGTGCTTAAAACAGTCCAGCCAGCGCTCTCCCCACACAAGCGGCTCAGCCACGGCAGCCCCAGAGGAGCGGGGGCCTCGGGGCCGCAGACCACCGCCGGGTGAAGGCGGCCAGAAGCGCCCAGCCCAGACGTTAGGGGAAGCGTGAGCCTCCCTGTGGACCGCTGGCTGCAGCGTTCTTGCTGTTTGGGCTCGGGCGCCTCCCCGTCTACACGTCTACACTCCCTCCCCAAGCCCCTCCCCATGCCCTTCCTCCCCCTCCTCCTCCCCTGACCTACGCCCCTTGCTCTTGGCCGTCCTCCTCTGACTTCTGCTTCTCCTCCGCCCTCTGCTTCTTTCTGGCTTCATAAAGGGCGAGGCTTCCCTCTGCCCGGCTCCTCACGTGGGCACTGTCCTGGAGGAGGAGGGCGAAGGCCAGCTCCCCTTCCCGGGTGGGGGCGGAAGCCCGCCCGAGCTGGGGCCTCAGCGTGCAGCCCAGTCACAGCGTCACCGCCCTGGTGGCCGCCGAGAAGGCGTGGGCCCCGGAGCCCCGGGCGTCGTCACCGAGGAGGCGGGCAGCGGGCAGCCGGCCGGCGGCTGAGCTCGCGCTCTGCGCTGGGGCTGGGCTGGACCACATCGGACCTTCTGGCTCTGCTAAGAACGTCCTCTCGGCCGGTACCGTCCATCAGTAACCGCCTTTTTTTTAGTTATCTGCTACTTGGCTTTTCATCTGATCCATCCTCAGCCGTCAGCCGCCTCCAGCGTGTTCCAGGAGCATGCCCTGAAGGCCGGCCGGCTTTGATGGGCCCGGACGCCGTGGAGAGCAGACGGGAGCAGCCCGGAAACCCCTCTGAAAGGGCGTGCAGCCTACCCCCCAGAAGCTCAGCGGGGGCAGGCCCGGGACCCTCTGAGGTTCCCAGTGTCCCGGCTCGGCCCTTTCCCGGTCTCGGCAACTCTTCAGATGTAGCGGAACTGGGGTTGTGATGGCGTGGCCCGTGCCGGTACAGCTCGGCCCAGAGCCCTCCTGTCGGCCCTCCTGTGCCCAGCGCTGGGCCCTCCCTGAGGCAGGTCTGCGTGCGCCTGGCTCTCTTTAAAGATGGGTCTTGCTGACGGAGAGCTGGCGCCCTCTGCTCGCTCCGGGCCCCGGCCTGCTGGGAGCCCCGGCAGACCCTTCCCCTCCCGCAGCTTGAGCCTCCCGTTCGGTTAGAGCCTCCACATGGGACCGTTCACCGAGGCGAGGACGGGCCGACCCCAGGCAGACCCGGGCCTCCAGCGGGCCACCGTCCCCTCACAGCGCCGTCCCTCCCGTGTCACGCCTGGCTTTAACCTGAGCCCCTTGCTCCGTGGCCGAACCACTGGCTGGCCCAGTTTCTTGCTCCATGGCCGAGCCACTGGCCGGCCCAGTTCCTCTCTTGCCGGCCTCCTGAGCAGCGGACACGGCTTTGGACAGGGCGTGTCTGTCTTGCCGGCGACTGCTTTCCGGCCTGTGATGGCGAGTCCCGTCTCGGCGCGCCCCCTCCGGCCTGGCCTTCCCGAGCCTGGTCTTCACGGAGCCCTGCGCAGGCCGCGGTGAGCCAAAGCCACGGTGGCCCCTCCCGTGCCTGCGGCCGGGGCGCCTCTGTCTGCAGCGCCTTCTCCTGCCCCCACGGCCGCCGCCTGGCCGCGGGCGGCGTGGGGCCCCTTCCCTACAAGGACGCCCGGCCCTTCCTTTCCGTCTCCCTGACCGCAATTCCACAGCAGGTCTCCGGCCAGGCTACCTCTGGGAGCAGAACTGGGGGATGCTGCGCGGCCCCCACGCCCCTGCGGGGCCACCGCTGCCTTACTCTGACTTCTGTCATTAAAGGAGCCGCTACCCACAGTCTCTCTCCTGCCCTCCCCACTGTCCCCTGCCTGGACAGCTCCTGCCGGTTGCTCGGCTCTGCCCTCCCGCCAGCCATTGCTGCAAAGCGCACATACACGTGCATTTTATATACATATACATATACACACACATTATATATCTATATCGTATAACTTACATACATTGTGATAACTTATGAGTACTACAGCAATTACTTGAATAGCGAGAAGCCACTCGCCGGCACCTGTGCACAGGTGAGCTGCCTCGCACCTGCACAGCCTTGCAGGTGCTGCTGTGGCTGCCGCTGGCGGCAGCGGCCCTGTGACGAGTGAACAGCGACCAGTGACTAGAAGAGCCTCGCCAGCTAGGGAAGCCGCCTCCGCGGGGAGCTTGTGTTCAGTGGTGACACGTGATTCCAACTTGAGAAAAAAGAAAGTGAAAGTTTAGAAAGTGAAAGATGCTGACCCTGTGTAGATTCAATCGAGGCAAACATTTTGCTCAATAAGGATGCTCACAGGCACCTCACCGAGCTCACTGCGAGCTTCTGTGAGTCACCACCCTCCAGTTCCTCAGGTGAGAATCAGAGGGCGTGGTCTCCAAGGAGGCTAGGCCGGGTGTGGCAGCACCCCCAGACCTGGCCCTCAAATGCTGCCACGGGCCTGGGGCGCCGTGTGCCGGGCAGGGACAGAGAAACTCAGCACTCGTGGTGTCGAGCGGACAGTCTTAGCCTGGATCTGCTGGCTTACAAACATGACTAAAGTTGATTTTACAAACTTCCTTTTAAAAATGTGGCTACTGGATGCTCACAGCAGTTTCCTCAGATCATTTGTGCTTCTGCGGTGCCGGTTCCAACGTCCCCTCGTTCGTCTCTGAGTCTTCTTATTTGTGAAAAGACATGCATCCCCACGTTTGCAGCTCGTAGCAGGCAAGCCGCGGAGCCCACCTTCTCGCCCAAGGAGAGTGTGGCGTTTATAGCCCCGGAGTACTCCTCGGCCATGAAAAAGGTGGGCCTGTGCCTGTGGAGCAAAACGGGGGGACCGTGAAGTGATGATGACGAGGGAACGGTCAGAAACCGAAAGACAGATGCTGGGTGGTGTCGTTTTTGTGGAATGTAAACGAAGAAAACAAAGTGGCCAGGCACGGGAAAGCGGGGAAAGAGCGCTCTTAGAGTCTGGGAAACGTAGCGGTCACCAGAGGGGCACAGTGCAGGGCTGGGCAGGGCTGGGCAGGGACAGGTGTTAGCACCGGAGCCCTGGTGGCTGGTGACACCTGCTCATGTGCACAGATGAGCCCCAAATTATACGTAGACACCTGCCAAATTAATTGTACTGTGGCCACTAGAAAATTTTTAATCACACACGTGAGCCCCACTCTCCTCTCAGACATTGTTGAGACGGCGCTGCCAGGGAAGCTTCAGGAAACCCCCAACAAAGAGTAGGAATTCAGTCGTTCAGAGACTCGGTTCCCTAAACATACTAGCACAGCACTGCCCCAACAGGCGATGCGCATGCCTCCCAGCAGGGAGAGAGAAAGAAGCAATCAGAATTTAATGCCCTTCAATTATTTTTAATATGTCACTTTAAGGACACACGACACAAACACCCCAGCTTTTAGCTGAGGTGGACAAATTGATCGGCTGCAAGGACTGATCGTTCCCCACGACCTGGCAGGTCCAAAAATAAATAGATTCTGCATATCAGCTCCTGAGAGCGCAGCCCGGACCGGCTGCAGCAGATCCACACGGACCGTCGAGGGGCGCTCAACAGTCACTGCGTGTCTCATGAACTCAACAGCGAGAGGAGAGTGGCCAGGGCTTGTCCCGCCCGCCCTGGCCGCCAGCCCCCTGCCCCCTCTGCGGTCTGGGAGCCTCGGGGCGCTCGTCCAGGCCCCGCCCAGGCCGCCGTGTTCCTGAGAATATGTCAGAAACTTAAGCAACTTCTAGGCGGAAAACGTAGCTGGCACGGCTGGGAAGGCTCCAGCTGTTCATTCACTAATGCGCCGGCCCCCTGTGGCCGGAGGGTCTGCCCCTGCCTGCGGCTCTGCGCGGCCTGGCAAGGCCGGGAATGGGGGCGGAGGAGAGAGGCTGCAGGGGTGCCTGAGGGGCTGTTCTGGGGCAGGGGTGCAACTGGCGCCTCCGGTGCTCGCCCCTGGTCTGGGGTGGGCAGGCGCACTTCATGGGTGTGTCCCCGCCGAGACGCGCCGATGCCAACTTAATTATATATTTTGACTTCCGTTTTCCCAACAGCCGTGCTGAAGCAAAGTTTACTGGCGTCTTACGTGTTCCTACAGTGGGTAATTACCAGGCATCTCAGTTTTGGAGCAGGAAATTAATGGCAGAAGAGCAGCAGCTACCCGAAGACAGTTACTCTCGCACTCGCCGGACGGTAGGGCCGCCTGTGCTCGATACCAAGACGCCTGGAGAGCGGGTGCTCTTGTCCTCCCCTGGGTGCCTCCTGGGGCGCGGGCTGTGCGGGAGCTGGGGTGCGGGGCTGGGGAGCGGTGCTGGGCGTCAAGCTGGCGTCGAGCGGCCCTGCCGCGGGGAGGCCACAGAGCCCGGAGAGAGGCCCTTGCAAGACCTCTCGGGCGCCAGGATGCTCCTCCTGCGCCCTGAGACAGCTCCACGGGGAGCCTGTGCATCAGGTGGGGGCCCTGACGCGAGTGGATGGTGGGGAAGGGCCGCGCAGGCTCAGCTGGGGGGAGGGGCCGGCTGGCTGAGAGCCCGGCTGTGCCACCCTCGGCGGCGGCTAACCGGGAGCTGGTGCCCTGACCAGGGCGCTAAAGCTAAAATTTGCCTAAACTGAGCTAACTGAAACGTAACAACCTACAAGCCTCTTATCCGGCAGGCCAGCTGGTCCCAAACCTTAAGCTTTTTTGCGCAGTTAAGGGCAGGGCGTATGAGTTATTTTAAATGTTATTTTAAAGTGTTATCTTAAAATGTGCACCTAAATATGGGACAGAAGCCCGCCTGCCCAAATAAATACTTTGTACAAGTTTAAATCTTTAAACAAGGACTGAGGAAGATTCCTCAGTGTAAACAAGAAAAGGGGAGAATGTTAAAGCCAAAATCTGCCTAAACTGAGCTGACTGAAACTTAACAAACAGCCTACAGGCCCACCTCCTCATCCGGCAGGCCAGCTGGTCCCTCACCTTAAGCTCTCGCGCAGTTAGGGCAGGGCGTATGAGTTATCTTAAAATGTGCACCCAAATACGGGCAAAAGCCCGCACCCGCCCAAATAAATCTCCTGTACGAGTTTAAACTTTTAAAACATGTTTCTCTTTAAAGCTATTTGCTGTGCTCATTGTGCGGGTTTAACCTCTCAGCTTATTCGCTGCAACCTATGTAATGGCGAAAAAGTAGCTCTATAGCTCACCCTTTTTACTCTCAAGGTCAATCGCGTGTCTCAGTTAAACGGTCAGCCCCTGCACGCAGGCATAATAAAGCTCTACTCACTTGTGGCATCCCTGTGTCCACTCTTTGTTCTTTTGGAGTACCCACAAAAACTCAAACCTTTACACAGGGCTTGGTCATCGGAGGCCCCGTGCTCCCCTGGCCCTGGCAGTCCCCGAGAGCTGCCTGCCTGGGGAGGGGCGCTGAGGCCTTGCAAATGCCTCCCACCCCCGGCAGGCCGGCAGCATCCCGGAGGTGCGGGCAGAGCCAGGGCCCTAGGCACACACCGAGATCCCAGCACACGCGGCCAGCCTGCTGCTCGCAACAAACTCTCCGCCCTCCTCCCTGACCAGACGGCCACGCTGCCTCCGCTGCACGCAGGGGCTGACACAGCACCGCAGACCCCTGGGCTGGGAGCCCAGGTCTGCAGGAGGGATGGGGCGGCGGGAGCCCCAGCTCCCGCTGTGTCTGCGTGCATATGCTTGTGAGCACGTGGGTGCGTGGGTTTACGCGAACGTGTGATTCTGCGTGTGTGGTTGCCCAGGTGGTGGTGGTGTGTGGTGTGTGTGCCCCTGTGGCGGTGCACCTGGGTGTGCTTGTGAGCGTGTGTGTAGTGTGGTTGTGTAGCGTGTGCTTTGGTACTTGTGAGCGTGTGTGTAGTGTGGTTCTGTAGCGTGTGCTTCGGTCATGTGTGAGTGCACGTGAGCAGGTGTGAGGTGAGCATGAGCCACTCTGAACCAGCATGAGCCAGTCTGAACCACTTTGAACCAGCGTGAGCCAGCATGAGCCAGTGTGAATCAGTGTGAGCCACTCTGAGCCAGCATGAGCCAGTTTGAACCAGCGTGAGCAGTGTTCACGCTGCTCAGCATGAGTTCGATCCCTGCCCTCCTCCAGGGAGGGGAACTACATAACTTAACAGACCTCTCCTGGCTCCCCGCTGCTCCCCTCAGCAGTGTGTTTCAGTGGATCTGCCTGTTCTGCTCCCCGCTCTGTCTCTGGTGACTCCGCTCGTCTCCCTGGACTCTGGCCTGTACCCCAGCTCTTGTGTGCACAAATAAATAAATCTTTACAAAAAAAAACTGGCTCACGCTATCTCATGCTGGCTCACACTGGCTCAAACTGGTTCAAACTGGCTCATGCTGGCTCACAGTGTCTAGTAGTAAAGGCCCTGCGTAAAGAGGCAGCCACCATCACTTACTACAACTCCTGAGGCTAAAGGCCGCGTCTGTTCATCCCGTGACAGGGAAACCTCACCCGGGCTTGACATGCACCCAGCCCTGCACCGGGAGCAGGACACCTGGCGAGCCTGGACGTCCGCTCAGCAGAGACTGCCCACACCTGATGAGCGTCTTCTACGGCGCGACGTGTGTGAGCTGCTCAGTACGTATAGACGCGATGGTGCTGCTCCCGGCGACAGCGTGGACCGCGGCTTCTGGAAACAGTGTCTGTCCCTTTCACGACGCGTCTCGTGCTCTGTGGACGGGCCGGGGCTCTGACGCAAGCGTGCAGAGACGCCGTGGCTGCATGGTGCCGTGGCTGTGTGGTGCTGCGTCGCCGCCCTGGCGCCCTGGCGGTGCTCCGTGCTGAGGTGGCCGTCTGTGACGCGTGTCCAGCGCTTTCAGAACGAGGCGCGCACCGCGTACTGGTCACCACGGAAGGACTCGGGGACTCCCCCTGCCTCAGGCAGCCCAAGCATGCCCAGAGGTGGCCGGGCGGGCAGCTCACCCAGTGCAGGCCGACCTGTCAGTCTTCACGCTCTGGCCTCACGGGCGATTTAGAAAAGACGACGTGAAATCAATAACCGTAACTGAAACACGCACGTCGGGGGGACGCCCTGCTCGCCCACCCCCTCGCCTCGTCCGGAAAGCGAGAAAATAAAGTCATAGCTCACAGGCTGCAAGCTGAAGTGAAATGTAGTTCCACTAAATAGCATTGTGTTTACCAGGCAAATAAATTACACTGTCTCAGCTTCTACACTTAAATATGATTATGAAATAGAAAATTCAGCTCCTCGGTTGCACTGGTCACATCAAAAAAAAAGATGACAGCGTTTCCACCTGCCGTGGGGGCAGGGGGTCCTCTCCAGGCTCAGGGTGAAGCGATCCTTGGGACTTCAGTGTTGCAAAGTTCATTTAAGTTCTTTTAAATATTTCAATAGTGTTGGTTTAAAATCCAAGGTAAGTATTGGTCTTTCCTTGGGTTAAAAAAACAATAACTCAAAGTAATGGCCCCGTGAGCTTGAAATATTGTGGCCCTTGATTAAATCTGGCAGCCTCTGATTAACTGCAGCATGAAATACGGGCGGCTCGCTGTGCAGCTGCTCGCGCTTCTCCAGGCTGAGTCCGGGCGCGCCCAGCGCCTCCGGTTGCCCGGGGAGGACACACGCGGCCGAGAGCGGGACTGTCTGACACAGGGGTTCTGGGGAGACAAGCCGGAAACTCAGTTCCGTCGTCCGTCCTTCTTCCGTCTCCGCGCTCGCGTCTCCTCTCACCGACCGGGCCGGGACAGGCGCCGACCGCTCCCCGGCCCGGACGCCCCCACCGCCGGCGGACGCTTTAGTCCTGCCTGCTGCAGAGCACGCTCACTCTAGCTGGTCAGCCCTTCTCGTGACCTGTCGGCGTTACCTGTTGCACCCGGCACCTGCGGCCGGCCGAGAGGCCAAGGGCACCCAAGAGGTAACGCGTTCCGGCCGCCACAGCCGCGCCTCGCCCAGCGGAAGCGGAGCCAGGCGTGGCCAGGAGCGCTGGTCTGAGGTCCGCGGATCTCCCGCTCCGGGGCGCTCACGTGCCGCTCCCGCAAAGCCACTGGCGATGCCCCAGTGACTGGGGACTAGGGGCGGCAGGGGCATCCTGGGGCACGGACGGGTGCCTAGGGCCAGGGCCCCGGCCCCGCCCACGCAGCTGTCTCCAGCCGTGAGCAGGGCCCGACTTTGGCCACAGGCTGGAGCGCCGGCCCACGGCCAGCTGCACAGTGCTGAGCGCTTGGCGGCCGCTGTCCCCAAGGAAAGGCTCTTGGGGGGCCTAGAGAGCCCAAGCGAATCTGAGGGCCCCTGTGAGCTGGGGCAGCCGCACACGCGCCGGGCCACACACAGCGGCTGGGCCCTCCCGGTCACTCCCAGGCTGACGCCAGATGCCGCTCAGAGACAGCAGCGGCGGGGACTGCGGTCTGTGGCCTCAGCTGCGCACAGGGGCTGGCCCGACGTGGGCACTGTCCTTGCTCATTCATCGACTTCGGAGGGTTTGCCTGGGTGTGAACCAGGCTCCAGATAATTGATCAGGGACATTTATCATATTTTTCTTCATCTGCTTATCCATTTCTCTGTCCACCCACCCACCCACCCACCCATCGATACATCCACTTACCATTGCCTGTCATCTTTGTACCTACTTATCTAAAGATTTATTTATTTGTGCACACAAGAGCGGGGCTACAATCTGAGGCGTGGGGGGTGAGAGGAGTCACCAGAGACAGAGCGGGGAGCAGAACAGGCAGATCGACTGAAACACACTGCCGAGGGGGCAGCGGGGAGACACGAGAGGTCTGCTGCGCCCTGTGGGTCCCTCCCTGGCTGGAGATCGAACTTGTGCCGCAGGGGCTGCGAATGCTTCATGGTGCTGCAACTTAATCCCTGCGCCACCAGGGAGGCCTGTTATCTATCATTTGAGGGGGCACCCGCTGTAAGGTTTCAAGCCACACACACAGACCTTGAGCACCCCGTCTGCCGCACACCCCGCATGCAGACTGGCACATTCTGTGGTCAAGCATGACGTGTGCTTGCTGCGAGTTAGTGGATACTCACTGCTAAACAGCTCATATTTGCCAGGACTGTGTTTGGATGCAAGTTGATTATGCACAGGCCTTTCACTGCCCACGACCATTTGCCGTGGGGCGGCCGACGGCCCAGACAGCTTTGCTGCCAAGTGTCAATGTTCTTTAAGTCAGCCTCAGTCTGAGCCTCCCTGGTGGCCAAGGGGTCGAGTCTCAGGCTGTCACCGCCGTGGCCTGAGTTCGATCCCCAGCCAGGGAGTGACCCCCAGGGCGCAGCAGACCTCTGCTGTCTCCCAGCTGCTCCCCTCGGCAGTGTGTTTCAGTGGATCTGCCTGTTCTGCTCCCCGCTCTGTCTCTGGGGAGTCCTCTCACCCCTGTGCCTCTGGCCTGCACCCCAGCTCTTATGTGTAAAAGCAAACAAATAAATCTTAAAAATAAATACAGCAACCCCAGTCGAAGCTGACGTGGGTGCTGTGCGTTGTATGTGCATTGTCCTGTCCACAAACCTCTGGATTTTGAGGCCGATGCAGCAGCAAGTCCCAGGCACTGCGTCTGCCGGGAGCGCCGAGCCCTGCGCTCAGCGAGGCCGCCCCACGACCCCAGCGCGGAGTCTGGCCGGCCCACCAGTGCCCTGGACTTGAGCAGCCCGCCGGGTGGATGATGTGTTCGTCTCCAGCCGGGCAGCAGGGATGTACAAAGAGCAGAAAAAGCCAGATTCTGCCGGTGGCAGCAAAGGCTGTGGCAGAAATAGAAAAATCCATTCAAAGCATGTAGGTCAGATGCCACCTAACGCCAGGCTAGAAGCGGGGGTGGGGCTGGGGTGCCACCACAGAGGCCAGCCTCGGCCTGCGGGGGCACAGGCAGGCAGGGCAGAGTAGGGCAGGGCAGGGGAGGGCAGGGCAGGGCAGGGGAGGGTGGGGCAGGGCAGGGGAGGGCGGGGTAGGGGCGGGGCAGGCTGGCTCCAGGTGGGCGTGAACAGAGCCAGGAGTATAAAACCGCAGAACAGTGGCCCCTGAATCCCCAGCCCACTTTTGAGGCGATGACTGAGCCACCCCCTGATTTTCAGCCTCTGCATCTGGACAGGGCAAATCTCGCCGAGCGAAGGCTCCTTTGCTGTGAAGAGCCCCTGAAAACAAGGCCGCGGGCGTCGCCAGCCCTGCGCTCCGGGCCGCTCGAGCGGGTGAAGGCCGAGCCGGACGGGGCGTCAGCGCGCGTCACCCCGACACGGGTGGCCGGAGTCCTGCTGTCAGGCCACACCGCCCTGCGATGGCCGCGCCCCCAGAGCGCCCAGCTGGGGCTGCGCACGCCAGGGGCAGCGCAGGAAGCGCGGCCCGCGGTGACCCGAGGACGGGGCGGCCTTCGGAACTGCCTCGCAGTTTCGGCCGCGCTTGGGTGTCTGAATCCCCGCGGGCTCTTCAGGTGCCCGATGCCGCGGGAGGAAGGGGGCCGCGCCGCGCAGTCCGCTGCGTCCGGCGGAGGAGGAGACCCCGATCGCAGGCGGGACTCCCCGGGGCCTACCCAGGGCCGAAGCCGCCTCCCCGCAGCCAGCTGAGCCGTTACCGCCTTATTGGCGCTGTATTTGTTCTGACAGTTTGTGACTCATTTAGCTTTGCAGATTAATAACTGGGAGTTTACTGCTCAAGAGAGCAGACTTTGCAAGATCTGTTCATTAGGAGTGTGTGCGCACGAGAGAGCCAGAGCCAGAGCCAGAGTCAAGCCAGAGACAGAGCCAGAGCCAGAGTCAAGCCAGGGACAGAGCCAGAGCCAGAGCCAGAGCCAGAGCCAGAGCCAGAGCCAGAGCCAGAGACAGAGCCAGAGCCAGAGACAGAGACAGAGACAGAGACAGAGCCAGAGACAGCGACAGAGCCAGAGACAGCGACAGAGCCAGACCCAGAGCCAGAGCCAGAGACAGCGACAGCGACAGAGACAGAGACAGCGACAGAGCCAGAGCCAGAGACAGCGACAGAGACAGAGACAGAGCCAGAGACAGAGGCAGAGACAGAGACAGAGACAGAGCCAGAGACAGAGACAGAGACAGAGCCAGAGCCAGAGCCAGAGACAGAGCCAGAGCGAGAGCCAAAGCCAGAGACAGCGACAGAGACAGAGACAGTGACAGAGCCAGAGCCAGAGCCAGAGCCA
>JAGFMF010011662.1:9191935-9251556 GCA_019455555.1 Galemys pyrenaicus
CCACGACCACCACCACCACCACCACCACCACCACCACCACCATCACCATCACCACAGGCACCACCACCACCACCAACATCACCACCACCACCACCACCACCAACATCACCACATTCATTATGTGGTATTAGTATTGTCACCATCATCATTACCACAGTCACCACCACCACTGTCATCACCACCATGCAGATAGATACCTAGTACTCAAGATCAAGTAGCATATTAGAAATAATATGGGAAATTTTATCCTTTCTTCCAGACCCTAAGCTTCCATCCTAGTTTCTATCAAATCCAAACATAGGTGTATTACTGTAATTCTCGTTCTGAATGATGCCTTCCTATTGGTGACATTAAATTGTGTGTGTGTGCATGTGTGTTGTGAGAGAGAGGAGAGGGAAGAAGGAAGATGAAGGAAAGAGGAAAGGAGGGAGGGAGGAGGGAGGGAGGAGGGAGGAGGAGGGAGGGAAGAGGGAGGAGGGAGGAGGGAGGAGAGAACTTAATGACAATTGCTGGCCAGGCCGCTGTGTTCACCAGGGACTGAGCTCCTGGGCACCTGCTGAAATGCCCAGGTAATAAAATGACACTCAAGGACACAGAGTATTTCTGGCTGAAACTGTCTGAACGTAGCACCTGCTATTGTCTCAGAACAAGTATCCGTTTAACTGACCATTTTTGAAAGAAAGTGAATATAGTAATAGTTTTAAATTTCCACTAGCCCTGTGTCATGTGTTCAACCCAGCCTGGCAGTCTGAAAAACGGAGGCAGGAAGGAGCTCACATAATCTGCAAAGAAGCCAGGAAGCCTGCAAAGAAGTGTGCAGAGCGGCAGCGCACACACGGACTGGGTCTCAGCCACGCTCGCGCCCCAGTCCCAGTTTACACTGAGGTTTTCTTCTTCTCCTGTTTTAATATAGATTTCCCAGGAAATTGCCCTATAAGTGCCACATAAGGGAGACAGATATTGCAAAGGAAAGAGCATTCGACTTTATAAGACCTCTTTTAACGTCTGCACGCGGGTCTCGTAAAGTGTCACGGCGGCGGCATGGCATAAACCGTAAGACTGAATTCGGAAAGTGCGCTCTGCAGAACGCTGACGTGACGGGCTGTGTGTGCCGCTGAAGGCCCACCGCCCCGGGAGGGCTTCTGGGAACCCGGAGAGCGACAGGCGCGCCTCTCGCAGGCCTGCCTCAGTTCCCCAAACTGAACTGACCTCGTTTCCTCTGAGCTCGTCCCCTCACGTGCCCCTGTTCACCTGGACTGTAAAAGCCAGTGGAATTCCTTGGGAAATTTTTGGGGAAAAAGAGGAATACATAAAAGAAGAAAGTAAGTTTCTCGTAATGTCAGCACCTGAGCAAAACAAGTAACCAATTTGCATTTTTATTTGTAGGGTTTGTTTTCAGTGGTGGGAACTAGAAATAGTCTGAGAACACGCGCACGTGCATGTGACGCCTCGCCACCCTGTCCGTGAACTAGGAGATGAGGACTGGATGCCAAAGAACGCCGAGCAGGTGGGCCGTCCGGGACAGCTCGCCCGGCCCCGGCCGAAGAACCAGGTGTGTCCCTCCCTCTTGGGCTTGGGGTCGTGGCGGGCACTCAGACTCTTGGCTCCGGGAGTTTCTGGCGCTGCTCTGCCACGAGGACGGGGTCCTCAACTCGCCGCTCCTCCTCTTGCCACGAGGTCCCGGCTGGGCGCCGTCGAGCAGACCCCACGGAGCAGGCGCCACGCCGAGCCAAGCCCGTCTCCTCCCACAGGCGTGAGCAGAACAGAAGGCAGCAGGGGCCAGCAGAGGGGGCTGCCGCCTCCTGCCCCCGCCCGCCCTGCTCTGGGCCTGGAGCTGAGCTGGACGGAGTGCTCAGGCCGAGTCGGTGGGGGGAGGAAGGGGGCGCACCTGGGGTCGCTGCCTGCCAGGCGTCGGCCCCTGCAGACCAGGGCTCCGGGTGCTGGGCACCGCCCCTCCCCTCAGCCCACCCCCGGCCACCAAGGGACGTGGTGGAGAGGCTGGCGCCAGGCCGGCTTCCCATCCTCTGGCGAAACCAACGCGTCCCAGCACAGTCGCTCGGTTAGCCTGTCTGCTGCTCTGCAGCGGTGTGGGCACCTGCTCGCGGGGAGCAGTCACGTGGCCCCTCCCCCACAGAGCAGGACCCTCGCAGGAGCAGGAGGACGGGGCCTGGACGTCTGCGCAAGCTCCCGGGGGCGGGGGGCCCACAGGCACCGGGCCCAGGCAAGAAGCAGGAACGGCGTCTCAGACCACCACGGGGTGTTGCGGACGTTCTCACTTCCAAGCCTCCTGGTCTCCACCATGTGTGATACGGCTGCCTCCGCTCTGCATTCTGTCTGTCTGTCTGTCTGTCTGTCTGCCCACCACGGCCCATCACCCACCCATCTCCCCATCTGTCCATGCACCACCACCACCACCCTCATCATTTACTTTCCATCGATGTCTATCGCCTACTTCTCATCCTCCCTCCCATCCCCCACCCTTCCCTCACGTGTGCACACCCGACAAGCAGGTGCAGGGGCCGTCCCACCCCGCCCCGTGCAGCGGCTGCAGCTGCCCCACTGCAGCTTTCGTGCAGCTACTTAGCCTAGAGACTCTGCAAGAAGTGTGTGCACATGTGTGTGTGCATGCGTGTGCATGTGCGCATGTGTGTATGTGTGTGCGCGTGTGCATGTGTGTGCGCCTGCCGTCAGTCTTCAGAACACTCACAGAGTCCAGAAGAAGCACTGACGGTCCGAAATGCCCACGTGAGGCCAAGCCGCTGTCGCTTCTCTCCTCAGCTGATACTTTTCAAAATAACCAAGCTCAGCCAGCCCCTCGCCTGAACAGTGACCCGCAGCCCGCCCACGCGTGGCGCCGAACGCCCTCCGTTGTCGTCTGTGGCTGAGCGTTCTCTGAGGGCTCTGGGTCTGCTGGGGTTCCCGAGGACCCACCCCACCCGCTCCCCAGCACCATGCCGTCGGAAAACAGGCGGCGCGTCTGTCCCGGCTCCTCTGGCGGTCTTGCGTAAGCGCGCTCGGTCTGTGCGGACGCTAACGCGTCGGCGGACGCGAGCGCCTCACCCCGCACGTCCTTGGGGAGCTGTCCAGAGGGACGCGGGGAAGGACGGAGCCGCAGGGGCCTGGAAGGGCGTCAGGGACTATTTCAGAATGGCTCTTTGGTCACAAAGGCCTTCCGCACCACCGTGTGCGTCCCTTCCCGTCGCAAACGAGTCAGCGCTTCGCTCTGCGGTCATTGCTGGATTAAAAAGTCACAGGCGCGCTGCAGACGCCCGCTCGCCCCTCAGCCTGCAGTAACATCCCAGCGGCCAGAGCCCCAGGACAGGCGGCCCCGCGACTCCTCCTGCCATGCCACGGCGCGGCCCAGCGCCCCCGCTGTTCTCCGGCCGGGCTGAAGCCCAGGTCACGGGCTGGCCACTCGGCGCCGTGGTCTGCTCACCTCCTTTGCTGGCTCTTTCCTCAGTTTGTCTTTGGAGCCCCGGGCGGTCTGAGGGCAGTCATGCCCAGCGCGCCGCGGGGCCCCTCCCGGTCCTGGCAGGCGGGGTGGGGCCTGGGCCGGGCTGTGGCCGTCGCCGGGTGAACGTGGCTTCCACCTGCCCCCCACCGACGGGAGAACCTGTCAGTCTTCACGGCAGAATCCCAACTAACAGGCGTAAAGGGGAGCCAGAGCAGACAGCCAGCGCTTGGCAGACCCCGCGGGGAAGGGTCGCCTGGTCTCCCCCACGGCGGAGAGGCCTGACCTTTCCGCAGAATTCCGGCGCCTAAAAATAGAAACCAGAGGCGCAGAGAAAATCCCCGCTCTGAGGCCCGGCAGTAAACACGCTCAGGAGGCTTCGCTGGGGAGCCGGCGTCCAAGATAGTGCGAGAAATGGGGTGTCCACTGGTCTCACGTGATCTCCGACTGACCTTGAGCTATGCGAGGAGGCGGTGGACAGGCGGGTGGCACCTGGCTGTGGCCCCAGAGCCGGCCACGTGCCCTGGCCACATCCGGGCATCCCGGCCGTAGAGCCGACGCCTGGGAGCGCACCTGCTCCCTGCGCCGGCCCCGCCTTTGCCCCCTGCCCTGCCCTTGGCTCCTGAAGCGCCCCTCGGAGCTGGGTGGCCCCGATCTGAGGCGGAAGGACAGTCAGCCGCTTCGCCGTTTGCTGCGGACTGTCTCACTCCGCCTTGGGAGCAGGGAAGCCCGGGCACCGGCGGCCGCAGCTTCCCCTGCTGGGACGGCTGAGCGTGCACCCTCTGTCCCAAGGCCCAAGAACAGACTCCGCCCTCTTTGCTGGCACTAGCCTCCAGGCAGGTCCTGTCCTTGAGCCCCAAGAGGAAGGTGAGTTTAAGAAGACATTCCTCGTAGTCCCAGGGCGCCAGAAAACACCCCCATGTTCAAAGCATCGCTCATCCCTGCGAGAACCAGAACCGGTGCGTGGGCCTGTGGCCAATCACGACTGAACTTTTGCTGCCTTGAGTCTTACGATTTTTCTTTTTTAAATTTTTTTTTATTTATGTATGCACCCAAGAGCTGGGGTACAGGTCAGAGTCAGCGGCGGTGAGAGGAGTCACCAGAGACAGAGCGGAGAGCAGAAGAGGCAGATCCTTTAAGGAGCAGCGTGAGGCAGGAGAGGTCTGCTGCGCCCTGGGGGGTCCCTCCCTGGCTGGGGATTGAACCTGCGCTGCTGTGCCGTGGATGCTTCACAGTGCCGCGCTCACCCCGCTGTGCCCCCAGGGAGGGCCCTCTTATGATTTTTCAAACCCAGCAATCTTTCCTGGAGTTAAAGGAGTCTTGAGGTAACAGGCTTCCCACATTTTTAACCAAACACTCCTGTGACAGTCCTATTTAATGCTTAGTGTCTAAAATCATCAGTGGTTTCTAACATTAAACTGTGCTAAACATTCTGGTGGTGGGTCCTGAATATTTTCATCTGATTTACCGACAACCTTGGGAAGATCTTTTTCAGGGGCCTCCCTGGCGGCGCAGCGTGGTGAGCGCTGCACTGTGAAGCATCCGCGGCCACTGCAGCGCGAGTTCGATCCCTAGCCAGGGAGGGACCCGCAGGGCGCAGCAGACTCTCCTGCCTCCCGCTGCCCCCCTCAGCAGTGTGTTTCAGTGGATCTGCCTGTTCTGCTCCCCGCTCTGTCTCTGGGGAGTCCTCTCACCGCCGGTGACTCTGGCCTGTACCCCAGCTCTTGGGTGCATACATAAATGAATCTTTTTTAAAAAGAGTTTTTCAGGTGTCAGTAGCGAGCAGCGCCTTGCCAAGGTGGATCCTGAGGCTTCTGGCGAGAGGCCTGGCTCAGGGCCACCCTCAGGCTGAGCCCCGCTCTGCCCAGGGCACACGGGCTTGGGGTCCCGAGCTTTCCGTGCCCAGCTGTTCTGGTGCGTGCTGTGTGCCGTCAGATCTTGGGGCGCACTTCTGCAGAATAAACACAGCCCCCGAGAGGGTCCTGAAGCGGTCACAGCAGGGAGCTCTCTGTCAGCCTCTGAGCTCGGAGCCCGCGCGGGCGAGGCCTCCCCGCGGCAGGGTCGCCTAGGCTGTGTGACGGCGCCGCGCCCGCGGATGGTGCCGGCCCGGCAGGGCCCCTGGACCGCACTGCGCGTCTCCTGCCGCCGCCTCTCCCGGCTCCCGCCCCTGGCATTTCCCGCGCGTGGGAGGTGGACAGGGCTGCTGAAAGACGCTGTGGCTTCCGCTCCTCAGTCGCCCGACACCCACCCGCTTCCCGCTGCTCCCTCGAGGGCGCGCCCCGCAGGCGGAGGGCGCCGTGCAGCCGGGCCGCCTCCCTCGGCTCTCGCTGCACCCGGCCCCTGCTGGTCCTTGGTCCTCTCTGGACACCAGCTCCTGTGCGAGGCCTTCCCGGGAGCAGGGGCGCAGAGGCCAGTCCCGGGCAGGGCTCTGCGTGAGCCACCCGTCTGTGTCTGATGCGCTTCGGTGTGGCCCGCCCCGTCGGCACCTGACCCTCCTCCTCCGTCCACCCCACCGCCCTTGCCTCCACCAAAGCGCAGAGAGGAAAAAAAAATCCGCGGGAGTGACAGCGGACCGAGCAGGGGCGGCTGGGAGCCCACGCCTGGCGGAGGCAGGTTCGGCCAAGGAGGACTGCGGGGTCCAGCGTGGCCGGGCGTGGCCGGGCGTGGCCCGGCTGGCCCGGCGTGGTCGGTGCTGCCCCCTCCCCGACGCCACCACTGCCGGGAGCCCGCGGGCCCGGACACCCGAGGGGCAGGACATCAGGCAGGGCTCCCGCCGCGGGGCTCTGGCCAGAGGGCGCGGCGAGGGGCAGGCGGGAGCCCTGTGCCCGGGCCGCGGAGGGGGCGCTGGCACCATGCCCTCCGCTAGCGGTACCGGCAGGCTCGCCCGCCCGGCCTCCGCTGGGCCAAAGGACGTTCTTGGCTTTTCTGTTTCATCTCAGCCTCCTCGCGGGCCCTGACGCGACGGTCTCTGCCACACAAGCGACGCTGACGGGCAGCCGGTGACGGCCCCAGCAGCGTGCCCCGGTGCTGCAGCCAACCGGAGCCAGCCGCCTCCCGCCTGGGAACAGGCTCGGCGAGCTGGCGAGCTGTGAGCGCTCAGAGCTGCCGATGCCTCCAGGGTGCCTGCGCCCGCAGCCCCGCCCCGGGGTCAGGGTGACAGAAACTGCAGAGGGGAGCTGGGTGAGACGCGAGGCCAGGCGGGCCCCTGCAGCGCCGCCCCGGCGGAGGGAGGCGGCCGCGCCTCGGTCCACAGGGTGCAGGTCGGCAGTGGCCGGCTGGGTCCTCGGATGCCCTGCCGTGCGCAGGGGTCTTCCGTTCCTCCTGGACAGGGGCAGGGAGGCGCCCAGGCGAGACCGCGGGGACAGCCGCTGGGTGGAGCCGGGGCGGGAGGATGGACCACGCCGGCTGCAGCATCAGGGGGAGCAGCGCGCCTGGGAGGGCCCTTTTGTCGTTGCCGGAGCTGAACAGCAGTAAGCTTGTAAACTGCGGCCCTCCTCATGGAGGAGGCAGGCAACGAGCCACGTGTGGACTCTGGCGGAGCGAGGGCTCCGTCTTTGTCGCCTCCACAGCCGCTCCCGCCGAGGCTGCACAGCCTCAGACACACTCAAGCTGCTTTCTGGGGGCGCTGGGGCTGCTGCCTTTTTCAGTCACCGGGAGACACTCTGGACAGGCGCATCCTCTGGACAGGTGTCCTGTGTAACAAGATGCACGTCATCCGGAATAGAGCAGAAGCCCTCCAGGGAGGACACTGCTCAGGAAGATTGCCTGTCGGTGTGCCCCTCAGTGCATCGACCCCGGCTGCGTGGGGCCGCACACCCGCACCCAGGCCCGCTCCCGCGGGGGACACCGGCTTCCAGGTTGGCTCAGCGCAGCAGGGCCCACCAAGAACCGCAGCTGGCTGGGCTGCCCAGGAGCCTGGTGCCTGAGAGGGTTGGGAAGCGGGCTGGCCACAGCCGGAGGGCTGGCCGCAGGAACCCAGAAGCGGGCATGCCAAGGGCTGCAGAAGGTGTCCCAGCTCTCGGGAATAAAACAGCCGAGCTTCCGTCACAGCTCTTCTGGATGCTTCCAAGGACATCCCTGGCGGCTGGGCGGCACACACCCCCAGCTCTCGCCGGTCTCTCCCAGGCCTCCTCCCTTGGATGTGGCAAGCCGCTGCTTCAGCTGGAAGCCGACGCCTGCACATTAAGCGCCTCAGCGTGGGGCCGACCGTCCACTTGCCTGGGCATCCTGGCCACTGCTGGCCTCATGTGGCGTGCAGGTCAACCGCAGATGTTTCTAAGACTCCGCTCTTCATTCGGGCTGAGGTGATTTGCCACACACAAGGCCACGTCCGCCTTCAAACTCCATGGCGAGGCGCTCCCCCTTCCCACCTCGCTCAGGCCTGCAGCTGCAGCTCTGCTCTAGGAAACACGTCCAGGCCTGGGAGGGTCAGGTCTGCCTCGGCGGCCACGCGTCCTGGCCAACCCGGGTCTGCACCAGCCACGGCCCTCCCAGCCGCCTGCTCCAGGCCGCCTTCCCCTCCCTCAGTGGTGCAGGGTGCTTGCCTCAGCAGGCCGGCCCCAGGGAGCATGCGCCACGCCGTCCTGCCTGCTCCCGCGCCCACTGAGACGTGGGACACGGTACTGCGTCTCACCAGCATGGGCACCCTGCCGGGGAGAGGCTACGGGAAGGCCGGGCGCCTAGTCCAGCAGAGGCTTCCCAGGAGGCTCCGCCCCACAGCCCGGGGCGAGCCAGCTGGGCCTGGAGGACAGGCCAGGGGATCGAGGGGCCAGGTCTGGGCTTACTGCAGAGGAGCGCACCTCCCTCTGGTAGCAAGAAAGAGGGACTCTGACTTGACTTTGATATTCCTTCGTGGGTGCCCACCCCGACGCGGGCCCTTCGTGTGCTGTGGTCTTCAGACAGCACTGCCTGGCGAGCGGTCTCACTGCCGTGCGCAGTAACCATCATCTGGTCTACCTGATACAACGCGGAGGTGACAGCTAGTCCCTATTAGTTTTTAAATTCTTGTTGCTTTTTTATCTTTTAGATGAAAAGCATATTTTAGTGTTTTTATTCCAAAAATTCTCTCAACCACTTCTTCCACCATTTTATTTATTTTTTTAATTTATGCATAGAAGGATTGGGGTGCAGGCCAGAGGTGCGGGGTGAGAGGACTCCCCAGACACAGTGCGGGGAGCAGAACCGGCAGATCCACTGAAGCACACGGCTGAGGGGGCAGTGGGGGCAGGAGAGGTCTGCTGCTCCCTGTGGGTCCCCTCCCTGGCTGGGGATCGGATTGAACTCAGGCCACAGCAGCTGCTGATAGCTTCATGCTGCTGTGACTTAACTCTTGCGCCAACAGGGAGACCCCATCATTTCATTTCTTATCAGGAATACCTTTCTCAAAGTGGTGAGAACATTTGTTAACTTTTTTCCTGTTTTCTCATAAACTCTTGGGGTTTTTTGTAGCTGTCAGCCAAAGTTTATGCTTACATATGACATGTAGTAGTATTTAAATAATGTTCTCTCTCAGGCTACATAATAACCTAGGAAAAGTGTCTAGTTATAGATACAGGTTAGTCCAGCTCAGCTCTCACTGCACCTGCAAGGCCAGCGGGAGGGGTGCCTGCCCCTGGGGGCTCGTGCCCTGGATGGGGCGCATGCCCCTGGCCGCAGCGGCACGACTCAGCGGGCGTGGGGGGCTACGGGGCCGCAGGGAGCTTGGGACCCGGCCTTGGGGCCCACCCACATGCCAGCCTTGCTGGGGGCGGGGACTGAGCTACACTCGCAGATTGGGGCTTGAGACGGCCCACACTGCCGTCCTGTCCATCCGCTCCCTGGACACCTGCCGATCTGGCCGGGCTCTGCACCTTGAGGGGGGCGGCGAGGGTGTGGGGCACTGCTCCCGGGCCAGCCAGGCAAGGAGGGGTCCGCCTCCCCGCGTTCCTGCCGCTCTCCGCGGTCTGAACAGCGAGTTGTTGGCCGGAGTCTCGCCCTCTGATTGGCCCCCATTCTGGCCTTGAACCTCAGGGACTCCCTCAGCTTCCTCCTCTGCTCACTGGGAAAACAGCCCAAAACTCTCAGGGATTAGCCAAATCAGGAATTTCAAAGGACTCGAAATCTCTTTCATGGTTTTGTATTAATTTACTAAGAGTTTTATTCATATGGTTCATCTGTCGTAGTTTTGTAAGTCATAAGCAATAACCGAGCTGTTCTTTGTAACATGAACCACCACGGGTCTTTACTCTTGATTAAATTTGCTGCTACATGAGCCTCTCTCCACTCCTGGGGTTTTCCTTTCTGTTCCAGGGAGCCCTCGTTCTAGGAAGGCCTTGTCATCGTGCGCCAGTTCCGAGACGCGCTGGTTTTGTGGTTTTGAACTTGTGTATGTGTTCTCTGTATTTCAGGATGGAGAAGGGCGGGTTTGCTGGGTCAGGGGAGAAACAGGAAGGAAGGGGGTGCTAACGCACTTAGACACCCCTCAGAGAGGATGCGCGCTCAGCAGTCACTGCCCAGACAGGCCAAGATTACCCAGCAGGTCCTGAGCCGCGGCTGACTGTTCGATGCACCTGTCAAAACCATATCAAACTCTCATGTACAGAAACACAAAATACAGTGGAAACTGCCCCTAAACTGCAGTTAAGCAATGAGTTAGGTGACTGAGCTATTTTTAAAATAGCACTTTGTTTATAATAATGACATTTTATAATCACTAACCTCTAATTAATGTGAAATACATCCCCCACCAAGCGCAGCGGCTTATCACCGAGTTACCTGCACTCCGTGGCAGAATCCTTCTTGACTGCATATCAAAACTATGAAAATCACTTTCACTGACAGTAGCTGCACGAGTTCACGTTTTCTCTGTGTGCTACAGATGACAGTGTTTTACTTACCATGCAACGCGTTACTCCGTGAGGCCGCAAGAAGAGGCTACTTCCCGCTTTCCGGACCAAAACATTTTATCCAAGGAGCTGCTGACTTTTCCACTAACTCGCACACACATGCACGGCTGGCAGCGTCTGCCGGGGGTCGCTCACAGCAGCGAGCCCTGCCTGCCTCTTCGTTCCTACCTCTTCATTCCAAATGTAACTTTATTTACCGACCAAATCCTCAAAGGCCCAAGGGGCAGCCGCCCCCGCCCGCCTTTAACCCGCTTGCCCGCACCTCATCAAACATTAACCGGCCGCGGGAAACTGTGTCGTGGCGGAGCGGCGCTGCGCGGTCAGCGGAGTTCGCGTCTCGCATCCAGCGGTTCGGCGGAGGCAGCGTCGGAGCACGCTCGGGGTGCATGCATGCATGAAGTGCGCTCTGCGGTGTCGACGAGCGCCCTCCAGACGCTCTGGAGGGCGGCCCAGCCTGAGCGGGTGCCTGCGCCTCCCTCACAGCCCTGCCCCTTGTTCCCCAGCAGCTCGTCGGGGGTCACGGCCGCAGGAGGGGCAAGGGAGCGCGTCTGCCTTGCGAGCCCCCGGCTGCAGCTGTGGGTCCCCCACCCCCAGACCGCAGCCTGCCGCCGTGTCTCCGCACGGGGCTCCCAGCTGGCCCAGCCCTGACGCCCCGGCTTGTGCTGGAGGCCTTTCTTCCGAGGACCCCTATCTGCCGAGCGCTGGGAAGAGCTAGTGCAGCTGCTGCACTTGGGAACGAGAGAACGAGCCCGCGGCTGCAGCTGCGAGGGGCGGGACGGGCCAGGCCCCCCGGAGCAGAGTGCAGCCCTTGGCAGGCCACCCGGCACCAGCAGACACCCCTCGGGCCACGCAGCTCGTCCTGCTGTGCCCTCGCCCATCGGGGGTGGCTGGGCCGCAGCGCCTCGCTGGGCCGCCCGCAGGGCTTGCCAGGGTGCCCAGAAATAGGCGGAGGGAAGCAGGAGCTGCTCAGAGGCCACCTGTCCGGGCAGCTCTGTGAGGGCCAGGCTCCAACGGGGAGGACACGTGTGCGGGTGGGGGCGGGGCGGCCGAGGGGGGTCGGGCGTGGCCGAGCGCAGAATGTCCTTTCGGGCAGGGTGGCCCCGGGAAGGAGCAGCCAGCACCCGAGACCACGCAGACACGGGCTGACCCTCGGCGCCGGAGTCGGGGTCTGAGTCCCTCCGACTAGATCCCGAGCCCAGCCCCGGCCCCAGGCGGTGGACAACGCAGCGCCTCGGCCGAGTCACCGCCGGGACCCACCCGGCTCGCGTCGGGGCTACCGGCAAGGCCCGCAGCCCCGGAACCCACAGGAGGCCGTCGAGAGTCTCTGTAAGGAACTGGACATGAAAAAGGTCTTTGACTTTAAAAATCTGCAGTCGCCGAGACTCGGACGACACCAGGGCCAGCTCCGGGCGAGCCTGCGCACGCCTGTGCCCGGGACCACAGCCCGCCCGAGGCCTCCTCCCGCCTCCCGCTGCGCCCTCCTAGGAGGCTTGCTGTGAGGGCACAAGAGACACCGGGCGGTGGGCACCCGGCTGGAGGCCAGGCCTGGCCACCTCCGGGGACCAGCCCTCCCCCACCGCCCTGCCCTCCCTCCCTCCCCCTTCTGCCCACTGCCCTTCCCCCTCCCCCCTTCCTCTCCCTGCCCTCCCACCTCCTCCTCCCCACTTCCCCGTGCCCCACTGCCCCTCCGACCCCCCACTACCCTCTCTGCCCTGCCTCCCCTCGGCCTCTCCCCTCCCCCATTCTCCCTGGGCAGCCATCAATAGGTGCGATGGGGGAAAAGAAACCCTTTTGCTGACTCTGTCTGTGGCGGGGCTGCAGGATGGAGCAGCGCGGCGGGCGGCGGGTGCGTGGGCGAGAACAGTCTGGGCTCTGTTTTGGGTTTGCGTTACCTTTTCTCTCACCTGGAAGCATCAGTGTCAGAAAGAGGGCCAGAGTCCAGTCAGCGAACCAGGCCGCACACCCTTGCGGGGTTCGGCTCATTAAAAATAGACGCAGATGCCTTTTCTAGGAAAAGCACCACCGCCTTCGGGGATCAGACCGCCGGGACAATGCGGTTGCTTAGAAACTTTCCTTTCTCGCATAAAGCAGCTTCAAACAGGCATCGTGGGCTGCTAAATAAAGACGTCCTCCCGCGGCGGCTCGCCACCAGACGCTGCTCGCCGGATTCTATCCCGGCCGTCTCCCTCGGGGAAGCGAGGGCTGCGGGCGCCGCCACCCCGCCCGCGGCCTGCGGAGCCTAACCCGGTCCGCGCCAAGGAGAGAGGTTCTGATGAAGTTCCCTTACTTAGCTCGTCTCCCTCCAGCAGTGAAAGCTCTTGTAGGGTCAGAGAGAAGTGACCGGGCTTTCCCGCCCTCTGCCATGGGACGATGGTGAACACTTGGGGTCCTGCACCGGCCTGGGTGGGCGTGCGCGTGGGTGCGCCTGGGCTTAGACAGGGGCGAATAAGGGCGCGGCCGAGGACGCCAGAACGGACGGCAGAGGAACATGGACGGAGAGCAGCAGGGCAAAGAGCAGCGGAGAGGCAGAGGCACAGAGCTGCCGCAGCCACACCGCTGAGAGTGAGGTCCCCGCCCTGGGCCGGCCAGCCTCCCGCCCCCGCCGGCCCGGCCCGCCCCTACCTGGTCGCCTGAGATGACGATGCAGTAAGAACCAAAAAAGCCACCGCGGGCTCCAGGACCCCTCCTCTCCCGTCGTGGAGTCACCGAGAACTTGCTCGGTGCCCTGCTGGCGCCACGGTTGCGTTCAGCCGGTCTCGTGTTCTTTTTGATTCAGTCTGCGTTTCTAAAATTGTGCTGCGTAGTTGTAGTTAACCCTCGAATTCTTCCACCTCTTCTCTGATTGTTTCGTGGGTCTGGTCATGTCCTCGTGTGTCTTGTGTTACTTTTCCAGGAGTTCACAGAGACGAGGCCCAGTCTCCTTAGCGTGCCGAGACCCCTGCACCCAGAGCCCGGAGTTCCTGGCGCCTACCTCCCTGCCGCCGCCTCGGCCCTCCGCCCGTCTCCGGTCCTGACACCCTCACCGCCACCCTCACAGCAGAGCGTGCAGGGACGCTCTGCCCTGCCCTGTGTCCAGGCTGCTGGGGATACCTTGTTACTTAATGTTATCTTAGCGCTTGATTCCAGTCTTAAATCAGCTGATTTCTTTTGGCTCACCTAATTGCTGTTCTTGCAAAGGTATTCACGTGGGTCTCCCTGGTGGTGCAAGGGGTGAGCGCCGCACTGTGAAGCTCCGCGGCACTGCAGCGCCAGTTGGTCCCCGGCCGGGAGGGAACCCTAGTGGCAACGACCTCTCCTGCCTCCCGCTGCCGTCTCAGCAGCGGATTTCACTCGACCTGCCTGTTCTGCTCCCCCCTCTGTCTCTGGAGAGTCCACACACACACACACACACACACACACCTCGGGCCTGTACCCAAGCTCTTTGTGCATAAATAAATAAAGTCTTAAAAATTTTTAAAACCAAAAGGTATTGAGGAAGGTCAAGAACTGGACTGGCAAGACCAACACCATCTTCCCAAAATTCATGATACCCTTCAAAGGTCGCCTGGCTTATCTTCTTACAACCACATTCTAGATTCTTCCAGGGGTAAGGAGCACTGTATTTTTAAAAATTGTGTATCAGGATAAGCATAATGTGTAGGGCTCCATGAATGTAAATTAAGTTAAATACTTTTAGTTAGTATAAATTTAGAGCTAGGGGCCTCCCTGGTGGTGCAGTGGGTTAAGCAACACACTATGAAGCAAACCGCAACCACTATGAAGCAATCGAGCCCTGCTGCCGGCCAGGGAGGGGACCCACATGGTGCAGCGACCTCACCTGCTGTGCCCGCTGCTCCCCTCAGCAGTGTGTTTCGGTGGATCTGCCTGTTCTGCTCCCTGCTCTCTGTGGTGAATCCTCTCACCCCCCACACCTCTGGCCTGTACCCCAGTGCTTGTGTGCATAAATACATAAATCCTTTAATAAAAAAATAAATAAAATAAATTTAGAGCTAGACAGAACTCAAGGGGTTAACCAGTGTGATGTTTTCCATTTGGGTTATAATTTTTTTCTGAATATGTCATTACCCTCTTGTAGGGCCAGTGGAAAGTGGCCAGGCTTTTCCACCCTCCCGCCCTGGGTGGGATGACGGGCACCGGGTCCTGCACGCAGCCTGATGGCGGCCCCTCGAGTGGGTGCAGGCGTGCGCAGGTGGGCGCACGTGGGCGGAAACGGGTGTCTACGGACGGTGTCACGAGGACACCAGTGAAGACAGGAGAGAGGAAAGAGATGTAGAAGCAGAGAAAGCGGAGCCAGAGAGCCCAGCCCAGAGACGGTGAGATTCACCGGGGGCTAGGAGCCTGCCAGCCTCCTGGCCCCCCGGCCCCCTGCCTGCCGTGGCCTGGTGGTCTCTGATGTCAAGAATAATAAAAACCAGAAGAAGCTACCGAGGGCTCCAGGATGCCTCCTTGACCGTCTGCCGGGATCGTGGAGAACCCGCCCCAAGCCCGCTGGTGCTCCACCGATTTTTGTGTTTTAATAAAAGGTCTTTAAAGTGTAACATAGCAAAAGTATCCGTACTTGAACATTTCTGCGTTTTTCACCTTTTGGAGAAGCGGCCCCTTCCTGACAGTGGCGAGAGGTCTTCGCGGACCCCTGCTCGGGTGGCTGCGGGCTTCTTCTTTGCTGTGTGTGAGGGGTGTCTGGCCAGCTGAAAGGTATTTTGGTCTGGCAATGAGGATGGGAGCCTCGTGTGTTTTCCCTGCAGATGGCTATTCGATTGTTCCGGCACCACTTATTAAGTAATCAAACGGTCTATTCCCAAATGGCATGAACACAATCTTCACGACGCACCAAGTGCAGGTCTGTGTTGGATGTGCTTGTGCAGTTATTTGTTTTCTCCTGAACTTGTATTTCTTACTCCTCTCTTCTCTAACAAAGCCTCCGAAACAGTCTCCAAAACAGTGTTACAGATGCGGATGAGAGTAAAGCCAGTTTTTCTAAGAGGAGTCTCCTCTTCAGCTTAACCCTAACCTGGATTTGGGGGCGGCCATAGGGATCTTTGAGCTGGTTATTACTGATCTAAGCCTATATTAATAAGATTTTGTCAAATCGAGAATAGGTATAAGCATCTTATAAATACCTTTTCTGCTTTAGTGGCGATAAACTTGGGGTTTTTCCTCTTATTGCTTCACCTAAAAATATATTGATAGATTTTCTAATATTGAGGCATTTTTGTCATCTTAAAATCACCACCACCTTCACAGGATATGTCTGTTAATATCAGTTTGGATTTTGCAAGCTAAGTTTTCACTTAATAATATTTTTCTATCTTTATTGTGCATGAGCTCACCTGTAGTTTCTTCCCCTCCCCCTCCCTGCGGGCACTGTTAGCATCAGGAAAGGGACTCGGGTCCATTCTCTGTGCCCGAAGCAGGTGGCCAGCGTTGTGAGGCCCGCCGGGCCTTCCCTGCCCTCCGGAAGCCCGCTGCGTGCGGGGCGGCTCCTTGTCGGCTGCTGTCATTTCCTCCTTTGATGATTTGTCTGCTTTCTTTATTCCTGACATCTGGGGTCAATTTCATTAGTGTTCCCAAATCACCCACTTATCCTGATTCCCAAATTTATGTGCATAGATTTAAGATCATAATAGTCTCTCATAATTGACATAATTTTTTGTATTTCTTCTTCCCCATTAATCACTTTCCAATTTGTCTGTTGATGCTTTACCCCTGTTGCCCTTATGATTAGGAATATTGTGTGTCCATTTTTTATTTTTTCAAGATTCTCTTTTTTAACAATTGCTTTGACTACATTTTTCTTTTCCCATGCGTGGATTTCTATTTTTATATATTTTAGTAGCCTCATCTGCTACATTAGGTGGACCTTATAGTTCTTTTCTACCTTGATAGAGTTCACATCAGTTTCTTTGGTTTTCACTCTTCTTGGTTACTTACACAAGTATTTAAGCCACTAATTATTCTTTGAGTATTGTGTTAGTTGTGAGGTACCGATTCTGGCAGGTAGAGCTTGAGTAGCATCATTTCCTACACATTATGTAATTTAAGCATTAATTTTGGCCCCCGTGTTTATTTTCTACCTAGTATTTAATTGTGTTTTTTTTTTCTTTTTTGGTAAACACAGGTAAGTATAAGCAGCAGTGGGTTTTTGTTGTTGTTTTGTAGCTTTTAAAGTAATTACTTATATGGGTCTGTTGTGACCAAGTAATAATGAAAATCTGCTCCTAACAGTTCTGAAAAAATGAATGAATCAGTGAGAATACCTTTCCTTACTTCACACCTCTCTCTGGCCTTCTCTTTTCCTCACCCCTCTGAGCAGACGTATACATGATTAAAATTCCAGACCAGTAGTACTTTAACACACAGTAACTCCTTTGTTGAGGTGTTAGCGCAAAATACAAGCAATAACCATAATCAGTAAATAATATTAACTCCTTTAAAATCAGATAGGTTTACCAATGTTGGTTGTTGTAGGATCAGAGAAAAGTGTCAGGCTTTCCCGCCCTCCCGCATCAGGGTGAGGACGGACTCCTGCGGTCCTGCACGCAGCCTGGGTGGGCGTGCGCAGGCGGGTGCGCCTGGGCTGGGACACGGGTGTATGGGGCGGCGTCACGGGGACGCCAGCAGAACACAGAGCGGCGGAGCAGAAGAGCAGGGAGAGGCGGAGGCAGAGAGAAGAAAGCAGCAGCAGCAGAGGGAGCAGAGACGAGAGCCGGAGCGCCCAGAGGGTGAGACGCGCCGGGCCGGGGCCTGCCAGCCCCCTAGCCCCCGGCCCCGCCTGCCGTGCGCCTGGCCGCCGCTGATGACGAAGCCTAAGAAGCCCCCGAGGATCCAGGACTTTTCCTCTACCCCGTCCGCCGGGATCGTCGAGGACCTGCCCCGCGCCCCGCTGGCGCCACAGTGATGAAATTTTAAGTTAGCAGTAATAATTTGACCTTAAACTTGCAGTTGTCTTCTGTGGGGGTGAAAACATCACACAGCCATTTTGCCGACAACACGACCTGTTGTCTGCGTTCGACGCCGTGACCCGCGCAGAAGGGTCTTCGCAAGTCTTGATAACGCCGGTCTGTGGAAACTAAAAGTCAGTGTGAGCCAGGGGTGCCGTGAGGCCCCCACTGAGACCCACTGACCAGGGCTCCATTACGTGGCTCCTGGCCGGTCAGCACCTGGCCAGACAGCGACCGTGACCCCGGGAAGGAGGCCTGTCCCTGAAGCCGGCGTGGGCACCGTGGGCACAGGCCTCGGGCCCTGAGGTGACTGAGGCCGAGTCTGCACGTCTAATTCTCATCGGAATCTTCTCTAAGGGAAGCTGTGGCGCCAGCGGGGCGCGGGGCAGGTTCTCGACGATTCCGGCGGACGGGATAAAGGAAAAGTCCTGGATCCTCGGGGGCTTCTTAGGCTTCGTCATCAGCGGCGGCCAGGCGCACGGCAGGCGGGGCCGGGGGCTAGGGGGCTGGCAGGCCCCGGCCCGGCGCGTCTCACCCTCTGGGCGCTCCGGCTCTCGTCTCTGCTCCCTCTGCTGCTGCTGCTTTCTTCTCTCTGCCTCCGCCTCTCCCTGCTCTTCTGCTCCGCCGCTCTGTGTTCTGCTGGCGTCCCCGTGACGCCGCCCCATACACCCGTGTCCCAGCCCAGGCGCACCCGCCTGCGCACGCCCACCCAGGCTGCGTGCAGGACCGCAGGAGTCCGTCCTCACCCTGATGCGGGAGGGCGGGAAAGCCTGACACTTTCCCATTCGCCCTACAGAAGCCTCTCGCGAGGAAGGAGAACCTGGGTGCAAGAGCCCAGACCACGCGTGGGGAGACACAGTTATTGGCAAAAGCTCCATAAGCTTTAAAGCTAAGAAATGGGGCTTGTTACCCTTGTAGGAGACAGTCCCGGCGCCCGAGCAGCATGAGCCACGCGCCCCAGCCGACCCTGCTGGCGGACCGCCACTTCGCAAGCTTGACCGACGGGAGATGCGGTGATGGAGGAAGGACAGACAGCTGCCTGGGACGTGGCGTGCGACACATCTCGCCATCCGGTTCTTGCCACAGCCTGGAGCCCACAGTCCCGTCTCCGCCGGGCACAGCGAGGCCCTGCAGAGCTTGTCCGGCCGCTGCACGGCGCGGGCGGCGGCGGCCAGCTCCGACTGGCGGGCGTAAGTGCCTCCAGCCTCGCGTGACGCAGCCCCGCTGCCCTCGGGCCGTCTTGCCGTTTGACCGCGTGGAGTGTGGCGCTAAACCCCCGTTCCCTGGCACTTGGCCCAGCTTTCCCCAGAGCACAGTGGCCCTGGTCTTTGGGGCACTCAGCTGGCTGGGCAGGCGGCGAACTGCAGGGTCAACGAAAAGTGGCCAGGCTTTTCCGCCCTCCCCCACGGGTGCTGATGACGGACACCGGGTCCTGCACGCAGCCTGATGGCGGCACCTGGAGCAGGCGCGGGTGTGCACGGGTGGGCACCTGGGCGGAGACACGTGGGGTATAAGGGCCGCCTCAGGAGGACCCGGCAGGGAGGAGACGAGAGCGTGAGATCCACTGGGGGCTGGGAGGCCTGCTGGCCTCCCAACCCCCGGCCCCGCCTGCTGTGCCCTGGTCACCTCTGGTGCAAAGAGTAACAAAACCCTGGAAAAGCCACCGAGGGCTCCAAGCCTCCCTTGACTGTCTGCTCGGGTCACGGAGAACTTCCCTGCCCTGCTGGAGCTGCACGGTCACCATGGCGCTCCTGACCCAGGGATCCCCAGCCCCGACGACTCCTGAGAGTGGACGCAGGCGGGCAGCGCTCAGCTCCGGTAGCAAACGGAAGCCAACTCTACTTCCCAGGCCAGGTCCGCTGAGGCCAGGCTCCCAGACGGGCGGGTGGGCCCTGCGGCTCTCTCTCGTCACCCCAGCCTGGCCTGGCCTGGCCGCCGCCCTCCTGGAGGCTCCTCCCACCCAGACAGGCAGGGATGCGCTCGCCAAGGGTTGCCTAGCAACGGGCGCTTGCCGCCTGCTTCCGCTCAGCCGGCAGCCTGTGCTTTCTAGAAGGCTCTGCGGGGCGGGCGGCGCGGACTGGCCCGGCTGCTGCCCGGACCTCTTTGAGACTGCAGCCAGGGCCCGCGGCCAGGAGCCGCATCACCCGACACCACGGCCGGCGGTCAGCTGCGGGCTCAGCCTCAGCCGATGACTGAAGGTCTGTGCTTGCGAGGAGAGAGCAGCGGGACGGCAGCCGCCAACGGAGGCCGGCATGCCGCGCTGGCCGGCGGGCAAGGGCCTTGCACGGCCCCTGCGGAGAGAGCCCGGCCCCGGGAAGGGCCGAGAGCGGCGCGGCCCGGCTGCCGAGCGAGCTCGCGCCCTCCCCGAGTCACTGGCCCGGGGCCCAGGCCGCGCGGGCCACAGCAGGCCGGTCACGCGTCTGGGGTGCGGGCGCTGCCGCTGTGTTGGGGTGACGTCGCCGCAGGACCCCTCTCCCAGGGCGCATCCGCGGCCGCCGCCCCGCAGGCGGGGAAGAGGGTCTCGTGCCGCCGAAGCCGCCGCCCTTGTCCGCACCGCCGCGGGCCTCGCCGGCCGTCCGCTGTTACTTCCCGCGCGCCGGCCCATGCAGAGCAGGGTCCTGCGGAGCGCGGGGCCCCCCAAGCGCGCCCCGACTGGCGCCCACGCGGGCTGCTGCCCACAGCCAGGGAGCTCGGGAGCGGGTCCTCCCCAGGGTGCCCGCAGCCCGGAGGACCCACGCCGCCGCCTGGGCGGTAGCGATGACGCTGCGAGCACCGGAGTCGGGAGCAGAGAGCTGCTGCGGCGCTGCCGCTGCGCGGACTAGAGAAGCGAAGCAAAGGCGCGCGAAGCAGAACCAGAGAACCGGGACAGCCTAGAACTACGACTGCAGAACTGAGGCGGGCGGGGCACAGGTGGGGCGAGGGGGGCGGCGGGGCGTCTCCAGCCCAGAGGGCAGAGGGCAGTGGTGGCCCCCTCCCTCTGGAAAGCGGCTCTGGGTCCTCCCCCGCCTGTCAGGAGCACCGGGTCAGTTCGCAGTGTCCATCCCGAGCTGCAGCCTCCGCCCCGCTGGCCCGTCTCCACCGCGCGGCCCATCTGGGCGCTCCCTCCTGCGCGGCTCCGGGGCCCGGGGCCTCTGCCGCGGGGGCGGCTGCTCGCGGCCTGGCTCCAGCACACGCGTGTGGAAGCTGCGCACGGCGCCCGAGGCCTGGGGGCGGGCCGGTGACCCTCCAGGCATGAGGGCCGCTGAAGAGGGAGCAGGCGGGAGCGTGGAGGAGCCTCTCCCACGCAGGCACAGCACATCCGTTTATGAAGTGGAACAGGATGCGGCGCGGGCTGCAGGTTCTCTGGGGCTGGGCTTGGTTTTCCCTTTTTTGTTTTGCAATTTATTTGTTGAAAAATTTTGCTCGAATTGCCAGTTGCAGTGCTATGGCATTGCTTAAAATGTTCTTCTGCTAACCATCTTTGCTAGAAATTGGTGTCAATTGCGGTGTTAATCACTCTGTCGTTTGCTGTGGGCGGCAAAGGGTGATGTTCCAGCTGTCATTCCTTTTTTCATTGATAAGTCAGAAAACTCATAAACAAACTTCCCTCATCAGCTTTTTGACTGAGCTGCGTTCATTTAGGAAAGGCAGAGCTGTGCTTGCATTCTCCCCTTTATTCACCAGTTTTCCAAATAGTTATTTTTCTAGCATCTTCTGCACAAGTGTGAAACCCGGTGAGTATAAGATACTTGCATGTCACTGTGAGTCACCGTCCCATTCTCTGGGCATTCGATGCACTGATGGGCCCCTGACCTCCCCGAGTCTGGGCCGACCTCTGCAGCGCACAATGCATGCATGCTTGTGCACTCATGCACACACGCTGTGCACACGCTATGCTCCCGTGCTCACACACATGTGCAATGCTATGCACACGCAATACCCATGGTCACACATGCACACACGCTGAGCACACACGCTACGCTGCTGTGCTCACATGCATGTGCTGTGCGCACATGCTATGCCCCCATGCTCGCACATGTTGTGCACATGCAACATATGTGCTCACATGCACACATGCTGTGTGCACATGCGATGCATCCATACTCACACACATGCGCGCTGTGCACACACACAACTCACCCATGCTCATATACATGCATCTTTGAATCCTTGAAGATTCAAGGAGCTGAAGTGTGAGGTTTAGACATTGTCCCAGAATATTCTACATGGTGGTGGTGGAAAGGACAGTCATGCAGTGCACACATGCACCCACATTCATGCTCACATATATGCACACATGCTGTGTGCGCACCCACACCTATGCTCACACCCACGCACACATGTGTGCACATTCACACAACCATGCTCACATACACGGACACATGGTGTGTGCAATGATCACTCATGTTCATACCCACACATATTCTGTGGACATACACACATCCATGCTCACATGTATGCATGCTGCGCACACACCCATGCTCACATATGCAACGCACTGAAAGCACACACCCACGATCACAATGCACTCATGTTGTGTGCGCACATGCACCCATGTTCTCACATGCACACATGATATGCATGTGCACACTCATGCTCACACATACACATGCAATGTGTCCACACACATGGTCTCACGTGTGCACACACATGCTCGCACACATATGGATGCATCTGCACACACTCCTGAGCACACACACATATGCATGCACACCCGAGGCCATGCACACCCGAGGCCAGTTGGAGCCGAGGCAGCTCAGGCAAACTTGGTCCATGCAAACACCTTGCAAGGGAGCGGTGAGCCTGCGCTTACATCACTGCACCTCTTCCTCCCGCAGGGGCCCGGCCATGCGCCACACGACCCCACACTCTGCATTTGAGAGACTGTGCTCGTCCAGCCAGTGTCCGGACATGGGCGCCGACCACCTTCATCACCTGTGAGCGAAGACCACCCTTCCCACCACCACCACCACCGTGTGGAATATTCCGGGACAACATCTGAGCCTCACACTTCAGCTCCTTGACTCTTCAAGGATTCAAAGATGCAAAGGGGATCTCTCTTCCAAGTGATACCTGTAACATATCTCCCAGCATCGTGGAAGATCTGGAGAAAGTAGTATAATAATTAGCATTGCAAAAATCCCCATTCTACTTCCTATTTATTAAGCAAATGTTCTTGGAAAGGCCCTCACATTATAATTTATACGTTGCATATACATACATATTCTTGGAAATTTACTCAGATTGTTCTGCATAATTTTTAATGCCTTAAAATGCTTACATTTGCATTTGCTACTCTTCTGAAGATTAATAGAACTGGCAGAAATAATCAAATCAAGAGCCGCTTCCATGCGGAATGCTGAACGCAGCGTGTGGCTTCCTGCATTGTCCTCACCCACAGTTGGGCCTGGAGCCTCAAAGACTGGAGAAAAAGGGGAAAAAATCTAAATCACAAAGTAACTCACACCCTAACCCCCCTTTCTTTGTCTCTGGAGTGCAGCCTCCATCCTGCCCCCTCCGGAGAGGGTGGAGAGGGTCGGGTGAAGCGCATGCAGAGAAAGCTGGTGGGAAGACAGATGCGGGCTGGCCCTCTGCTGGAAGGGGAGACAAAAGCACCCCACTTCCCAAAAGGTGGCACTGAGCTGAGGTCCAGCCCTATGAAGCCAGACCTGGTGCTGGGGAGGGACGGCGGCGCGGCCCCTGGACCTGGCCGAGTCTGTCCTTTTCAGCCCTGGTGAGGATCTCTGCACCCACCCGACCCGATCCATGAACCCCATGGGGCAGGGGACGCTCGTGCCAGGAGCAGAGCTGTTCTCGCCTTGCAGAGAAGGCGACAGGGTTGGCCCTCGGCGTCCTCATGCACCAGCACAGCCGACACGGTGCTGGCCCCTCTCTCGAAGGGCCAGGGTTCGGGCGATGAGGACCCGAGGGCTGCATCCAACACGTTTCTGGCAATTCTCTCTCTGAACAATGGCTGAACCTTAACTGGACACTCTGGAATCCCGGAGTTGGGAAACTACAGTAGAAGGACGAAGGAGGAAATGGAAACGGTGGTAACTGTGGCCAGGAACCAGCACACTGTGCCTTGAACTCGTGTGTGACCCCGGGGCCAGCAGCGCAGCAAGGCTGTGAGGCTTTCTCTGTTTAAAAACCAAAGGGCACAGGCCTCCCTGGTGGCGCAGCGGGTTAAGCGCCACACTATGGAGCATCAGCAGCCACTGCAGCGTGAGTTCAATCCCCAGTCAGGGAGGGGACCCATCTTAGCAAGAGCCGTCCTGCTGCTGCCTTGGGGTTTCCTCACAGTCCTCACCTGATCACAGCTCCTCATTTTCCTCTCACATTTGCTCAGCATTCTTCCACGCACGGTGGCCGGGAGTGTGCGGTACCGTGCGAACACCGCTGCCTAAAACAGAGCGGCAGAGTGTGACCTGGAGTGCCCAGTATCATCGTGAAAACGTAGTATTTAGTACCATCGCATCTCCTAAATGGGATGTAGCCTTAATTTTCATTTGTCACACTTTGCTTGTTTCGTTTGGCATCAAGCATGTCTCTGTTCTCAAAAAGTTTGTCGATATTTAAAACTTTAAAAATTCTTTTTCAACTTGGTTGATATATGTAAGATTACTCAGGCTTTCTGATAAAATACAGGCACACTAATTAAAATACAGGTAGACTCAGACTTTCGGAAGTCAATGTAAATGTATTTCCAAGAATGTGTATTCTTTGGAACTTTTATGAATCTCAAAAACCTTTCTCATCTGTACCTGTGCCTCACTGCATTCCTCCCATTGACCTACTGTGCCCTGGTTTTTGATCAATATTTCCAAGGGAATTTTGCTGTCTTTTTCCAAGAACACGTGTTTTATATTGTTGACTATTTGTTTTTTATTTTTAAATCTTTGCTAATACATTTATTTCTGCTCTTACCTTTGTTACCTTTTTACTGCTTAGGTTTCTAGTATTTGAATTTTCCTGACCTCGAAATGGAAACATTGGCTTACAAATATTTCACTAACTTCCATTCCTCATTTAGCCCCCAAAAGCCCCTTCAAATCTTACTTGTTCTGTCTCCCACATATTTTGGTATGTGGTGATTTCCTCTATATTTATATTTTGATTTTTCTTTAATTGATATTTGACATGCATATTGGAATCTTTTTAAGATTTCTCAATATATGCAGTTTTTCCAATTATCTTCTTCTTTTTGATTTGCATGCAACTGTAATCAGAGAATGTGGACTGCTTTATATTAATACTTTGAAATTCATTTAGATTTATTTTGTGGCACATTGCATAATAGTTATGTAAATGTTCTTGTTGTAATAAAAGTGATGGTATTCTCAAATTGTTAAGCAAGTGTTCATTATATACCCATTAACTCCTGCTTGTTAATTGTGTTGTCAAAATCTTTGTACGAAATATTTTCTGCCTGACCTCTCAGTCTCTAATGAAGCTATGTGAACAAATCCAAGTCTGTGAATGAATTTGCCTTTAGCGCATATTTGAAAATTCTTTTGTTTTTTGTTTTGTGGCTATTTTATTACATTCATAATTATTCATAATCTTTATATCCTCTTAAACAATTTAAACATAAATCAAGATACAATGACCCCCTAACATGCATTTTCACTTTTTATATTAATCTTGTATGTCAGATTTCTTATTCACCAGGCATGCTTTTTTAAGTTAATTACCTAAGTATCTCTATGTTCTTATACTTTAGGCATATATCTTGCATAGGTCATATAATTTCATTTTTTAAAACTCCATGTGGAGGGCTTCCTTGGTAGCACAAGGGGTTAAGTCTCAGCACTATGAAGCATCCACAGCCGCTGCAGTGCGAGTTCGATCCCCGGCCAGGGAGTGACCCGCAGGGCGCAGCAGACCTCTCCTGTCTCCCGCTGCTCCCTCAGCAGTGGATTGCAGTCCATCCACCTATCCTGCTTCCCACTGTCTCTGGTGAAACCCTCACCCACATACCTCTGCCCTGTACCCCAGCTCTTGTGTGCATAAATAAATAAATCTTTATTTAAAAAGCATTCTTATTTCACTCGAGCTTGAGAGATGATTTTGTTGCCTACAGAAATGTAGACTGACATTTGTTTTCTCATCTCTTTGAGTAGTATATCACTATACCTTTTCCTGGTTTGCACCCTTGCACTTATGCATGAGTCAGTTCTGGGAAACGCGCGGTCATTAGCTGTCCCTCCCTCCCTCACATTCTCTCTGTTTGTTTGGTCGCCTTGTCCAGCGTCTGCTCCAGGCACTACCGTGAGCTCTTTGACCCTTGTCCATTGTGCTTATTCTCTTCTTAGTGAGCCATTTCCTCATGGGGTGGCAATTTGCTTATTCTTATACGCTAACTTTTGGGCAACTGTAATTTACGGAAACCCTGAGGTGCCAGGATTGAGGATCATTTTTTCCCATCTTGAGAGCTTCACCTTAGAACATGTTGGGAAATCCCCTGCCTGGGAATTTCTCACATAATCAACCCCTTACCTTAGGAGCTCTCTGGACTTGGAGTAGTACGAACTGAATTCCAGGATCACAGATGCCAAATGAACTTATCATCCCACGTCCTCCGAGGAGACAATTTTCCCTTGCAAGAGGACAGAGCTGGGGGCTCTTCCAGACTGCTGGTGGGCAGGCAAGGGTTTGGCCGCTGCAGGGCCAGAAAGGCACAGAGCAAGTTCTCAGTGGTTCCGGCAGATGGTCAAGGAGGAGTCCTGGAGCCCTCGGTGGCTTTTTTAGGCTTTTATTGCATCATGATATCAGAGGTGACCAGCCCATGGCAGGCGGGGGGACCGGGGGGCCAGGAGGCTGGCAGGGCTCCCAGCTCTCGGCACACCTTCACTCTGTGCTCTCTCTTCTCCCTTTTCTCTTTTCTTTCTCTGCTCATGCTCTCTTCTTCCTCCGTGTCTCTTCTGCTGGCGTCCTCGTGATGCTGCCCTTACAAGCCCCGTGTCTCAGCCCAGGTGCACCCACCTGCGCATGCCCACTCAGGCGTGCGCAGGACCGCAGGTGTCCATCATCACACCGATGGTGGGAGGGCGGGAAAGCCTGGCAATTTTCCCTGCCCCTCCACCTGCCCTTGCTCCGAGGCTGTGGTTCCGCTCACCATGCAGGAGACTTGCACCCACCACCACTTTGCAGACAGACCAACGGCCAATAATCCCCCAGCTGGGTCACCGCTGATGCTGGCCTTTGTCCCAAACTTCCCAAGCTTCACAGAAGCAGCTTCTCTGGCTGCTCCCAGCCAGCTCTGGCTTCACTTTATCCAGCGTTTCTGGCCCTTCAAGAGGCGTTCTGGGGTGTGTGTGTGTGTGTTTGTGTGTGTGCGCGCGTGCGTGTGTGGCTCTGACTGCCCTCCCCTGTCCCTCAGCCGAGCTCACTGCACGTGTCTCCTCTGCATGGAAGAGGCTCGGTACCGGGCCCAGGAGCCGCTCGTTCATCTGCTGACAAGCAAAGCTGAGTCAGCGCTGGGCGTGATGGGCTGTGCGTTCTCGGCGGCCGCCAGCTGAGGCCATTACGGAGCTCCTTTTCACGTCACGCCTTCTCTCCTTCCGCCAGCCGAGGCGGTGAGTCCCGGCTCGCGGTAGCTGCTGGCCCAGCCAGGGCCTGTTGCCTGTCTCACTCAGCGCTCCCCTCCTCGCTGCTCCACTGACCCCGTCCCTTCCTCTCCGAGGAGCCCACTCCAGCGCGCATTGAATGTCCTCGCGTACAAGTCATCCCTGGGAGACGCGCGGTGCAGGTGTGATCCGCACCCCAAGGGGTGACTTGGGCTGCACTGCTTTTTCTCTCAGTGCTGCCTCCCAGCAACCCACGTGGCTGAATTCAGCTTCCCCTGTGGCAGAAACGAGCCCCGTGTTTCTCAGAGACGAGCTGCTGCGGCGAAGGGCCCCTCGCCCGGTGCCGGCCGCTCTGAGCCACGGGGTGTGCGCGGAGGCCCCCAACACACAGCCGGGCCCCGCACCAGTAGCCGGGACCCTCTCCCTGCACAGGCCGGGGCGCCCACGGCCGCTGGCGACTGCCGAGGACACGCCACACCTGGCCAGAGACGGCGCGGCGGGAGGGGAGGCAGAGGCGAGGGGCTTCCCGTGGCCCTTCCGTCACGTCGGTGCCAGGGCCTCGGAAATGGCAGCTTCAAGCTGAAGGACACAGAAGAGCATCTGTTCGTTGTCAGCCAGCGGCTTTCCTCTCACCGACATTACAAGAAATCACCCTAACAAAACGACATTGGTTGAGGAGCCGCTGCGTTTGGAAGCGGGTCCTGAAAGATGACCTGGTAGCATGGGCGTGGGGAGCCAAGGAGGGGAGCTAAGGACAGCAGGCGGCAAAGGGGTACCTGGAGCTGTCACCCCCGAGAGGGCAGGACCAGAGCACGAGCCCAAGAGCTGCTCAGGGCCGGTCTCCGCCGTAGCAGCCTGAGGCTCGGCGGGGTCGGAGAAAAGCGATGGGGCTTCTCCACCCTCCCCCACGGGCGTGATGACGGAAGGGTCCTGCATGCAGCCTGGGGGCGTCCCCTGCACCCCGCCCTGGTGCGGGTGGGCGCGGGTGGGCCGAGACACTCAGCATGTGAGGGCGGTGTCACGGGGTCGCCAGCAGAACGGAGAGCAGAGTGCCCGAGAGTGAGATGCGCCGGGGGCCAGCAGGTCTGCCAGCCTCCTGCCCCGAGCCCCTGCCTGCTCTGTGCCTGGTCGCCTCTGATGTGACCCTAAAAGAAAACCCTGAAAAAGCCGCCAAGGGCTCCAGGCCTCCTCCTTGGCCGTCTGCCGGCATCTTGGCCACCCGTGCCCTGCTGGCGCCCCACCCGGGCTGACAGCCCCCTCCAGCAGGCACGGGCTCGGCTTGCACGGCAGGGGGCGCTGTGCCAGGGCCAGCAGGGAGCCGTCCGCAGGCCTGCAGGAAGGAGCCGGGGTGCGCAAGGCGGCCCTAGCCCTTCTCCGAAGATGCGGTTGGGCCCGTGTAGGGTCTGGGGGAAGTGTCAGGCCTCCCCGCCGTCGCGCCAGTGGGGCCATGATGGGCCCTGCGGCGCTGCGCGCAGCCTGGGTGGGCGCACCTGGGCTTGGACGCGGGCGGGAAGGGCAGCGTCGCGGGGATCCCAGCAGACCAGCAAGAGCAGCAGCAGGAGCAGAGAGCAGCAGCAGCAAAGCAGCGAGAGGAGAGATGCGCCGGGCCGGAGCCCGCCAGCCTCCTAGCCCCGGCCCCGCCTCCGTGCGCCTGGGGCCCCTCTGTAATACAAGCACAAAAGCCACCGGGGCTCCAGGACTCCTCCTCTGCCCCGTCTGCTAGAACCGTCCAGAACCTGCCCGGTGTGCCCTTCCTGCCGCTACAGCCCGGCACAGTCAGCAGGGGCTGTGCGAGGGAGCCCGAGGGAGGGAGCCGCTGCGGGGGCACAGGAGACCCGCGGGGAAGGGCTGTGCCTCGTCGGACACGCCTGCAGGGCGATCAGCTGGTGCAGACGCGGGCAGGCGGCTGGCCTGGGCAGCCTGGCGGCCTTGGGCTCACGTGAGAACGGGCCGAACTGGGTAAGGCTTGGGAGGGTGCTGCCGTTAAAGACAATGGGGCGGAGAGGCCAGTCGCAAGGCAGGAAGCTCGTCGCCAGCGCTGTGATGCAGGACTTGGTCCAGGGAGGGGGACACTGGTGACAGAGGGTGAGAGACTGACGGCGGCCGCCCCGGAGACCCCGCGTGCTGCAGGCCGGTCCGGGCCGCGACTGGGCGAGCTGGCGGCACGCAGGAGGCAATTCCCGTCACGGCGGGGCTGTGGGTAGCAGCCAGTGATGGAGCCCTGAGAACTCTGGGCTGACTGAGCCAGTGGCGAGCATGAGGAAGAGGCCCCTGCTGGGCACTCGGGACCGGGGACATGAGGAACAGCCCCGAGGTGCGCGAACAAGCCAGGGCCTGTGGGAAGGGACCAGATGGACGCGCCTCCACTGTCTCCTGCTCCTGCAGCTCAAGTCCTCCAGGGAGGAAGCCACAGATGGAGCTGTGACACGCCCGCCGCCCACGCCCGCCCACGCACACGCACACACGCTTGCACACGTGCATGCATGCACCCATGTGCATGCACACATGCATGCACACACATGCACGCCCCATGCAAACACAGCTCTGCTGGCTGCTGCGGAGGGCTGCTGGCCACCACGCCGGCCCCTGGCGTGTCCTCTGCAGACGGCTCCCTGGGCACTTCTGACAGGGCCCGCGGTGCTCACGCCCCCAGCCCAGCCGTCTCCCACGGTCTCCCAGCGTCTGTGAACCCCGGGGCGCTCCGAATCGTCCAGGAGACTGCTCGTCTCCTGCTCTCCCCTCCACTGCCCCCTCCCATGGGCCTCTGGATCTTCTCGCTCCGCTTCTCTGACCTGGCTCTGGCTCCCGGCCCGGGCCGCCATGGGGTCCTGCCTCGGGCCGGCCGGCACCGCCTGGCGCGTCCTCGGCTGTCCCCTTCCGCTGGGCTCTCCGCGCCGATTGTTCTGTCCTGCACGGTGTTTCCAGCTGCTCGCCGGCGAGGCCCGGTCCTATCTCCGGGTCCCACACGTCCCCTTATCTCTCCCAGTCTGAGCCCATGACGGCGGGCTGGGTGCCGGGCGGTGGACGCATGGCCCCGATGGGCCGAGCGATCCCAGCGAGATGCTTGACTCCTCTTGCTTTCACACCCTCACCTGCAGCGCGGAGACCAGCGCCCGCGTCGCCCAGTTACTGTGGCGTGAGCGAGACGGACGCCTTCCGGAAGGCCCTGAACACAGCAAGCTCTCGACAAACGGTAGCAATAATCACCGTTTTAAATAGCCTCTCTGCTGTCCATTAGTTCTCTCTCTGCAAACGTCGTTCCGTTTATTAGGCGGCCGGCCCAGGGCCTGTGACTGTCTCGGGCCACGTGGGGCTGGTCGCGGGAACTTGTCCGCGTTTCCAGCAACCTCCTCACTTCTGCGCCCAGCCCGGGCAGTGTCCAGGGCAGCCCCAGCATCTGGGCTTCACTGACCTTCTGTCCTTCTCAGGCGTCCACTGGTGCTTTATTTTATATATATGTATAAACGCACACACATATTTATGCATACAAGAGCTGGGGTGCAGGCCAGAGGTGTGGGGATGAGAGAATGCCCCAGAGACAGAGCAGGGAGCAGAGCAGGCAGATTCACTGAAACCCACCGCTGAGCGGGCAGCGGGAGGCAGGAGAGTCTGCTGCGCCCTGGGGGTCCCTCCCTGGCCGGGATGGCACTCATGCTGCAGCGGCTGCAGGTGTTCCCGGTGCTGAGAGCCCAGGGAGCCCCCACGCTTTACTTCCGTGTTAAAACCACTGATCAGCGAGAAGGGCCAAGGCGGACCTGGAATCTCCTGCCCCGCGGTGGAGCCAGGGCCCAGACCACGCGGGCCGGAGGCATGGGCAGGGGCCCTGGCCCGGCGCCCCGCTGCACCGAGGGCCAGCTCGCCTCATCCTCCCCTTCCATGCTCGGGTGCTCGGGTGCTCAGGTGCCCTGGCAGGGGTCAGGAAGGCTCAGAGCAGGGACTGGCACGGAGGGAGCCTCGCCCGCCGGCTCCTTCCGCGGCCCCTCCCGGCCGCAGCGCTATGCCCAGACGCCAGGCCTGCGCGCAGGACCGCCGGGGTCCCTCCTGTTCCGGTGGGGCCGCGCGAGTCCGCCTGCGCACCCCGAGTGGCCGCCCCGCCTCTTCCCCGCCCCAGAAAGTGCCCTGGTTTGCGGGCCACGCCCCGCGCCCCACCGCCAGGCGGTCACACGTGCAATAGACACCGGGTGCAGTGTGAAGGTGGCGCGGGGTGGGGCGGGCGCCCACCTGTCCCCGGCGCTGCGCTGAGGGGGCGGCGGCAGTGGGGTGGGTGTGCGCACCGGCCCCACCCGCTGTTTGAGAGGGTGAAGTGGGGCCTGGGAGACTCCACAGAAGCCCTTGGGTGCCCGTGCGGAGTCAGTGAGTCAGAGCCGGCCGGTGGCCCGCTCGTCTGCGCAGATGAGCGTGACCCGAGGGCGCAGACGGGAGGGACCGCCAGCCTCCCAGTTACAGGCCCGGGCCAGGCGGGGGCTCTGGGAGGGCGGGTGAGGTGTGGGGTGTAGCTGTACCCCAAGGACAGTGAATGACAAACCAGGAAAGCTTGAGAAGAACATAAAGATGCTCCAGCGACGGGCCCTTCCAGCACTGCTGTAGCAGAGGAGCCAAGTTTGGGAAAGGGCAGCAGAACAGCTGAGCTGGGCTGACGCTCCCACAGCTCAGGGCAGGGGTCAGACCGCAGGCTCCTGCCCCCTCCGGACCAGCTCCCGCCCGCCGCCTGCATCCCGCGTCAAGGTCGGGGTGGGGGGCTGCCGTCCCCTCCGCTGCCTGCTCTCGGCACCTGGCGAGCCCCGGCCACCCACCGCCCCGGCCTCCCCGTCTTGCGAGCCTGAGCCGCTCACATCTGCAAGATCCCTTTCTGGCCAGGCACAGCTGGGCCCTCGGGGCGGGGGCGGGGGCGGGTCCCTGCCCCCCTCCCCCGCAGACAGCAGAAGCTGGAGGAGGGCCCCCAATTCGGCTCCCTTCTCCCGGAGCCAGCACGCAGGGCCTGTTGGGCGGCAGGCGGGGCTGGGGGGCTCACGGGGGCATGCCTCCTCAGAGCCGGAGGAACCCCAAGCAGCCCGAGTCAAGCAGCCACTGAGCCGACGGGCGCTGCGGGCGGCCCGGGAGCATCACGGCAGGTCGCGCGTCACGGGCACCCACTGCGGCGCGCGCAAGCGCCACCCAGCTCCTCGCAAGGTCACGCATGAAGAGTCAGGGTGCTCATGCCCCAGACGGCTGAGCAGCGGCCCGAACAAAGCCTTGTTCCGGCGCGGGCTGGACACCCACCCGGCCTCCTGGGCTCGGCCTGCCCGGGCTTGTGCGGATGTGCGGCGGCCTCGGGCGGGCGGCGGCCGGACCCCCTCCCCCACCCACGCACCGCGGCGGGCGGCGCTCACATCAGAAGCCGGCCTGGGAGGCTGGGCGCGGGGAGAGGGACTGGCCACTGTCCAGCGGGCGCGCCCCAGCCACGCGCAGCGTCCAGTCTCCCCTGCAGGGACCAGCCCCCCGAGTTTATTTCGCGCCCCAGCAGCGTGGGTGACTGCCCTCTGGAGCCTTCCTGCGCCGTGGCCCACCTCCCTCCCTGGCCTGGCCAAGAGGCTCCCTCACACCCAGGGGGCAGCGAGCTGGCCCTGCCGCTCAGCTCTGGGCGCACCGCCCCCACCCGCCCCTCTCGGTGCGCCCCGCCCTTGGCGCCCCTGTCTGTAGTGCTGAGCCAGTGAGTCAGAGGGACGGGGGCGCATTCACCCCGTGGGCCGGGCGGAAGCGGGGCAGTGAGTTCCCCGGGAGCCGATGCAAATGGTGGAGGGGACAGTGTGGCGGCAGGGCTGGGCTGGGGGCGAAGGGGCAGGCCCGCGGGGTGCTGTGGTGACACCTCTGAGGAGGGGCAAGCTCGCACCCTGAAATCCCGTACAGCGCTGCCAGACAAGGCCACCTCAGTAAGAATAGGCTAAAAGTTAATAACATTGGGGATGAAGAAAGAAAGTATCGGCTCTGGACCCCAAATGTGTGGGAGCCAAGCCCCGACAGCCTCACCCTAAGAATCGGGGTGCAGGTACGTGCCTGTAACAGGACCCCAGTGACACACCTCCCCATCTCTCTACCTGCCTCCCAGAACCCAAAAAGAATGGACCAAAGGGAAGGTTTTGCCTCTTCTCCCTTCGCCCCCAGAAAACACAGCTCCCGATGGTGACCCCTTTGTCCGCTGCGTTACGGCCTGGCGGGCCCGTCCCCTGGGAAGGTTCCAGTGTCCACTCTGTACAGGCCAGGAGAAAAATTAAGGGCCTGTGCGTTCGATTTATGTATTTCTGCTGTCTCTGGAACCCACAGAGACCGCGAGCGGCACCGCTGCGGGTCCAGGGCCACCCGCTCCTCTGCTGTCCTGCCCCCGAGCCCCTGCGGGGGTGGCCGCCTGAGACAGCTGCCGCGGGGACGGGGCGCTCCTGGGTCTGGTGTCCGCAGGCAGCTCTCGGGCTTCCCAGGCAGCGCCCACCGCCCACGGCCCGCAGCCCGGAGCAGGCGCACCCGGGGCAGACGGGCTGCCTGAAGCCCCAAGCCCGGGCTCCCCGGAGACACTCGGGACAGGCGCCGGCACCCCGAGCCCTGGAGGAGCCTGAGCCGCAGACCCGAGGCCAGGAGGGCCGGCGCCCGGCGCCTCCCAAAAGGTGCAAAGCTCGTCCCCGGCTCCCACTCGGGCTCCCGTCCTCAGTGTGACAGGGTGGCAGGGCTCTCTGGGGGTGACCGGGGCACGGGGGTGCCTCCCGAGGAGGGCACCAGACGCCCGGGCCCATCGGACCCCTGGTGCAGCCAGCGAGACCGAGACCGGGGAGCCCCAGCAGCCTGCGGAGCCCCCAGAAAGCTGGCTGCCGCGGCGCCACACAACCAGAGGGACGGCGGCCCCAGCGACCCGCTGCCCGTCTGCCTCGACGGCAGCCGTGAGCACAGGCGGACCAGCCGCGCCCGCCCGAGGGCTGCGCTGACCAGCGGGCGGAGGGTGGAGGTGAAACGCCCGACACACCGCAGGTCACCGCCGCGCTCCTGCCACGTCCCTTCATGACGCGAAAATCACCGTCACGCGAGTGTGGCGAAGACTTCTGCTCCATGTAGTAAGTGCTGTTCTGAAGGAGCGGTGGAATTGCTCTTTCTGAAATCGGCGTAGTTTTTAGTGTTCTGTGGGCAAATTTTGTTGCTTCGGTTTTTTCAGGGAAAGCATCACATGGCCGAGGTAACGGGAACTGCTGTTACAGATGAGATGCCTTGAGCAGTGACTGAAATACGCCATGGGGCCTCCCTGGGGGCGCAGTGGGTTGGGCAACGCACTATGAAGCAAACCGCGGCCACTGCAGCACGAGTTCGATCCCTGCCGCCGGCCGGGGAGGGGACCCACATGGCGCGGCAGACCTCTCCTGCTGTGCCCGCTGCTCCCCTCAGCAGTGTGCTTCCGTTGATCTGCCTGTTCTGCTCCCCGCTCTCTGTGGTGAATCCTCTCACCACCCCCCACACCTCTGGCCTGTACCCCAGTGCTTGTATGCATAAATAAATAAATCTTTTTTAAAAAATAAAAGAATACGCCATGATCTCAACACATCACTTGTAACATTGAGTGTGTTGGGTAAATCCCTTTTTTTTTTAAAGATTTACTTATTTATGCACACAAGAGCTGGGGTGCAGCCAGAGGTGCGGGAGGTGAGAGGACTCCCCAGAGACAGAGTGGGGAGCAGAACAGGCGGATCCACTGAAACACACTGCTGAGGGGGCAGCAGGAGACAGGAGCGGTCTGCAACGCCCTGCGGGTCCCTCCCTGGCCGGGGGTCGAACTCTCGCTGCTGTGCCGCGGCTGCTTCATAGTGCGGCGCTTAACCCCTTGCGCCACCAGGGAGGCCCAGGTAAAAATATTATTGAAAGTAAAATATTGTTGCTCCAGCACCTGACTACAGAGCAGCTGTCACTCAGACCGGTGGTGAGCCCACGCGTGCTGTGATGTCTCAGGGCTGCGTCAGCCCTGGGTGGAGCCGCAGACAGACGTGCGCAGTTCCCGGGGAGAACGCCGCTGCAGGGACTGCCCGAGAACTGTTCACACAGCAGTTCTCGGGCAGTGGCGCAAAACGCACCATTAAGGCAACGGCATTTTCGATCAAAACAGGGCGCCGACGGTGTGCCTCTGAAGGTGCAGCTAATCGCACCGACTGCTTCTGTTCGCGGTGCTTCACGCTTTCATTGCAGCACGCACTGGGCGCCCACACTCACCGACGGCGTCCGGCCGATCTGTGCCCACGCGCTACGGGCCTCAGGCTTCGCGGCGCTGCAGCCGGCACCGGCGAGAGCGGCTGTGCGGACGCCTCTGGGCAGAAGCGGGCCGCAGCGGCGCACGCGGCAACCGGCATTCTGGGCGGAGCCCCCGTGGTGCGGGGTCTGCGGCTCTGTGCTGAGGGCTTGACAGGCCCACTCGTTTCTTCCTTCCGCCGCCGTCCTTCTGCCATGCACCCCGCTGCATGAGAGGGGCCCCCAGCTCGGGTGCACGCGGCACACGCCAGACCCCCGCTGTGGCCCCTCAGCGGGAGGCGGGGCGGGAGCCTAGCAGGAGCGCCCCGGGGTGCGCAGGTGCATGAGATGCTCAGGGCGCCTGGCAGACCAGCGGGAGACTGGCAGCCGCTGCTGGCCAGCCGAGGCCGTGTGCGCCCGGGCGGCTCTCGCGGCGCCACCAAGCGAAGGACGAGACGCCGAGAGGAGAGAAGAGACAGCGCTGGCTGTCGTGGGGGAGGGCGGGCACCCGCTCTTACAGGATGGGGTGCACATAGGAAGTGGGTGAATCTGGGGTCAGATCGACTAGTTTCCCAGGCAACACAAGCCTGTTTCCTAGGCTACCCAGAGCTCGTCCCACTCTGCCTGGGACTCGCGTCCACGGGTGTGCGAAGCCGTGTGCTGGTGGCTGCCTCAGCGTGAGCAGCGCCGCTTGCCCGGCTCCCCCGCCAGCCATGGAGGGGCTGAGGGCTCCCGGCAAAGGGCGCGGCAGGAATCCAAAAGGGAGGTCAGGGCCGTCCTGGGGGCACAGCGGGTTGAGTGCCACACCTTGGGCATCCGCAGTCACACAGGAGCGCGAGTTCGATCCCCGGCCAGGGAGGGACCCCCAGGGCACAGCAGACTCTCCTGCCTCCCGCTGCCCCCTCAGCAGTGGATTTCAGTGGATCCGCCTGTTCTGCTCCCCGCTCTGTCTCTGGGGAGTCCCCTCACTCCCCACCCCCGCATCTCTGGCCTGGACCCCAGCTCTTGTATGTGTAAATAAATAAATCTTAAAAAGCAAAAAACAGCCTCCCTGGGGGCACAGCAGGTTGAGCACTGCACTGTGAAGCATCCGTGGCCAGCAGCGCCAGTTCGATCCCCGGCCAGAGAGTGACCCCCCAGGGCGCAGCAGACTCTCCTGCCTCCCGCTGCTCCCTCAGCAGTGGATTTCAGTCAATCCACCTGTTCTGCTCCCCGCTCTGTCTCTGGGGAGTCCCCTCAGCCCCCGCAACTCTGGCCTGCACCCCAGCTCTTGTGTGCATCAATAAATAAATCTTTAGAAACACAAACAACAAACACAAAGTGGCCGTCTGGGGTGAGCCTCCCCGAGCTCCACGCACAGCTCGCTGCACGCTCAGCGCTCCGGCCGTCCACGTTTCTTTGTCCTCAGCCCTGAGCGAAGCTCACCCCTCTCTTCTGGACTCTGTCCCCAAACCCACATAGCCACGTCCCCTTTCTCAACCAAAGATTTTAGCGCTTCTCCTGCCTCCTCACCCCTGATCTGCAGCTAAGCCCCTCGCTTTGCAAAGTCTGAGCTCCTGGCGGCGCCCCCCGGCAGGGTCTGGGCCAGCAGGGACGAGGCGGTGTCGGCGGCTGCTCTCTGGAGCGGCCACGCGCTCTGTCCCGGGCGCAGGCCCGCTGGGGTCCGGGCCTCCTGGTGCGGCGGTGCCGTGTGTGCTGCCTGGCTCAGACAGCGTCCACCTTCAGGCAGTCGCCGACGGCGCCAGGCTTTGCTTCCGAGACCGCTGCGCTCCTCCGCGGCCAGAGGGGGACGCCAGCGCACGCCGGGAGGGGGAGACCAGGAGACCGGAGGCACCGGCCTGCAGGTCCGGCTCTTGTCGCAGAGAAAGGCGCGCAGACTAGATCCCCAGCAAGTTCACACGGAAACACCGTCATCAAAACAACCCACCCAGCCTCTGAGCCGGCCCTTGCAGCCCCCAAGCCAGCGCTTGGCCCAAGACACACTCCGCTGGGCAGGCGGGTGTCTGCCCGCGGGCCAGCCGAAGGGCAGGCGTCAGACCCCCGTGCACCGGCTTCCGCGTCGTTTCCGCCTCACGGAGTCGTCGCAACCACACGCGAGGAAGCGCGTCTCCTCTCGGTCTGTGCTGTGCTCGCGATGCTGTCATTGTTCCAGGCACTGCCTCACTTGGCGTCCGAATCCAGGTCGGGCAGAGGAGGGGTGCGGCGGTCCCCTGTCTGGGCACGTGACCATGTCTCTAGCGCACATCCCGCCGCCCCCCACACAGAGGGGCCCTGCCCGCCACCCCCCACACAGAGGGGCCCTGCCCGCCGCCCCCCACACAGAGGGGCCCTGCCTTCCACCCCAGGGGCTGCACGGAGCTCGGAGCTCGGGCCTGGGCCACGCACCAGCCGCCTGGCCCTGCTTCGTCCCCCTCACTGCGCCTCTCATTCGGGGCTGGCGCCCACTCTCGAGGAGCCGCACAGGATGGAGGTCCCACGAGAAGGGGCTGGGACCAGGCCGCTGCCGAGGAAATGAAGGGCCACCCCGGCAAACCTCCCGCAGGCAAGGCAGGGTCTGCGGATGCCCTCGTGGCCGGCCAGCAGACTGGCCGGCAGGGGCAGGCCTCCCCGGCGAGGGGGCTGCGGTCTGAGCAGGCTTTCTCCTGGGCGCGTCCCGGCACGCGTGGGCCCTTCAGGGTCCGTTTCTGTTCTAGCAGCGTGTCGAGGTCACCATGGACGCAGACCTGACGCGTAATGAGCGCCCGTCTCAACAGCCACCTGACAAGGCGCGTCTGCGCACATCCGTGAGGCCGCCACCCAGCGCGGGCGTGAAGGGCCCTCACGCCCGCGGGTCTCCCACCCCAGGGACCGCCGGGCATCCTCCCTCCTCCACCCACAGCAGGGCTCACCTGGTGTCTCTGCGCGTCAGGTTTCACGGCTACACCTTTATTTTTTGGAGGCGCAACACAGGTCCCCCGTGCGGTAGGCTGCACCCTGCACACACCCCAGTCCGTCACACACCCCGCTGTCCGTCTGTCTCCCCGGTGCAGTTTGGACTGTTTCCGGTTTGAGATCTCACAAACCACCATGTTGTGCTGGTGTCTGTTCATGTCCTCATGCAAAGATGTGCTTTCACTTCTATTACTTTATGACCCCAAATATCACTAATCTCGATAAACGTTCTGCACGTGTTGGCGAGAAAGTGCCGGGTGTGCCGCTGGGTCTGTGGATGTCAAGGAGGTTAAGTCGGTTGGTCATGTTGCTCAAGCTGCCTATGTCCCTGCCAGTTTTCTATTTATATTTTCTGTCAATTACTGGGGACTCGTAAAATCTGACTGGGTTTTCTGTTCTCCTTGCGGCTCTATCAGTTCTTGCTTCGCGTATTGATAAGCGAGGTACACAAGCCTGGAGGATTGTTCCGTTCTTGATGAGTCAATCCCTTTATCAGTCCCAAATGGCATTTTACAAAACAAGTTCACAGATCCAGAGAACAGGCTGTTGTTGCCAGAAGTGCGGGCGGGGCGTGGGTGAAGCAGGTCGAGGGGGTCAAAAGGCACAGCCCAAGGTCAGCAGAGGCGGGCCCGGGCAGCCGTGTGCAGCGGGTGACCCTCTTGGCAGCCGGGAGCCGTGCTCTTGAAACGCACCGAGAGTAAATTCCCAACAGCTCTCATCCCAAGGAAAGACAGTGTGACTCTGCATGGCGGGCGGGGAGAGGGCACCTCTCCAGCCATCTCAGGACACACACGGGCGGGGAGAGGACGCGGCTGCCACCGGAGGGCAGCGTGCGACGTGTCCACCAGGCCCCAGTCATGAGGTTTGTCTTGCTCTCTCCGTGTGTCCATTGGCTGTGGGGGTCTCCATGCCTGCATCACGCCAACGGGCCCTCTGTCAGCGTCCAGGCTGGGGGTGTCTGAGGTGCTAAAGCCCAGAGTCTTCCCACGACGTGGCTGGACGTTGATGGAGCCAGACACTGCCCGCCGTCCGTCTCCCAGGAGTTTCCTCTGGCACGTCTGCTCGCCTGGGACATCTCTGTGTTCATGGCCCCGGGCTTTCCCCCTGCGACACGGGATGTGGGCGGTGAGGCCGGGTGGGGAGGATGTGTGCACACGCCCCCCCGGAAGAGTTCGGTCTCCTTTGTGGGGTTTCCTTACTGTAATAGCCCCACCTGTGTCTGGTCAGCGCGCGGGGGCCCCATGGCACTCACACCAAGGGGCCCCAAACTGAGTCACCCTCTTCTCAGAGCCTGCTCTCCCTTTTTATTCTCATGCTCAGGTCATTAATGTTGGAGCAAGTGTGTGCACACACATGCACACACATGTGCACGCACACACGTCATAGTCCGCAGAAACCATTCCAGACGCCACTAAAATTCACTTACCGTCAGCCTTGCCCCAGCCTCTCCTGTGGATTCGCGTCTCCCTCGTACCCTGCTCCATTCCACCCCACCCCACAACTGATGCCCGTCCACCCCGTCTCACCCCATCCCACACCCCAGCCCTCCACCGGCTCCCCCAGCCTTCCTTGCACCAGTCCCCTGAAGCCTCAGTAAACCTTCACCTCCCTTTAAATGATGCAAGCCAAAAAATAGTGCACACTTCTAAATTTACATCTAGAGAGGATCCTCATCTGGAGGTGCTTCCCAGCCCCGGGCGCTTCCTGCCGCTCACCTGTGCTCACCTGCGGGAGCGCCCTTTGCCCGCCTGTGCTGGGGGAGGCCGCAGAGCCTTGCTCCCCACACTTCCAGCTGTCTGCTGTCACCCTCCAGTGGCAAGAGGGGGTGAGCGGACTTTCTGACGTCCTGGCTCTCCTGGGAGGTCGGTATCCCTTGGCCTGTTTCTCTCCTCGCCCTGACACCACGGGGGGCCCAGAGCCTGCACCCGTGAAGCAGTGCCGTGAGCGGCTGCCCTGTGGGGTCACCACCTGGTGTCGCAGGCCCCCCTCCTGTGCTAGCTCGGGCTGCCGCGTGCACCCTCAACCCTGCCCTGGGCGTGCGCTGGCACGGGGTTATCTCTCCGTGCTCCACACGGTGGGAGGGGTGTTTACCCACCCACGGAAATCACTGTTTCTGGGAAGAGAGCCCGGCTTCCCGGCAGCCTGCACCAAGGCACGGCCCGTCGCCCGCGGGGCGGCCCAGAGCCAGGCACACGCCAGCGGCCCTCGGGCTGCCCACCTGCTCCCGCACGGCGCAGACCCACCAGGAAGGCGTCCTGGCCCTGCTCAGACACTGGCCGGGCCCAGGAGACCAGCGAGATGCTCGTCTGGAAGCCCGCGGCCTGTGGCCTCCCCGCGAGCCCGGCCGGGCGCCAGGAGCCTGCCAGCGGGAGGCTGACGCGCTGCCGAGGAGCTAGCACCACTGGGCCACGGGGCGAGTCTGGGGTCCAGCACGGCCGGGTCACCGGCCCAGTCTCAGCCCAAAGCGCGGAACTGTCACTAATGCACTTGTTTTTTAAACGGGGGAATCTCAGTTTTGTTTAGAAATTATTTGCCTGAGTCTTAAGGCAAGATCTTGGTTTTGCCTGGAGCGGCCCCTCTGGGCGTTTTTCAAAGTCAGCTTGGCACAAGAGTCACAGAAGGTTTTCCTGGACATCACGTGGCTCCAGGCCAAACCCCACACCTTTAAGCTTAATCCCAGTTCGTGATTTTCGAGATAAATTTTAAATTTATCTTTAATAAATTCATAATTTATCTTTAATAAATATAAAATTTACCTTTAATAAGTTTAAATTTTAATTTTAAATTTTAAACAAGCACGTCCACCTTCAAAGTAGCCGAATAAACCTCATTTGGGGGTTCAGGGGATCACCGCTTTCCCCACACACGTTCAGGTTCTGGGGCGGAGCTTCTGGACTATCGCCTCAAAGTGCTTCACGACGGATGAGATCCTCTTCCCCGCCCAGAAGCGCCTGCCCCTCTTCCAGAAAGACGACCTGCAACTCAGAGAACTCCTTTCATTTTCATTTTCATTTTGAAAGGTGCAGAGAACTGCACATTTTCAAGAAGTCAGGGCCTCCCTCCCTGGGGGCGCAGCGGGCTGAGCGCAGCACTGTGGGGCTTCCGCAGCCGCTGCAGCGTGAGTTCAATCCCGGGCCAGGGAGGGACCCCCAGGGCGCTGCAGACTCTCCTGTCTCCTGCTGCTCCCCTCAGCAGTGGGTTTCAGTGGATCTGCCTCTTCTGCTCCCCGCGCTGTCTGGTGAGTCCTCTCACCCCCTGCGCCTCTGCCTGCACCCAGCTCTTCTGTGCACAAATAAAATCTTTAAAAAAGGCTTGTGCTGTGCCATCCGATAAAATTTGTTTTATTAAAAACCGCCTCACGGCCATCGCCGCTGGGCCCGCAGCCGCCCTCCGCGGCTCCCTGGGCTTCCGCAGAGCTTTTCCGGCGCGCCTCCCGTGGGCCGAGTTCCCGCGGGAGCAGCAGCGTCGCGCTCCTGGTGGCTGCAAGGCGCCGGCGTTGCCAGCCCCGAAGACGCGTCCTTTGCCTCGAGCCGCAGAGCGAGCCACGGCGCACGGGCCTGGGCTGCGTGTCCGCCGGCTCTCTCTGCAGGGGCTGGGCCTCGCTCCCCGCCGCCCGCGGACCGACGCCACACCCACAACGCCCCAGTTCCTGCCCGAGCAGACGCGCTACGGCTCACTCGCTGGCCCTGTTCCTGCAACTCGCTTGCTTGACGGGGAAAGAGCTTCCAGCCTCTCTGCGGCCGGCCGGGCCGCTGACTCCGCCGGTCCTGGGCGGCCGGGGATCCCGGCTCCTCGGACGGTCTTCCAAGTGCAGGCCCCGGCGCCGGGAGGCCACGGGAGCCAGGGGCGGGGGGGTCGGCCCGCCACCCGCGGGGACAGGCCGGCGAGGTCACACGGCCCTGGCCGGCCCCCGCCCGCGCCCACGCCCCACGCGTGCCCTGCCGCGCCCCTGCTAAAAGTCAGCGTCTGCACAGAGACGGTCACAGAAGGTTTTCCTGGACATCATGTGACTCCAGGCCGAACCCTAACCTTTAGGCTTATCAATTGGTGGTTGCCGCTAACGCCCGCGGAGCCGAGCCACTGCGCCCGCCTGCGCCCGGCAGCGCCGCCCCACTCAGCGACAGGAGCCTCTCGCTCCTCTTCTCATCGCGGGGCCTGGTGGGCCTGCAGCCAGGTCGCTGCGCGGGGTGTCCGGTGTCCAGGCAGTGTGGGGCAGACAGGGGAGGGCGCCGCGGGCGGGCCGCAGGGCGCTCCGGGCCTCTGGCTGGGCATCCCCGTCACTGGCCGGCCGAGACGTCCCTCCGGGCGCCCACAGGCAGCCCCGGGATGGGCCCGCAGCGCGGGAAGGAGACCCCGGCGCCCTGAAATGGCCCCACGTCTGACTGGAGCCCGGGCCCTGGCCAGCAGGACAGCAGGGAGCGGCCTGCGCCCACATCCACACAGCTGGGCCCGCGGGAGTCCGGCGCACGTGTGAGGACGCAGGAAGCAGATGCCCTGGGCCGAACAGAAAAGCCCAAGAGCCATAGCACCCGCCGGTGCCCCTGCAACCCCGTGGGAGCCGCCAGGCCCGGCCCGCCTCACGGCCCGGGCTGTTTGGCAGCCAAACAACAAACCTGCAAAACAGAAAAACCTCGTGGCCTCCCCTGACCGCCCTGTCCCCCAGGCCTTTCTCCAGCGCCCCAGCCCTGCCTCGCCCACTCCCGCACTCACCCCCAAGAACTGGCAGGGGCCCTTCCCGGGCCTCCCTCCTCTGCCTCGGGCTCTCCACCCCTTCCTCCCGTCAGACGAGCACTCACGAGCCGCGTGGGGACGTGTGGGCGGGGGCCTTCCGCTGGCCCTGCTGGCAGGAGAGGCGGGCAGACGAGGCTCCCTGTGGCCGGCCCCAGCCCAGCAGCGCCGGCCCCCATGCAGACCCACGGCGGACGGGCGCGAGGTGGCGCTTGCTGGGGACCAGAGCGGGGCTCGCGGGTCAGGGGCTGTGGGGGAGGCTGTCTGCAGGGGCTGCTCTGAGAAGCTCCGCCCGCCCTCAGTGCACGCCCCACCGGGACCCGCCTGGACGCAGGGTGCTGGGCCTGCAGCAGAGCCATGCGTCGGGCGCTGTCGGAGGGTTACACGGGGCTGGGGAGCAGCAGGGAGAGAAAATGGGGGGAGAAAGAGGGACAGAGAGAGGAGCGGGCCCCAGGGTGCGGAAAGCGGGCGCTGGCGCTCAGTGTGGGGCATGCGGTCTCTGCCCGCACCCCAGCCTGGGAGAGCCGGGCGGCGTGGAGTCCACTGGGAGGTGGTGGGGCGCGGGGCAAAGGTGGGGCTCAGGCTGGAGAAACCGTTTTCACCCAGATGGAGCCCCTGGTGCCGCCGTGGGTCTGGGTGGGAGTGGGCGCTGCTGGGCTGGGGCCGGCCGCAGGGAGCCTCTGCCGCGGGGAGGCTGGGGGGCGGGCAGGGCGCCCTGGACCGGCCCTGCCCCACGCTGCCTCTCACAGCCGCCCCTCCTGCCGCACCCACCCCAGGCCTCTCCTGGGTCGGCTCCGCGCACGGCCGGCCCCTCCACAGGCGGCTCCCGCGGGCCTGAGCGGGCTGGCCTCCCAGCCCCCGCCGGTGTCGGAGCCCCGCGGCCGGCAGCTGACCGAGGGGCCGAGTCGCGCAGGGCAGCGGCATGGAGCAGGGCTCTGGCGCTGGCCGGCGAGTCCCTCACTCCTGGGCCTTACGCGCCAGGGCCGGGAACAGCGCTCCGAGCAAACACCGCCCGGCGGCCCCCTCGGCTCCGCCCTCCCGAAGGGCAGGGAGGCGGCCGCCGGGCAAACAAGGGCCTGCGCCGTCTACGCACGCGGACGACAGCAGCGGCCGCGCCCCACACACAGGGCCACCGCTGCCCTCACACCCCTGTGCCCTCGAGCGCGGGACGCCCGGGCAGGGTGCCCGCCCGGCCGCGCCCTCCGCCCGCTCGGCCTGCGGCCGCTCAGTCCAAAGGCCCCGCCTCCCCCTGGCCGTGGTCTCCCAGTGGACCCAGCCCCCCGCCCCCGCCCGCGCCAGCAGCGTCCTGCCCGGTGCTGAATGTGTAAGGACGCGGTGAGGGCAGTTCGTCCAGAGGGCGCCGGTCCGCGGCCGCGAGCCTCGGTCCCTCTACGCGCACCCACACGGTCCTGCGACCGCCACCTGTCCGCTGTCCGCCTCAGCCACTGCGAGCCAGAGATGGCCCAGGCACGGAAACCTGCCAAGAGGAAAGCACAGGGGGACGAGAGGGTGGGCGCTCAGGGGTCACTGTCTTTGCGCCTCCGTAAGCCAAGCCGCCTTCATTCACCCCTGGGCAGCCCGCTGCCCGGGCCAGCGGCCAGCCCAGGCCGCCCAGACTTGGCCCCGTCCGACGCCCTGGGCGGGAGGGAGCCGCAGGCACCAGCCGTGCGCCGGGAGCCAGGCGGCAGCTGCCGGGCTCACGGAAACAGCCTGCGGCCGCACAAGCCAGAGAAAGCCCCTGGCCTAGCCCCTCTCTGCGCAGGCCCAGCGAGGCCCGGGGCGAGCGGACAGCTCCCCTCCCTGACGCGGGCCGCGGCCCCCACAGGCTCCCGGAGCCCGCCGGCCCCTTCGAGCCGCATCGCTGGCGCCGCCCCGCTGGCGGCGGGCCTGGCCAAAGGGGGTCCGCCTCTGCTCGCCGTGGGCGGGCGCCTGTCACTGACCGAGGCGCCGTCAGCCTCGGCCCCCGCCAGCCTGGGGCCCCCAAGGGGCCGACGAGGGGCCTCCGAGACCCACGCGCCGCCCCTGCTGGGCCGTCCTGGGCACGGCTTTAGGGGCTCTTCTCCGAGGGTGCGGAGCTGCGCAGGGGCCCAGGCGGGGAGCTGCAGCGCGCCCCGGTCTGCGCCGGGCTGGGCGCGGGGCCGGCTGTGGGCGCAGGAGGGATGCGGGAGGCGCCGAGGGCCGGGAGACACGGGGCGAGCCCATTCACGGGCACGGCGTTCTCGGGGAGACCGGGCCCAGCCGGCCTCCCTGCGGGCCAGCGACTCGGCCTGCCGGAAGGAGTGGGACATTCTTCTCCGGTCGCTGCTGGGCCGTTGCGAGAGGAGACGGTGAGACACCCCGTCCCCCGGCTCTCCGCACAAGCTCTGCAGGCTCTGGGGGCCAGGGCCCGCCAGCCCAGGGGGAGGCCCAGGCGTGGGGCCTGGATGAAGGGGGGCCCGTCTACAGGGCACCCCAGTTCCATGCAGGAGACCCCTATGAAAGCGCTGTCCCGGGAGGCACCTTGAGGGGGTTCTGTCAGTGACTCACTATTTTTTTTTAAAGATTTATTTATTTGTGCATGCAAGAACCGGGGTGCAAGCCAGAGATGCAGGGGTGAGAGGACTCCCCAGAGACAGAGCGGGGAGCAGAACAGGCAGATCCAGTGAAGCACACTGCTGAGGGGAGCAGCGGGAGAGGCAGGAGAGGTCTGCTGCGCCCTGGGGGTCAGCCCCTGGCCGAGGATCGAACTCGCGCTGCTGTGCTGCGGATGCTTCACAGTGCACCCCGCCGCACCCCAGGGAGGCCCTACCTCCCCATTCTAAAAGGACCTAGTCGACGCCGTGATGGACAGCATGTGCTGGGGACGGTGGGGCGTGGGGCTGGTGGCTACGGCAGAACCAGCAGTGAGGACCGGCACTGCGGCTGCTGCTCCCCCGACAGACCCCCTGGGACGGGCACGCGGAGGAGCGCTGCCAGCCCCCAGCAGCATCCTCGGAGGCGCACTGGGGGTCCCCGGCAGCAATGGGCCCCCCAGTCGCCAGCGCAGAGCAGAGGGGAAGCAAGCTCTGGAAGTGCTGGAGGGAGAGGGGCCTCACCGTCCCGAACAAAGGGCTGATCGATGAGGTCGGGCCCAGGCAGTCCCACCAGCTGCGGGGAGAGGAGGCTGGAGAAGGGGCGGCGTCTCGGGAGGCCCAGCATCACAACTACAGGTCCTGTCGCCGCAGGGTGCGGGCGCCGGGCGCTCTGCGGCATTAAGTCGCCTCGTCCGGAAGGGAGGCGATGGAGACGCCCTTACGAAACCTGTCCGGATCGACAGCCCCAGGAGACGCCAGAATTGGGGGTAAAGATGGAATCTTCCTTCAGCTCGGAAAACAAGGTTTATTCACGTTCCCTATTTCCTCACTGGCGTGAGGAACGGCCTCAGGAGAGCAGAAGGCCCAGGGCCCGCTGCCTGTCGGCGCGTGACTTCCCCTTCCCGTCTGGCGTGTGTGCGGGTGTGTGCCTGCACGTGTGCACCTGTGTGTGCTGGCGTGTGCCTGTGCTAGACGAGTGCACATGTGTGCCTTGTGTGCACGTGTGTGCCTGCATGCATCCCAGTGTGGATGTGTGCCGTGTGCATCTGGGTATCGCAGTGTGCGTGCATCTGTATGTACGTGCGTGCCCTGTGCGCGTGTCTGCGTGTGCTCTGAGAGAGGTGCAGTCCTCCGGCGCCCAGCGCCCATCTCCAGCCGCCCTCCCGCCCTCCTGTCCAGTCCGTGTGCGTGTGGTGCACAGCACACCGTGCGCCAGAGGGGCTGGTGACAGCCCCAGACACCAGACCCCACCGGTCTTCCGGCCCCCAGGCAGATCCTGCGGCGGGAGGATGCAGACCGTGCCCTCCGCTGGCCTTGCTCGGGCAGGGAAGGCGCGTGGGGAGGGCCGCGGCCCTGGCGCTCCAGGCTCAGACGCCCAGGCTGTGGCGGAGGGGCAGGCGCGCGGCTGCAGGGGAGCCGCCGCTGCGCTGGACGTGCGGCCCATCGCTCAGTGTGCAGGGCTGGGAGGCCGGAGGGGGCGCCCTGCGGCCACTCGGGCGGGGCTTCCGGCTCTGAGCGGCACGGGCTCCGGAGTCCCGAGTGGAGCCGTGTCCGGGAGCGGGAGGGCGCCAGCGCCAGCCTCTCCGCCGAGACCCCCGCGCGGAGGCTCGAGGCGGTGGAGGGCGCTCCCGTCCCCGGGGTGCCCCGGCTGGGCCCAGCGTCCAGCAGAAGCCCCTGACGGGCAGCGCCGCCAGGCCAGCGGCCTCCCCGGGTGACACCGCGGGGCACACGGCCCCTCCTGCACGCTCACAACCTGCTGATCGGACGTACAGAACACTGTTTATGGCAGCCCGTTAATCATTCACCGCAGGGCCTTTGTACCGTGCGGGCGTGTGCTTGGGCGCGCTGACCCTGCCAAGGGTCTGTGCTGAGCTTCGGAACAGCTCCCGGTCCGCGGCCCCGCACGGGGCAGAGGCGACTCTGCGGGAGGCCATGGCGCCGCGCCAAGCCGGGGTCCCTGTCCGGGCTCTGGCACACGCAGGGGCGGGGACTGTTTAGGTGCCGGTGGCCTCCCGGGACGCAAGGGTCCGCAGAAGAAAGGGCCCGCACAGCGCAGCCTCCCGCCGGCACACTCTGCCCGCGGCCCTGCTGGCGGGGACCCCTGCGGCCAGGAGCGGCTCTCTGACGGCTCAGGGGCGCGGGGCGCGTCCGAGCAGCCGCAGGACAGGTGTGCCCTGCCCTAGCTAATCCCTCACCGCCGGGCACGGGGCCACAAGCCTCCGGGGCTTAGAGTGTCCATGGCCTCGCCGCGTGGACCTGAAAACAAGTTGTAAAAGCGCGTGCCACGCACCTGGGCTCTGGCGGCTGAGAAGTCAGCTTGGGCTGCGGGCATGTGGACGGCCGCCCAGGGGCATTTTTTTTTCTCTCTTTTTACAGATTTATTCATGCACGCAAGAGCTGGGGCACAGGCCAGAGGTGCGAGATGAGAGGACTCCCCAGAGACAGAGCGGAGAGCCAAACAGGCGGGTCCACTGAAACCCACTGCTGAGGGGGCAGCGGAGGCAGGAGAGGGCTGCTGCCCCGCGGGTCCCTCCCTGGCCGGATCGAACTCGCGCTGCAGTGGCCGTGGCTGCTTCACAGCGCTGACTTAACTACCCTGCTCCACCAGGGAGGCCACCGGCTTTAAGGAACAGCTGCAAGATTCCGATGGAGGATGTGCCACGGCGGCAGGGCAAGGCCGCATGTCCGGGGCAGAGAGGCCTCCTGGCCACTTGGGCCACAGGGGCTGAGAGCAGGCCGGCTGGAGAGCGGAGTGAGGCCGGGGTGACGGTCTGGTGTGTACCCCAGCCGGGAGGCGCTGTGCGCACCGGAGCTGCAGCCTCGGGCAGGCTGGAATGACCGTCCAGGCTGCGGGCACGAGAGCCGCGCACCCGGGGCCCCCGCACGTGCCTATGCGGCGAACTTCTGCTGGACACGCAGCGCGGCCCTCCCCCTGACCTCACGAGCCCAGGCTCGTGCGCAGATCCAGCGGGTGTTCTCCCGGGTCCATCGGCCCGGCCAGCAGCTGTCCCGCCCAGGGCCACAGGGCAGAGGCGGTCACTGCGGTTCTTCCAGAGTCCAGCCCTGACCTTCGTGCCCTTGACACCAGAAAACTGTCACGTGCTGACCGCGACGAGCTGAGTCCGCGTGATGCCGTGCGGGAAGACGGCGCGTCTTGCCCTGGACTAGAAGCACTCTGGGCAGCCAGCACCCGGTGCGGGATCCAGTGGCCTCGGCGACAAGGCCAGGGCCTCGGACAGTGCCGGCCGCAGCTGGCCTCGCAGGCTGCCTCTGCTCTGACGCGTCCTCGCCTGCGCCCTTGCTTCTGTAAAGCACGACAGCGCTGGCGCAGCTGTGGACTCGGCATCCTCCGCAGTGACCGCTGACCAGCAGGCTCTTGTCCTCCTCCTTGCATCTCGCCATGGCGGACGGTGGCGTGTAGCCCCGATGTCCACCGAGCGTCCAGCTGGTGCCCCGTGCAGGCCGCTGTGGCCACGGGGTCCTGGTGCTGGCAAGGCGGGGTACTCCCCATGACTGCCCTCGACCAAGAGGGGCCTCCTTTCCTGCGAGGCTGCTCCCCCGCCCGAGCCTACAGCCATAAGCAAGGTCCAGCACCCCTTCCCTGGCTGCTTGGCACGGCGATCACCCCCAAAGTGACCATGGAACGGAGGGAAGCCAGGCTCCAGCCAGGACACACCCTCCCGGTCATCTCCCTCCCTCCGACCAGTCTCCCGAGGGTGCCCTCCGCCCGACAGTGCACCCGAATCCAGGCCCTGAACCAGGCGCTGCCCCCGACTCAGGGAGAGCTGTGCTGGGCCCCGTGACCTGGACAAGGCTGAACCCCATGCTGCTTAGGTGGGCACCCTGCGAGGCCAGCGTGGGACCACAGGGGCTGATCAAGTTCAAGTTCAGGTCCCAGAGGCCCCCAGGCCCAGCTCCAGGAAGGTGGACCCGGGAGGCCGCCAGCTGCCGCCTGACCCCGCGTGACCAGTGTGGCTTCTGCCTCCAACGAGGGGCTCCCGCTGCTGCCGTGGCTTCAGCCTGGCTCCGGCGGGCCGTCCACGTCTCAAGCGGGGTGACGGGACTCAACAGGGAGACATGTCTGGGAACGGAGACGTTGCACCCCCTTTGCTGAAAGGAGACTCGATGATGCAGAAACAGGAGTGACCTCAGGCTGGGAAGCTGCGCCGGGACAGGTGTGGGCCGGGCCAGGACAGGTGCAAGCCAGGCCAGGACAGGTGCGGGCCGGGACAGGACAGGTGCGGGCAGGGCCGGGCCAGGACAGGTGCAAGCCAGGCCAGGATAGGTGCGGGCAGGGCCGGGTCAGAACAGGTGCGGGCCAGGCCAGGACAGGTGCGGGCAGGGCCGGGACGGGTGCGGGCAGGGCCGGGCCGCGGGGCCTCGGCCTCCGCCTGGAAGCCCAGCCCAGCCAGCCGCAGCGCCGTGCGGGTTCCTGTGGCACGTGGAGGCCGCTCGCCTATGTGGGGCAGGCGGCCCTAAAAATACCCACATCGTGATTCCAAACGGAACTGGGCCCGGCTTCCAGCCAGCCCGTCAGACACTGCTGTGGAGAGAACATCACATTCCCGAGGCCGCCAGATGCCGCGTTCTTTGCCCGGTTCAACACCGGCTCCTGTGCACATTCGTCCTTAAAGGCGGCTGTAACCGGGACCTAGGGTACAGTAACAGCGACGCAGGGCCCGGGGCCGCCTCCCGCCGTGCAGGCCAGGACGCCCGCGGCCCCCAGGCCCTCCCACGGCGCGTCCTCGCCGTCCCCGGCCGCCCGCGCCTGCCTGCGCTGCGCTTTCGTCATTACGCTGACACCGCGCAGGCAGGGCGGGAGCTGCAGAGACGCCCGCTGAGCCCCACGGACGCAGGAGGCCCTGTCAGACCTGAAGGGACTTGCTGCCCCTGCAGACACCGCTGTCCAGACCTCACTTGGCACTCACCTGCAGTGCACCTGGAGTTCACCAGGACCTCACCTGGCACTCACCTGGAGCTCACCTGGACCTACCTGAAGCTCACCTGGACCTCACCTGGACCTCACCTGGACCTCACCTGAAGCTCACCAGGAGCTCACAGGATTTTACCTGGACCTCACCTGGGCCTCACCAGGCCCTCACCTGAAACTCACCTGGACCTCACCTAGGCCTCACCAGGACCTCACCTCGGCCTCACCAGGACCTCACCAGGACCTCACTTGGACCTCACCTGGGCCTCACCTGGGCCTCACCTGGACCTCAGCTGGACCTCACCAGGACTTCATCTGGGCCTCACCTAGGCCTCACCTGGACCTCGCCAGGACCTCACCTGGGCCTCACCTGGATCTCACCTGGGCCTCACCAGGTCCTCACCTGAAACTCACCAGGACCTCACCTGGACCTCACCTGGGCCTCACCAGGACCTCACCTGGACCTCACCAGGACCTCACATGGACCTCACCTGGGCCTCACCTGGGCCTCACCAGGACCTCACCTGGACCTCACCAGGACCTCACCTGAAACTCACCAGGACCTCACCTGGGCCTCACCAGGACCTCACCTGGACCTCACCAGGACCTCACATGGACCTCACCTGGGCCTCACCTGGGCCTCACCAGGATTTCACCTGGGCCTCACCTGGGCCTCACCTGGGCCTCACCAGGACCTCACCTGAAACTCACCTGGATCTCACCTGGGCCTCACCAGGCCCTCACCTGAAACTCACCTGGGCCTCACCTGGACCTCACCTGGAACTCATCTAGGCCTCACCAGGACCTCACCTGGAATTCACCTGGGCCTCACCAGGACCTCACCTGGGCCTCACCTGGACCTCATGTCCTGCTCTCAACAGCCATCTCCTGTGTCTGGCAGCGTCACTGAGCTGTGCCTTCCCGGGTGCCCCAGGGCAGCTCTGGCCTCAAGGGTGCTCTGTCCGTGCTGTCGCTGGCAGGCTGCCTGAGGCACAGCACAGACTGGGGTGCAACACAGAACCTTCTCGCAGAGTCTAAGGCTGCAGGCCCGAGGCCCCGCTGTGGGCAGAGCCGCCCTCCCGCTGCCGGTGGCCATCTTCCCAGAAGGACCCGGTCCAGCTGGGGCAGGGCCGGTGCCGGGGCCGTCGGTCACGTCCCAGATAACCCTCGCAGGACCTGTCCCAGGCCCGGCGCACGGGGGTCTGGGCGCGCGCGTGTGGGCACCCTCCAGTTCAGAGCTGGTGAAGCCCCTGCCCCTGCGGCGCGTCCACGTGCTGGGAGCGGCCCCGTCCTCCTGCTGCCGGGACCCGCGGCGCTCAGGCGTGCGGTGCCACAGCCGGGGCACGAGCGCGTCCACGCTGCTCTGCGAGAAGCGCCACTTTGGCCGTTTTCTTAAAGGTGCGCCTGACGCACGGGCACTGTCTCCGGAGAGCTCGAGACCCGGCTGGGGGCAGAGCCGCCCCGGCCGCGCAGCCTCTGTCACTCGCACGGCTCTAAGTCGCTTCTGGGGCCGCTCCAGGGCCAAGCCCAGCGCGAAGCGCCCCGGCGTCCGGGTCTGGCGGAGCTGTGGGCCGTGTCGGCGTCCTCCCTTCGTTCTCTCATCGAGCGCACGTCCCGGGGACTTGCCGTCTCGAGTCCTCGTGCGCAAATCTCTCCTCGCGAGTGACTGGCTGCCGACTGCGCAGCAGCGTCTTGGGAGCACAGGGCTGTCGTTCCAACCCGGGCAGACCGAGCTGCGCTTTCTTTCCACAGTCACAACACTCCACACAGAAGACCCCCGCGCTGGGGCACGCGTCTTCTGGGCCGTGGCCCGGCGCGCAGAGCGGGGGTCTCCAGTGCCTGGGGGCTGAGTCTGTTGGACAGTGCGGGAGGACTCAGCTTTGTCCCCTTTTTTCTCTTTTATCACCCAACGGACGCCCAGTTGAGTCCTTCGTGACGGAGGCCGGCCTGCGCCCGCTGCGGTGCCCCTGCCACGTGCCGCGGCCGGACACCCGGCCAGTCCTCTGTCCCGCTCCAGGCTCTGCCCGAGCTGCTCGGCCCCGGCGGCCCCTGCGGCAGCGGCCTCTCCGAGCGGCCTCCGGGCTCCTGCCGGGGCCCCTCCTCTCCTCGTGCTCCGTGCCCCAGGTGGATGCCGCCCCACGACGGGCACGGGCTGTGCAGCGCCCCCCGACAGACGGGCCGACGCCGGAGAACCCACGTGTCCCGTCCAAGCCCAGGCGCGGCCACAGCCTCCTCCCGTGTCGACGGCTCTTCCTGGAAGCCTCCTGGTGAAGTTTTCTTACTTCCGACGCAGCTCGTGCTTCCTCAGCCTCCGCCCCGTCTCCCCACAGCCGACTCCGTGTGCCGCGCCGAGCCGGCCGCAGTCGCTGCCTCACACTCGTGCCCTGAGGCGCCCTCGGCTCGGCCGCCGCGGGCAGCGCAGGCTCACGGCTCCCTCGGCTCACGCAGCCCCCTTAATTTGAGGGGCTTGGTGTCCGGATCTCTTAGCCCCTTTTTCTCAGAATAAATCTGTCTCGTCTTTACTACCTTACGATGTTTTTGCTCAGAACGATGGCCTTGCTTTCAGAAATTATCCCAGTGTCTCCCTCCTGCCCCATCACCACGACAGCCGCAGGCACGGCCTGCACCCCGTGGGGCAGATTGACCCTTAGTCCTTCCGGAGAGCCGTGGATGTCCAGGGCTCCTCCCCGGCAGGGAGTGAGTGGGCTGTTCGTTCTGCGTCCTTCCGGCTGTTCCACTTAGCACGCCGGGGCCCGCCACGGGAGCTCTCGTGCTCATTCCCCGGCACGTGGCTGCAGCCGCGCGCCCCGACGCCAGCCCTGCTCGGCCAACTTGTATTTAAATTTCCCCAGAACACGGCAAAATATGAAAAGCTCCCAATTAATTCAGTGACACTTATATAAGCCTGATATATTTTTAAAAAATTGTACTCACAAAAAAGGAGCAACCACCAGCCAATTTTCCTTATGAATAGAGATTTTTTTTAAATTAGCAAATCCAGTAGCATATTTCATGAATAATACATCATCATCAAGTAAAAGCTATTCCAAGAATACAAGAATAGTTTCATACCAGGGAACACATTAATACTATTCAGCAGGTTTCAAGCGTAATGACTTGGAAAAAACTACAGGATAATATTAATTTTTAAAATCAGAATATTAACAGTCTATGGAGAATAACTCCAGAAAACTATGCATCTTTATGCACCAAAGATAAATAAGTACAGGCCGGGCTAAGCAGACGCGGCGCTCCCGCCTCACCATCAGGGCTGGGCGGCCCTGCCTCGCGCCCAGACCCCCACGGCCCCACGAGCAACCGTCCGCACCCCACGGTGTTAGCAATGCCCTTCTGACCCCTCTCTGGTGTCAGGACCCTTCACAACTGCACGGCTCTGCACAGACTCCCTCCAACAACGCCCCAAAAGGCCCTGGAAGCCCGTATGCCCCAGACCTCACGCGCTCTCAGAGCTGCTGTGGCTCCGGCTCCTGCATCTGCATTCCCTCTCCCTCCCTCTGCATCTGCGAAGCCAGGTGCTCTCGCCAGCACAGCTTCCTACGGCCCCTCGCGGAGCGCCCCCCGCCCCCGAAGCAGAGTTTCTGCTTCCTCCAGCTCGGTAGCCCTGACATGCCGCCGACAGTCCAGCGGTGAACTACGTAACAGTGTCTGATGTCTCCGACGCTGCACGCCGGCCCCAAACCAGCGTGTGCGCCCCAGAACAGACGCTCTCGTGTGTCTGCGGATTTTCCTCTCCTTTACCTCTCAGCGACACCCACGCCCCACAGTGCAAACCCAGATCACAGAGCAGGCGCCGGGCCCTGGAGCGGCCCAGAGGAGCCTCCGGGGGCACAGGGGTGAGGCCCCTGCAGCTCCCCGCCACGACGCGCCCAGCGAGAAGCGTGCCGCGCCGGTGCCGCAGCGAGAGCAGGGCTGCAAAGGCGAGCGGACGGCGTCGGCTTTTCCCGGGGCACTGGGCGCTGCAGGGCGGTGGTGGCGGGCGGGTCTGCAGCGGTGAGGCACTGGCCTGGACCCGAGAGGACAAGCAGAGCTGCCCACGGTGGCGCAGGGCTGCTGACCCCCATGCGCCGGCCTCAGGAGCAGGGGTCAGGCCGGGCTCCCCCTGAAGCGGCCTGGGCGCGGCCCTGGAGACCCCACTCGTGCTGCCCCTGCACGGTCCTCGGCAGGCGGTGCAGGCCGCAGCTCGGAGAAGCTGCCACAGCCCCGGGCTGGCCCGCTCCATGCACCGAGAGGTGGCAAGGGCCACCCGAGGGCCACCTCCAGCCAGCGGCTGTGCCCACGCTGCTCCTCTCCCTTCGAGTCGCCACCTGCCGCCCGCGGTCTCGGCAGCTGCATCAGCGGGCAGAGCAGCCACCCGTGCCCGCGCCGCCCTACAGGGCTCCTTCGGAGCACGCCTGACAGGGGTGCCCCGCCTCCCCACTGGAGCGCCAGGCCAGGGCCGAGCCGCGGGCCTGGCTGTCCGCTGTCCCCACCTCCATGCCGAACAGAGGCGCCGCCCCAGGGGAGGGGCCCCGGCCCCCCAGTACCGGCCACGCGGCCCCTCTGCCTCCTCCGACAGCACCAGACGCGGCCCCGGCCCTGCGGACGCCACGCTCCTCCCCGCCAGGGCCTGGGCCGGGCATGCGGCAGGGGCGCTCCAGCGGGGAGGCTGGACGGCAGGGCCAGGTGAGGCCACTCTGCTCATCCCAGAGGCGGGGGCCGCGGCCGAGCTCCGGGACGCCGAGGCAGTGCCCTGGGGCTCCTCCAGACCGGCTGAGCTCCTGCGGGGGGCGGAGGGGCTTCCCGCCCGCGCTGACCTCCATCGACACGGAGCCCGCGCTGTGCTGCCCACAGCAGAGGACGCCAGCACCGTCTCCCGCGCTCCTGGCCGCGAGAGGACGCTCCGGCTGCTCAGGGCGAGCTGGCCAGGCCGCAACTGTGCCTCTGTCCTCTGGGGCGGCGCCGGCCCTCGGGCCCGCGCATCTGCTTCTGCACCTCCCGCCTTTCCCACGACCCCTGTGATGGTGCCGCTGCCTTTGCAGTCCGCCTTGCGCGCGAGGGAGCCCGGCGAGGAGGCCGGGTGGGCCGGGCCAGGAGGTGGCCTCGCCCACCAGCTGGGTGTCCCGTCTGCCCCACGAGGGGGCGGCCGGGGCGGGCGCGGTCAGCGGGGCAGGGGGGGCAGGAAGCCGATGCCGTCCCCGGGCCGACACTCTGTCCTGCGTGGTCAGCCTGGCCTTGCCAGCAGCAGGCGTCTCCAGCCCCCTGGAGCCTTGCACGCCCTGGGAGACCACGCCGCCAGCCGGGCCCTCTCCGGGCAGCGCCAGCCGCTTCTGCTGGAGTTCCCTGGCTCGAGACACCCCGCCAGGCCTCTCCAGGTTGGCGGTGGCTCTTCCCTCCCGACACGCCGGGCCGCAGAGCCCCCCGCTCTCCCAACAGACGCCGCTCTCCCCCTGCAGAGGGAAGGGCCTGCCGACCCCGCCCAGGCACCGCCGACAGCCTCGCACTGGGCTCGGGCTGGGCGGGCCGGCAGCTGGACACACGCGGCCGCCGTCTCCCTGGGGACCCTCCCCCGGACGACGAGGTGAGGCCGCCGAGCCGCCCCTTGAGCGAGGCGCGAGCGCGCTCCGCCGACACAATCAGCCCGAGCGCCTGGCCCAGAGCTACGGGGCTGTCGGCAGCTGCCGCCCTTGCGGGCCTGGGGCCGCTGTCCGGGGGCCGGGGAGCGGGCGGCGTGGCGTGGCCCAGGGGGCCTCCCGCACCGCCCCCGTCAGCCGCCACAGCAAGGGTGACAGCGCGCTCCAACACTCGGCCACGGCCGCCGTCCCCGCCCCGCTCTCCAGCTGGGGTCACGCTCATGGGCGCCTGAGCAGGGCCCGGCTGGCCGCGCGGCTGTGGGTGAGACAGGGCGGCCGCCCGGGCCCCGGCCCCGCCGCCTCCTCCCAGCCAGGGCCACTGAGGCCGTCTGGAGATGGAGCGCGGGGCCGCCGTCCAGCGTGCGTCCCAAGTCGGCTCCGGCCCGGCCATGGGCCCCTGCAAGCTCGTGCACAGCTGGGGGGCGGGTGTCCCAGGACTGGGCCGCAGCGCCAGGGGCAAAGGGCGCGGGGCGCGAGCGCAGAGGTCATGGGGGCTGGCGTGGGCCGCGGCGCCCACCCACTCGGCCACTGGACGCTGCCGACGCCGTGTCCATGGCCGGTCCGTGAGTCCCTGGGGTGAAGCCTTACCGACGTGCGCTGCCCTGCGAGCAGCCAGCGCCACAGAGCACTCGTCAGCCGCCCTCTGCGAGGATCCCCTTTCCGGCCGACAACTCACTGGGCCGAAGCCACTGGGCGGCCTCGGGGAGACTGCACGGGCAGAGGGAGCCCCAAGAATCCATGCAGCTCCCTGGGACCCGAGCTGGCCGTGGGGCGTCCCAGGGGTGTCCTCAGGGGCTGAGCAGCCTGAGGGGGCGCCCATGTGGGGTGAGGACGACAAACACGGGCCGCAGACAGGCCGGCGTGGGCAGGTGGAGCTAGAGGGGCACGGAGCCAGGCTGGAAGGTGGCCGGGCCCGATCTCCGCGCCCAAGACCAGCACACAAGAGGCCTCGATGCCCGGCCCCTCCCCGGCGGAGCCCCTCGCCACCCAGGCTGGGCTGCCCAGGGGGCAGCGGTGACCCGGCCCCAGGGGCCCCACCGTGAGGCCTCCAAACCCGGCAGCACGTGAGCATCCCAGGCACGCCCAGGGAGCAGGGTCAGCACCCCGAGTCCCCCACGGGTGCCCCGACCCTGACGGCAGGCCCGGCGAGAGGGAGCGCCCCCACGCCCACAGAGGTCGCGAGGTCAGTGGAGAAGGACGGTGCCGAGGAGCAATCGGACGATGCCCAGTAGTAATCGGCGGTGAGCACGGGGTTGTCACGGCCTGCAGGGACACCTCAGGCCACACGGGCCTCGGGGACAGCCGCTTCCTGGAAAGTCCCACTCGGCAGCAGGGCCTGGGCCGTCCCTGGCACCAGGAGAGGTCGCTGCACGCCTCCTGCCCTGCCCTGCCCTGCCCTGCCCTGCCCGCGGCCAGCCCGCGCGCCCCTCAGCTTTCCGCAGCTGACCGGCAGGAGCCGAGGAGGAGAACGAGTCTCCTGATAAAAATAAACCCGTCCTCCCTCGGAGCCTCGGGCCCACTTGTCGTCCCTGCGGCCGCTCCCCAGCTGTGGCCGCCGCCCCGGGCCCCTGAGGGCAGCCGTCAGCCCCGGAACGCTCCGATGCCCACGCCGGCCTGGTGACGGAAGCCCAGCCGCTGCCAGGACAGTGAGGCCGGCGATGTGCGCCAGCCACGGCCCAGAGTGCGAAGGCGCACTCGCCAGAAGCTGTCCTTGGAAGCCGGTCAAGCCCACGTCCAGAGAGGTCAGAGGACCAGCTGGGAGTGCGGCCACCCCAGAAATAGCCCGCACTGCCCGTGCGCCAGGCCGCTGCCCCCACGCCACCCTGACCACGGGCCCCGCTGCCAGGCGGGGGGACAGTCCAGGGGCCAGGCGGGGAGGCCTGGGAGGCTGGACAGCCGCCGGTCAGTGCTGCTCAGCAGAGGGACATCCAGCCCGACTGCGGCCGTGGAGCTGACCGCAGGAACAAGCACAGCCGAGGAAGTCGCTCAAACCAACAGCAGCTCGGGCACCCGGGGGAGGGGGCTCAGCACCGCTGAGGGGGTGCACCTCGGAATCGCGCCGCGCACACCGGCATCGCCCTGTGAAGAGCCCTCGGCGCGGAAGAGGCGACCCCATGCCGGTGGAGGGCGGTCCGCTCCAGCTCCGCAGCGAGCCTGACCCTGGCCACGGCGTCCTCCCTCTCCCAGGGCGGGTGCTCCTGACCGACCGGGCCGCGGTGGGGCAGGCAGGGGCCCCTCCCACGCCCCTCCCCGTGCTCCCACCGCCCCCCTCGGAGGCGAATGGGGCCTCTGGGCCTGCTCTGGGTTAGTTCCAGCTCCTCCTCTGGTGTCTTTACGCCCACAGAGGCGTCGTCGGGTGTCAGCCTGTCTGGCTGACGCCCCTTAACACAGCGGCTTGTACGCGGACGCGGCTCGGCGCTCCTGACGCGCACGGCCAGCCACCTCTCCCCCGTCCAGCCCCCGCCCGGCCGTCCAGCGCCCCCCCTCGAGCTGTGGCCCAAGCCCAGGGCCACGCAGCGGGCGGCGCTCGTGAGGTGCAGCGCTGGGCGTTCCCGGGGCTGGTGGCCGCAGCGAGCCCCGTGGCCTGCTCCGAGCTAAGCGCGGGGCCACCTGCCTCCACGGGGCTGTCACGCTCCCCCACCCCATGAAGGTGCTGACGCCTGAGCGCCCCTGGGGCGGCGGGAGCCTGTGGCGCTGGCCGGCCTGCACGGGCCCCAGGCCGCGCTCCCATGGGGCTCGCTCACCCGCAGCTCCCACGCAGCCTGGCGCAGAGACCCCGGAGCCGGGCCATCCCGCCGGCCTCGCCGCCCCTCAGCCCTTCCAGCCGCGGGGTCCCTGCAGGCCGCAGCCAGGGAGGGAGGGGCAGCCAGCGGGTCCAGCCCGAGCCCAGCCTGCTCGCGCCTCGCCTGGGGAGCCTCCGACGCCTGCTGTGCTGGGCAGCGCCTCACCCTACTGGCCGGGGCCGCCTCTGCAGGCCGCCCCCGCTCCCGCAAGGCCCCGCGGCGGCTGGCCGTCTCCTGGGCGCGGGCCGCAGGGTCTGCCCAGCTCAGGGGGGCTGTGCCGCAGGAGCCGGCAGGGACCCGGCCGCTGCCAGGGCACGGGGGTGTCTGGTCACCTCCCTCACATGCTAGCCGCTCCCAGCAGCCCTGGCCTTGTCCAGTACTGGAAGCTTCCAGCCCTGCCCTTAGCCCCGGGAGCCTGGGTGGACGGTGCCCAGAGGTGTGCCCGGGCCCCAGGACCAGCCCACACGGGCTTGGCGCTGCCTGCAGCCGGCCCGCGGGGCCTCCCCATGCCCCTGCCCAGTTCTGCCCAGTGCTGTGCGGTCCCGCACGCAGCCACCCTCGCCTGCTCGGCACAGGGCCAGGGCCTCCCGGCGGGCGCGTGCGCCGGTCTTACAGCTGCCTTCGCCGCCGCCCTGGAGGCCCTCGTGGACACGCACTGCCCCTCGGCTCTGAGCCACGTGCACACACACGGGAGGAGGGAGGAGGCGCGCTGCAGGCCAGCGCAGCCCCTGGGCGCCTCCGTTGCATGTGCCCAGCGGCCTCTCCACAGCCCCGGCCTGGGGCCTGCGCTCACCTGGCCCTGAGCTGCCCTGACCGTCAGCAGGAGTCAGGCTCCCCTCAGTCTCCCTCTCCCCCTCCCTCTCTCCCCCTCTCTCCTCCTCCCTGTCCCTTGCCCCCCTCCTCCTCCCTGTCCCTCGCCCCCCTCCCCCTCTCTCCTCCTCCCTGTCCCTTGCCCCCCCTCTCCTCCTCTCTCCTCCTCCCTGTCCCTTGCCCCCCTCCTCCTCTCTGTCC
>JAGFMF010011662.1:9263005-9279815 GCA_019455555.1 Galemys pyrenaicus
CACGCCCCACTCCGTGCACATGTCCTGCTCCATGTGCACACATCACACACGCCCCGCTCCGTGCACACGTCCTGCTCCATGTGCACGCATCACACACGCCCCGCTCCATGCACACGTCCTGCTCCGTGCACACATCCTGCTCCATGTGCAAACATCCTGCTCCGTGCACACGTCCTGCTCCATGTGCACACATCACACACACCCTGCTCCGTGCACACGTCCTGCTCCGTGCACACATCCTGCTCCATGTGCACACATCACACACACCCTGCTCCATGCACACGTCCTGCTCCGTGCACACATCCTGCTCCATGTGCACACATCCTGCTCTGTGCACACGTCCTGCTCCATGTGCACACATCACACACACCCTGCTCCATGCACACATCCTGCTCCATGTGCACACATCCTGCTCTGTGCACACGTCCTGCTCCATGTGCACACATTGCACATGCCCCGCTCCGTGCACACACTGACTGTGTCTAAACCACTCTCTGGCACCCACACTTGCATGCTGTGCATGTGCTTGTCCCCTGAGAACCCCGATGCTCGCACGCACACCCCGTCAGGACCCTGCTGCCCCGCTCTCCCACACTGGCCGTCCCAGACAGCGTCAGGAGCAGAGTGGCCCGAGGGGGCCTGGGTGAGCGGTCACTCACCGGGATGGCACAGCGCCCGCAGCCCTGGACTCAGCCACCCCAGCCGGGTCAAGCCCTTGGCTGAGTGCGGCGGGCAGGGAGCTGGCCGGGCGTGGACCCCTCCCTTGGGCCGGCTGGGGACAGGCTTCCCTGCCCGCTGGCCGCAGCTGCGGTCTTGTAGCAGGTGCCTGAGTAAGCACTGCTCAACCAGCCGCCTGCCCCCCGACGCTCCTGCTGTGGCTGGGGCAGGCGGAGGACACGCGGGGCGCAGGGCCCCTCGCAGCCTGGGGCGCCACACGGGGTGGGCGTGGCGCACCAAAAGCTTCTCGTTTTCGGTGACCCCTTTTCCAAGCAGGAGCCTGGGGCCCAGCCTTGCCCCAAACTGCCGGCCACAGAGAAGATCGAGCTGGACCGAGCATCCACAGCCAGTGGACACAGCGGGCTCAGACGCACGGGGGCTGGAGAGGACGTGGGGAAGGGGGTCTCTGCAGGACTCGGAGGGAGAAGCAGGCCCCCCAGGCGGAGAGGCGGCATCCGCGCCCCAAGCGCAGAAGCTCGTCCCCGCTCGCGCCGGCCTCATTGTCGGCAAGCTTCTGTGCCGCAGCCGCTTGGAGCCGCCGGGGCGGCCCTAAGGGGCCAGGTCAAGAGGGGCTGCTCTGGGCCGCCCCCGCGTGTGGCGCCTCCTTTCCCAGCACGCAAACCGCGCTCTTGGGTCTCCGTCCGGAGGGACGACGAGCGGGGGCCCGTCCGTCAGAGGGCGGCCGCTCAGAAGTCAGCATGTCCCCAGCGGTCACGTCGGAAGGCGCCTGAGAACTGCCCAGCTGGCGGCCGGGCCGCAGGGGCCGGCGGGGCCCTTGGGAAGGCCAGCGGTGCAGCAGCGCGCTTCTCGCGGCCCCGGCGGCCCGGTCGCCCTCCGAAGACGAGCTAAAGGAACCGCGGGGCCGCCTGTGGCGGAGGCCGCGAGCCCCGGACGCAGAGGACAGAACCTCACGCCTCAGCCACAGCGGCGGGCACACGTGAGCCTCCAGGGCGGGGACGGCGCATCACGGAACACCAGCAGGCCGCGGCCTGGTCCTTGCTCGGCTGGGGCCCTGCTGACCCTGCCTGACCCACGCCGTGCCGGCTGCCGGCTCCATCTGACGGTCGGGCGAGCGCAGAGCGGGCCTCAGGGACCCCACGCAGGCAGAGCAGCCCCGGGGCTGTGCACCGGGCAGCCCCTCCCCAGGGCGCACGGGGGCTCCCCACGGCCCAGCCCGCCCCACGGCCGGGGCTCCCTCGTTGATTCCTCATGCCCCAAACCGCCTTGCAGCAAGGAAGAAGGCGCTGTCCCGAGATGAACGGTCTGAGACAGGCGGCCCAGCGGCACTGTCACCAGCGGGAGGCGGTCGGACGAAGGGGTTTTCTGCTGTAAAGTAGCTGAGCTGTGCGAGATGTTTCCAGCCGCACCCCTGGGGCCCCACTTTGCTCTGTGGGCGCTCTGGGGTCCGCCGTGCCCACGCGGTGCCCTGGCTGTGCAGCAGGCTGGGGAGGGTCCAGAGCCACGGGCACATGTGCGCCCCACTTTCCTTCACAGCTAAGCCAAAGCCCAAGTTTTCCAAGTGTGGCCGACGGGTCTTGTGACTGCCGACCGGGCGGAGTATGGACACACGTGGGGCGAGGCCTCGCCTGCCCGGCCCCCACCCCTGCGCGTCTCCGCCTGGTGCTCACGCAGACCCAGGCTGGCAGGCGCGTGGGCCGGGTAGGGTGGGCCGGGCAGGGTGGGCCGGGCAGGGTGGGCGTCCGGCTCCCCATTTATTTGCTGGCCCCTGAGCCCCAGGGGATGGGGGTGGCAGCCTCGTGCACAGGTCCCGGGCAGGCACTGGGTGATGGCCGGTGAGCGGCCAGCTTCCAGCACAAACCAGGACACTCTGCAGCAACTTGCTGAGCCCACATGCGGCCAAAGCCAAAGCTCTGAGCTGTGAAACCACAAACAGAAACGTGGCTTCAAACCCCTGTCTCGGCAAGACGGGCGCAGGCAGGGCGCTGCCTCTCCGGGGGGCACTCCGGCCCCGCTCCACTGCCCAGCTGCAGCCTCGTGGCTCCTGCGCTGCGGCCTTGACCCTTAGCTCCGGCCGTGGCCTCCAGCTCCGGCCGTGGCCCCCCAGCTCCGACCGTGGCCCCCAGCTCTGGCCGTGGCCCCCAGCTCCGGCAGCCGAGCAGCGGGCTGCAGGCCAGGATGGGCTCCTCTGTCCCCGGAGGGCGCTGGCGGCCGGCCGCGTCGCCTCCGGCCTCGGCTGGAGCTGAGGGCTGAGCAGAGGGCATCTTTCTCTTCGCCCGCTGTCCCGAGCCACGCCGCCAGTGTGTGGGAGCCCCACCCCAGGACCCCCCAAAGAAGGCACGGGCAGGGACAAGCAGCCGCGGAGGGCACAGCTCCTGGGTGGTGGCCCCCGCGGCCCACGTGGGCTCCGGGGACTGGCCGGGCCCAGGGCCGCAGCTCCCGCCCCGCGCCGGCTCCAGGGCGGCTCTTGCGCTGGCCACACGCTCCCAGCCACGGGCGCTGCGTCCACCGTGGGCGCCCTCCGCCCCCATGGCCAGTGCTCCCCATGGCCAGTCCCCAAAGCCCAAGGAGCCGCCCTGGCCCCGCAAAAATGAGCGCTCTCCGCGCCCCGGGCCTCGGTTCCGACCCAGCCCTCCGACCAGGGCCCGGTGGGACCGCGTGGGGAGGGGCAGCCGGCCGCCCAGCTGGGCCGTTCACCTCCTGAGCCAGGAAAGCCTGAACTGAGAGAACTCCCCAGAGCAGGCCCTCCGGGAGGGGGCCCTGTCCCCCTGGGGTTCACAGTCCCTGGAGGGGCCTCGGAGCGGGCTCCGGAGGGACGGGCGAGAGCAGGGCGAGCACAGCGCCCGCCACTGCCCCGGGAAAGCGGAGGCCTGCGCAGCCTCTCGGCGCCGGCCAGCAGAGGCGGTCACAGGCGGTCACCGGGGTCCTCGTTAGGGACGAGCAGGCCCGAGCGGTGACTGCAGACGAGCGCCCGTGCCCACAGGCGGCCGTCCCTGCTGGCCAGCCCCCGGCTCCCGGGGTGGGGTCCAGGACAACAGCGGCCGCTCCAGGCCGAAGGTGCCCGCCTGCCAGGCGTCCCCACGGCTGCAGAGGGAGCGGGCAGCCGGAGTGCTCCCGGGCCGGGCACCCAGGACCCAAAGCTGCCCACCCTGAGGGGCTCTGCGCCCGCTGGTCCAGCCCCCCTCCCCCGGACAGGGGCTTGCAAATGGCAGCGCCCAAGAAAGAGAAGGGAAGGGAGAGAGGAGGTACGTGGGTCCCGGGGACACACCTGTCGGACGGCTGGCCCAGGGCCGGCCACGGCCACGGCCTCAGGCCCCTCCCAGGGGCCATGGAAGGGCAGGCCCTGCGGGCCTCTCCCCGGGCCAGGCTGGCAGGGAGCGACACTGACCCGAAGCGGGCGCAGGGCCGCCCCCTGGCTTCGCCTGGTCCAACAGCCGCGGCTCCAGCGGCCCCGGTGAGTGGCGGGCGAGGGGGTGCAGGCGGGACGCCGGCCCAGAGCTGTGGGAGTCACGGCCGGCCGGGCTGGTGGGCCGCGGAGGGCTGGTGCGCTGTCGGCAGAGGCCAGAGGCCAAGGGGAGGGGCTGGTGCTGCGCAGACGCAGGCCAGGCAGGGCCGAGTCCACCCCAGCACCTGGCCGGGCTCTGCACCGGGGCGTGAAGCCCTCTCTGAGGACAGAGTGGGGCCCAGCCAGAGCCGGCCGGCCGCGGAGCCTCCTCCGAGCAGGGTACGGGCGCCCCAACCCTGCCCGGCCGCATGCTGCGGAGCCTGCAGGGCGAGCGTGGGGCCGCAGACGCAGCCCTCGCGGGGGGGTCCCCGAGGGCGCTGAGCCAGGGGCAGGGGGCAGATGGAGGGCCACGGGGCAGACAGCCAGGGCACCCTTGCAGCCCAGGGGCCGGGCGGTCTGGAGACAACCCACCTCCCACCCCCACCGCATTACGGGTCAGGTGCTTCCCTCGGCTGGGTGCCTGCAGCTGGTCCTTCTGGGGAGACCTCCTCTCCTGCCCGCACCCCGCTACCGGTGCCAGGGTCCGCGATGAGGCGCTCGGGCGGGCCATCCCCCCTCTCGTCCGGGCGGCGCAGGGCGCAGCTGCAGGGCCTCGGCCTCCGAGGGGCGGGCACCCTGCCCCAGGGCCTAGGGCCCTCTCGCCTGCCCCCTGCGGTGCTTGGCAGGCGAGGTCCGCGCGGGAAGTGACCGCTCGGCAGGCCTGGCGTGGGCGGGGCGCACGCTCGCCGGTGGCCTCTCGGGGCTGGCCAGGGCCGAGGCAACAGAGCAGGCGCTTGCCGGGGCCGGGCCGCAGCGCTGGGGCCACACACGGGACCCAGACCCCCGGGCGGGGCTGCCGCCGTCGGCCTCAGTCTCCTACGCAGAGGACGGCTCAGCACTCCCCCCGGCCGCCCCCCTCGGGCGCTGCAGCCCTGCCATCCACCGCAGCCGTCCACCGCAGCAGCGGCACGGAGCGCGTCCCTCCACCTGCCCGGAGCGCCGCCCGCGGGTGCGGCCAGCACGGGAGCGAGCGCACAGCCCAGAGGCGTGGCCACTCGGGAGGGGGACGCAGCACCGGGAGGGGGCCCGAGGCCAGACCTGCCTGGAGCAAGTACACAGCCGGGCGGGGGAGTACAGGAGCGGGGAACCCCTGGGGCGCTTGGGCTTCCTTGTCGCCCAGCCAGCGCCGAGGCCTGGAGCACAGACCGAGTGCAAAGCGCCGTGGACCAGCCCAAGGACCCCGGCGTCTGCTGCTGGTGGGGCCCCGTGGGGGGGGGAGGGAGCCCTGCGCTGGGCGGATCGGCCAGGGGAGCAGCGGGGCGCACCCCACTCCGCCCGGCCTCAGTCCCTGCAGCCTCGCACAGCATGAGGGGGACCACGTCTGACGTGGCTTCTGCTGAGGAGCGTGCAGGCCGGGCTGGGGAAGGCACAGCCTTCTGCCTTCGCCCCTGCACTCACCATGTCTCTCCAGCAGGAGTCCCGCAGGAGGGCGGGACGGGGCTGGCGCAGTGCCCTGGCCAAATTCCAGGCGCCCCGTGTCGCCCAGCCCCTCGCTCCCAGCGGGCCTGAGTCCCCAGACGTGCAGCTCTAAGAGCTACGGCCTCGCAGGGCCTCTCCACGACCCGGGGTCTCCGGCGGCCCCCAGCACCGCCTCCAGGCCTGCGGCTGCCCGCCCGGCCAGCTGCCTGAGTGCGCCCGGCGCGTCTGGGCTTTGTCCCACCAGGGAGGCAGCGACCAGCCCAGGCACGTGCCGAGGGCGTCGGGAGCCCCCTGGACAAGGGGCTCTGTCCCCTGGACACTCACACAGTCCTCCGGGCCTGCTGGGACGGCACTGCCCACGCCCCGGTGCTGACCCCGCCGTCCCTCGGCGAGCCACGGGAGAGCGCCGGGCGCGGGGCCGTGAGCCGTCCATGCGCCCCCGGGCTGTGTGGGCGCAGAGCTGGGCCGGGGCGGCCAACCGCTGGGCCCGTTCGCGGAGGCCAGGACCGCGCCGGGCAGCCGCCAGGAGGCTGGGCACCCCATCCGCTTGCCCCGCGCCCCGCATGCCTGCTGCAGGCCCCCCCGGGCAGAGCCGGCTGCGGGCTGCATCCTCCGAGCTGGGGGCGGGGGCTGTGCACGGCCTGCGAGGCCGCCGGCCCCTTGGCGGGCTCACCCACCGCCCCGGCCGCTCTGTCACGGTTCTCCGTCCCCCCGGCAACGCACCAGGGCAGGTGTCCGTCAGATACGCACGGAGTGAGCAGCCCGCGCACGGGCAGGCAGTCACGGCCGCCCTTCTGCCTGCGCTGGGGTCAGAGGACAAGGCGAGCCGGCTCCTCCGGCCTGGGGAACAGCGAGGTGAGCCCTGGCCCCGGAGGACGGGGAGCCGGCCCAGCGGGACTTACTCCGAGCACCGGGCGGCCACCGCCCGCACCCGTCTGTCGAAAAGAAGAGCCGTGCCGGCCACACCCGGAGGCCGCCAGGCACTCGGGAGCAGACGTGGGGCGCACGGCCACCTGGCAGCCGCGGAAGGTGTGTGGGAGGGAGGCCCCTCGGCAGGGAGGCGGGAAGCAGCAGCTTTGCTTCCTGTCAGGAGCAGCCGGAGGCCAGGGCCACAGGGGTCCTGGCTGTGCCGCGTGTCTGTCCGCCTCCCAGGGGCCGAGGGGCCTCAGGACCGCGGAGGCCCTGGGAGGCCAGCCGGCACCGCCCCTCGCAAGGTGAGGGAGGCTGAGGCAGCTGTCCACAGAGCCGGGCGCCGCTGGGTGCGGTGGGCCCCCCCAGGACACCCCCAGGACACCCCAGGGTGTCCGGGCCGCGGGCGGGAGGAGACACAGCTGGGGATAAGCGCTCACACGCGGTACGTGGGCCACACGTGTGCACCGCGGCGTGCCACGCCGGCCAGCGCACGCTCCTGGGCGCACCCAGGCTCCGGCCGGACGCTCTTCAAACCGCCGCGTTTCAGCCGCCCGGAGGTGACCGGGGAGGGCCGGCACGGGGAGGCGCCCAGCCCCTGGGCGCGGCCTGGCCATGCTGGGCGTGGCCCGGAGGGCCGCTGGTCCTGGCCCGATGCCCTGCTGCCGGCCGAGCGGATGCGAGCAGGAAGCCACGGCTGCCAGCCCGGAGCTGAATGTCTCCGGCACAGCCGGTGGGGAGGCCTCTGGGGAGCAGTAAACTGGCCCTGGCCACCGGCCAGCGAGCGCCGCTGTCCCCCGCAGACCCTGGAGCGTGTCAGGGGCAAGCCCTCTCGGGACCTGCATCTGGGCCGGGTGTGGGCCGCTCCGGAGCGGGGCCAGAGGCGGGACAGGGCCTGCCTGTGGGGTCACCTTTCGGGCTCAGCCCCCTAGAGAGTGGGAGGAGCAGAGTCCCTGTCCCGAGGGAGCGCCCCGCAGGGCCCCACCTCCCAGCAGGTTTTCTTGTCTGCAGAAGGGCCCCGCTGCTCCAGGGCACTACAGCCCAGCCCCCACCCGGCCGGCCCCCACCCGGTCAGCCCCCACCCAGCCACGTCTCAGCACCGCGTCGCAGGGGGTGAAGTCCTGGAAGCAGCTTTCCCTTCGCTTTAGCAGAAAGCCGGGTGATCTAAGGGCTCAGAAAGTAGGCACAATCCGCGGCGGGAAACGGACAATCTGAGTTGCGGGTGGAGCTTCGAAGTCCTCTGAGCGCCTCCCTGGGGCCAGCAGCCCTCTCCTGGCTCCCGCTGCCCCCTCAGCAGTGGATCCGCCTGTTCTGCTCCCTGCTGTCCCTGGGGGGTCCTCTCGTGCTCATACCTCTGGCCAGCACCCCAATCTTTCCAAAAATAAATATTTTTTTAAAAAAACAGCTTTATAAATAAAATACTGTCTTTAAAAAAGAGTCACAAAAGGCATGCAGAAAGCGTCTGCGGAGGGGCGGGGCAGGGAGGGAGGGGCCGAGGACAGCGAGGAGACGCTGGCCTTCGGGAGCAGAGCTGGGCTCTGGCCGCGGGTATCTCACTGACTCTTCGGGAGGGACCCTCAGCGAAACGGTGTCTCTTCGTAAATAAACATTTATACTCCAAGCCCAGCGGCTCCTTCCGGCTTCGCTGCGTGTTTCCTCCCGTGTTCTCTTCCGTCTGCTGCATCGGGCCACGCACCGCTGGCCGCGGCCAGAGGCGGGTCTCCTGGGCACACGGACACCGGGGCCCAACAGACACCTTAGGGCCCCAGGGTGGGGTGAGGGAAGCCCAAAGCCGCAGCCCCACTCAGCAGACCCGGCGGGCGCCCCGGAGGCCAGCAGAGCCCCAAATGACCAGGAGCTCCGAGTGCCCGGGCCTGGGGTCGCGGCCACCACAGCGCCAGAGAATCTGCTCGGGATAACCTTTTTGTGCTCTTTACATTCCTTTTTGACAAAACTGGTGACTTAGGAGGCCTCTTCTGGTTTCTCGAGCAAAACTTCCAAAACTAAGAAGTGCCGAGTCTCGGGCAGGCGTCGGCAGGCCGCTCCGAGCAGCAGCGTCCGCTAAGCACAGACCCCAACAGAAAACTCTCCACCGCCTCGTGCGTTTCATAAATAATGTATTTTATTTTATTGCATATGGCTATTAAGGGGAGCATCCATGATCAATGCAGACTAAATACAACACTCTACTCCAGTTCCATTTGCTCTGGTCTCCACGGGGCCACGCCGACCGTATTTACAGCGCTGCAGAGAGGACAGGGCGGCGTCAGCTCAGCGTCTCGTCCTGCCCCCGAGCAAGAAATATATTTAACATCTCACTATCCAGAAAGAATACGTACCCAAAAAGAAAACACTGTTTAATAACTGTTAAAGTTCATATAGCAAAAAATATTTTAAATTTAAGGTAAGTCAGGCAAAATGTACAAAGACCCAATATACATCGTAAAGTCGGAGCAAACGTAACATTCACACATTTTGGTTCCATTCTGTAAACTAAATTAAAATGTGTATATTGCATGTGCCTTTTTGAAATGTACAGGATAGAGGAAAACGTGGTCTCCTGCGGACTCGGCTCTGCCCGGCCGGGGAGCCGCCGGGAGGGGCGGGCGGCAGGGGCGCGGCAGCCCGGGCGGCTCGAGTACCCAGGCTCGATGCAGACGTGAGGACACGGCAGACATCTGAAACGCAGTGTGAGCAGACACTGCCTTGACCTCCAGACGGCAGCGGGTCTGCGCGCGGTGGGATGCGTGACGCCAGGAAGGGGAAGGCTGAGCGGTCGGGGCACGTTACATTCAACTTTGTCCTGCGGTACAACCCTCTGCTCTCGAAGTTCGGCGTGGGCGGGAAGACTTTTGCATTGCCAAGAAATATATTTTTAAGACATTGAATTTTTTGGTCTTCCTCAGAAAAAGCCTCATTTTATTAATGCATTAATCTATAGTGATATATATCTATATATTTATATATATTTTTCTCCCCAAAAGAAAGAACAACAGAAACTCACGCGTCCATGAGTCAGTGTGACAGCTACAGGACCACCGGACAGAGGCACCGGACACTCGGGGGCCCAGCCCTCGGTCACGTGCCGTGAGCAGCGAGATGGTCGACCTCCTGCCGTCGAGGTCAGCGGGCGCGGGGGGTGTGGGCGATGTCGCCACAACACTGAAAGTTCCAGAACACTGAAAACGCCCAGGCGGGGAGTCTCGCCGGGGCCTTCAGCCGAGGGACGTGGGGCGTGGGGTTCTCCTCTCTCCGTCCCCGAGCCGCACGGCCGGGTGCCCGTCAGCGCTTCCCTTCCCTTCCGCGTGCTCCTTGGGCCCAGCAGCCTCCCGGCAGAGCGGGCTGCAGCGTCGAGATGACGCGTCCCGCCACGAGCCGAGCCGCCAGGAGGCCGCCGCGCCGCGGCGGGTTTGTTCATGAGCGCAGGCTCCAGGCGCGGGGCGCAGGGCCGCAAGGAGGAGGGGCGGTCTGCAGCGGCAGCACCTGCAGGGACACCTGACGGGCCAGAGTCTGCTGCGGCAAGAAGGGCACCGCCCACCCTACTCAGCACGACTGGTTTGCAAAAGGAGGCTCCCGCAGCCGCACAGAACGATTATTTGTCGAGCCGTCTTCAAGGTCCAGTTCGAAGCTCACGCCGGGCAAGCGCTGCCCACGCCCGGCTCGGGGCCCTGCGGCGGCCGGTGGTAACAGTGGGCCGCACTGGGGCCCGCTCTCCGGCCGAGGCCACCCTGGGGACCTCCGGACGCGGGGCCGCCCCGCCACAGGGCCGTCCTGGGGCTGAGGTAGGACTGTGGTAGTTCTGAGGGCGCCTAGGCGGCGGTGGACGCCCGTTCTCGGCCGGCACCGGGGCGCGGTGCCGGGGGAGGGGGCGAGGCCGCGGCCTCGGGGCCAAAGCCGGGGCTGCGCTCCCGGGCCACTTCTCGGAAGGCCAAGCCAAGCACAAATGTGGGCAGCGCCGAGACGCCCCGGTGGGCGCGGCACTCCCCCGGGCCCTGCCGGGCCGCCTGCGTTCAGCCCGAGGGGAGCGTGAGCAGCTTCAGGTGGGAACAAAAGGCTGAGTGTCGTCTCCAGGGTGGCTCTCCGCCGTGCCACGTCGCGGGAGCCGGCGTCTCTACTCTGGAAAGAGCAGAGAGGAGGGTCAGGCCTTCCGTGGATCCCGCCCGCCCGCCCGCCCAGGCCCCCAGGGCCTTCGGGCCACCTCCACCAGCCTGTGCCCCGGTGTGTCTGCGGGAAGCCCCAGCTCCCAGGAGCAGCTCCACCGGGCCCGCGCGCAGAGGGGTGCTTTCCGGTCAGGGGACGGGACCCTCGGGCAGCTGCTCTGCTCTGACCGGAGGCGCAGGCAGAGGCAGCATCCACGCTGGCTCAGAGGCCTGCCGGGACCACTCCCCGCTGCCGACCCACCGGGACCCCAGCCCGCAGGGCCTCAGAGCCGCACAGCCCTCATGCCCCCCGCGCATCCTCCTGCACAGCCGGGGACAGCTCCTCCCGCTCAGCGGCTGCCGTGGCCTCGGGGGCAAATTGCCAGAGCCGTGCACCTGCCCCCAGGCCCGCGGGAAGCAGACCCTGCCCGGGGAGCACCCCTTCCTCGTGGGCGCCTCTGATTCTGTTCTACTCTCTGGGCTCAGCAGCAAAGAAATATCCAGGAGGTGCAGGGGCCGGGCCCCTGGCTCTGTCCCCAGCAGCCCTGGACAGAGCTGGCAGTGTGTGGGGACACATGGAAGCCCGGGCAGATGCACGACCAGCCCAGGGCCCCGCGCCCCAGGCAAGGCCGCTCCACACCGCACTTCAGCACACCCGAGCCCAGAAGATGCGGCACGAGCGGAGCTGCAGGGGAACCCCAAAGCCCTCCCGGGGCCCTCCAGCTGCCCGGCCCCCGTGGGCCCCCGTCCCCGCACAGCCCCCCGCACAGCGCCCACACAGACCCACCCATGCGTCCCCACAGCCCACGCCAGCGTCCCGCAGAGCACACGCAGAAGAGCACACGGCAGAACATGCAGAGCACACACGCAGAGCACACGCCACAGCCTTCGGAGCCGCGGTGCCACCCGAGCTCGGTCCTCAGAGCTGGCCCGTGACACCGCCAGGACGAGCCCCTGAGCTCAGCCTTGTGGAGACGCAGAAACACTAACTGCAAAAAGCGGGGCTCCCACAGCCCCCGAGACGACCGTGGCCCCGCAGGACAAGCCCGGGGCCGCAAACGCGGGTGAAGGCGCGCCCCGGCAGGGGTCTCGGGGCCCAGCCCCAGTGTCTTCACGTGCCAGCGGGAGCAGCACCTTCCGCCAAGGGCCAAACATCTTTCCTCGGGCCTCGGGGCGCAGGGGCTGAGCGCCGCACTGTGAGCATCTGCGGCACCGCAGCGCGAGTTCGGTCCTGGCCAGGGAGGGGCCCCCAGGGCACGGCAGACCCCTCCTGTCTCCCGCTGCTCCCTCCGCAGAAGGTTTCAGTGGACCCCCACTGTCTCTGGGGAGCCCTCTCACCTCCCCGCCTCTGACCTGTACCCCGGCTCTTGTGTGCATACATAAAATCTTTCAAAAAAATAGTAAGATGTCTTCATGCAATCTGTGCAGCCAACAGGGTCTGAGCACTGCAGGGAGTCGCCAGGCCTAGCGGCCAGAAACCGGGGTGCAAGGACAGCCGGGGTGTGGCCAGCAGGGAGGGCGGGGCGGCGGGGCTCCAGACACGGCCGCAGAGCCGCTGCCCTGGCCCGCAGGAGGAGAAAGACCGGCCTTTGTCTTCGCCCCGCAGCGCTCCCGGCCCACGCACCCGCTCCCGGCCCACGCAGCCGCCCCCGGCCGCTGCCCAGCCCCTCCGCGCCTGCACGGCCCGCGGGACCCCAGCAGCGTCCTCTGTGCTGGCGCTGGGCTCCCCGGAGCAAGGGCAGACCAGCTTCGTGACTGCCCCAAGCGCTCGCAGCCGGGGTCCTGGGCGCGGCAGGCGCAGGGGCCAAAGGAGGGGCAGCCTCCGAGTGGCCGCTGCGTGGACGGCCGCGCGAGCCAGCTGCTGCCCGCCGGTGTCCAGAGCACGTGGCCTGTGGCTCCAGGTGGGTGGGCGGCGGCAGGAGCCCGCTCACAGAAGCCTGTGCGTGGTGGTTCCGACTCAGAAACGACGCGGCTCTGGCAAAGGTCACACTGTGGCAGGTGACTGGGGCGCGTGGTCCCCGGGCCGAGGGTCCCACCCGCCGCAGTGACCACCGGGCCTTGTGTCCTCCAGCTACACAGCGCTGGGCTGCACAAGGCGGCGAGCCTGCGCGCTGCTCAGCCACCCAGGAAGGAGAGGAAGGAGCCGAGTCACCGAAAACCTCGCAGGTAAAACTGGTGGGGAAGCTGCTCCGTGCAAACTCAAAGCGAGGGAGGTGGCTGGCCCTGGGTGGGCGTGGCCGGCCCTGGGTGGGCGTGGCCGGCCCTGGGTGGGCGTGGCCGGCCCTAGTGGGCGTGGCCGGCCCTGGTGGGCGTGGCCGGCCCCTGGGCAGGGGTGGCTGGGCTGAACCGAGGGGGCACACTGGGCAAGGGGGCAGAGCTCTACCGAATGGGTCAGTGGACTTCACATTTCCGGGACCTGAACCAGGAGGCAGCAAATACCAGTTTGCATAACAAAACGAAAATTCCTAAAATTAAGATTTCTATTTCTGGAAACAGCCTGGATTACCAAAGAAACCCTCCAGCCCCAGACAGGTCCTTCAGGCCTTTTATGCTAAACACAGAATTAGAGGAGAAAACAGCTTTCCAGTCACATGACAAATTCCTAGAAAAACAAACCTGATAACCCGGCACCTCCTAACTTCACCACAACAGAACATGCCTCCCCAAGAGTACGGCTGGGGCGATAAGCCGAGGTTCTCAGAAAAACGGCTGCTTGAACTTTACTTTTAAATTGGAAAAAAAATCACTTAAAAGGAAAGCGGGAGGCAGCTCCCACTGACAAGGGCGCTGAGGCAGCCCCGCCAGCTGCCCTCCCTCGCGGGGCTGGCTGTCACAGAAACCTCTTCGAGCTGTGACTTGACGCCCGCCGAGGCTCGAACAGGGCGCGGCGGCCGGCTCCCGCGGGCTGGGTGGGTCGCCCCAGACCCGGAGACCCGTCTCGGCCACCGAGACCTGTGACCCGGCACCCCAGCCCGGCCCTCCCCCGTGAGCTTCTCATCCTGTGGATCCCCCCGCAGGAGCTCCCCAGAGGCCCCCTCCTGCAGGTCCTCCCTCGCAGGACCACCCCTGTGAGTCTCCCCCCTTCGGGGTTTCCTCCTGTGCGTCTTCCTGGACACGAGCCCCCCCACCCGGTGTGTGCACCCCCAGCCCTGCCCTGTGGCCCTCCCCGGCGCACCCCCACCCGCAGGGGCTGCGCTCCCCTCAAGTGCGAACGGGGGCAGGAGGTCCGGGCCCGCCCAGCGACGCCAGCGCCATGGCACCCACAACAGGGCGCGTCTGCCCTCGCCTGGGCTGGGCGCGACATGTGTGTTCGCGTCACAGACGGGAGACGTGTCCGGCTGTCTCGGCCGCGTCTGGACGGCCCACACCCCAGGAGGCGCAGCCGCAGTCCTCAGAGCCCGCCCGCCCGCCCACCCGCGGGCCCCCAGTCATTGTCCAGCCAGCAGCCAGCTCCGGGTCATCGGCGAGACCCCTCCTCACTGCCAAAGCGAACGCGCCATCGGGGCTCAGCCCCTCCACACCGGAGGGAGTGGGGGGGCACTCCCACCAGCAGTCCTGCCCCCCGAGTTCCGTTCCTGCACCCCACTCGGCTCTGCGCACAGGGGCAGCCAGCGGGCCGCGGCGGTGAGTCGGCTCAGCCTGGGGTCCGGGAGGGAGCGGCTGGCCCGCACCCCGCCGCATTCCAGGGCTCTCACGTGACCCAGGGCCGCAGCCCCACACCTCGGCCATGTGCCGTTCCCGTGACTGAGGCGCCGTGGGCGTGCAGGGCCACCCCGCGCCCGGGCCAGCCACCCCCGCGCCCCGCTTCTGGAAACGGGGCCATGGCCCTGCCCCGAACCTGCAGGCCCCGGGCCCCCGAGGAGCACCGCCAAGCCAGGAGGGCCAGCGCCCCTCTGTCGAGAAGCACCTGGGGCAGCATCTCAGGGCTCCCCGCAGACATGTAGGCACACGCTCCGTGTGGATACGAAGCCAGCCCGGCGGCTGGGGCACTCCCCACGTGGGCACCGCCCCGCTCCTCCCGCTTCGCTACGTCACCGCAGCTCCTGTGGGCGTGGCCGTGGGGCGCACAGGGCGCGGGGGAGACACAGCGGGCTCCGAGGGCTGGGGGGGCCGTGTGGGACGGTCTTCCTGGAACCCTGGCGCGACCGCAGTTCTGGACGCTGCAGAGGGCGCCCGCCCGGCCGAAGCCCTTCGCAGGTGCCCCCCACCCACCCCGGCCTGGTGGGGCCCAACAAGCCCCTCGCGGCCGCCGGCCGCACCACCTCGCACACACCACGGGGCGCAGGCTGTGGTCTGGCAGGTGCAGGGAGACACCGAGGGTCCTGCCCTGAGCCGGCTGTGCCAGGGCCCCTCCTAAACACACAGCGAGGCGGAGTGGATGTGGGGTCCCCAGTCGGCACAGTGGCCCCCCACCTTGGCACAGCAGGCAGGCGGGGCGGGCATGCTCTGCGACACCCCGTGTCTAAACAGCACCCCAGCTGCCGTCCAGCAGAGCCAGCCCCAGACCCGCCTGCCAGCTGTTGGGGCTCACACCGGCAGTGGGGACACTCAGGGCGGCCGAGGAGAGGGCTCCCCCTGCAGTGAGGGTCGCGGGGAGCAAGGCAGCACCATGCCGCCCCCGCACCCCGGCACCAGCCCCTATACGGCCCCCACTGGTTTTCCAGCCTGTGCCTGGTGGGTCTCAGGCCACTCGCTCTTCACAGCACGTCGGTCCCAGGTGGGACCAGCGCCTCTCTCATCTGCTGGCCCTTCTGCCGCGGCCACAGGGGTAGCGCTGTGCAGGACTGGGGTGCAGCCCCGTACCCCACTGGTATTCACTGCCTGCATGTGAACCTGCCCAGCTGCTGCTCGCAGCTGGAAGTGCCTTGCACAGACGGGCCTGGGGAACACCTGCCCAGCGAGCGCGCCTGCCCACCCGCAGCCCCGTGGAGCTGGGGAGACAGGGTGAGGGCGCAGACGGGGTCCCAGGGACCCACAGCCCCGTGAGCCTCAGCCTCGCCCCGGCCTGGTGCCAAGGGGCTGAGTGCTGCACCGTGGGGCTTCTGCAGCCACCGCAGCGCCGGTTCGATCCCAGCCAGGGAGGGACCACATGGCGCAGCAGACTCTCCTGCCTCCCGCTGCTCCCCTCAGCAGTGGGTTTCAGGGGATCCGCCTGTTCTGCTCCCCACTCTGGCGCTGGGGAGTCCTCTCACCCCTGTGCCTCTGGCCAGTGGCCTGGTTCTTACATGCATAAATCACTTTGTTTAAACGTGAAAGTGTATTTACTACTATCTCGAACTAGGGATGGCGAGATGAACAAAGCAGCTCCTTCTCACAGGACAGTCTCAGGCTGTCACCACTGTGGCCTGAGATCCATCCCCGGCCAGGGAGGGACCCCCAGGGCGCAGCAGACTCTCCTGTCTCCTGCTGCTTCCTCAGCAGTGGGTTTCAGTGGACCCACCTGTTCTGTCCCCCACTATCTGGGGAGTCCTCTCACCCCCACACCTCTGGCCTGCACTCCAATTCTTGTGTGCAGAAATGAAAAATAAACCTTTAAAAGTACATATGCTGCAGGAGGAAGAAACACAGGTTCTTGCAACTTCGCAGCCAGTACACGGTCGGTGGCGTCTCCCTGGCGGAGGACGCGGTTCTGGCGGCCCAGAGTCACCAACATGCCTGCACCCAGACTGCGGCGACACCGGGGCCACCCCAGGGGATGCACAGGGCGATATGTGGGAGCCCAGCCCCCACCTTCATCATCAGCAGAGCAGGCCACGCCCGGCGTCGGGGGGGGACAGGCCACCACGGCCATGAGGGACACGCCTTCCGGATCCGGGCCGGTCTGGCGGTGGGGAGGGCAAGTGCATCGTGACACCCGCCCCACGGTCTGCAGGCATCGGCCCACGGTCTGCACGCACTGCCCCATGGTCTGCACGCATCACCCATGGTCTGCAGGCATCGGCCCACGGTCTGCACGCACTGCCCCATGGTCTGCACGCACCGCCCCACAGTCTGCACGCACCGCCCCATGGTCTGCAGGCATCGGCCCACGGTGTGCACGCATCACCCACGGTCTGCACGCATCGGCCCACGGTCTGCATGCACCGCCCCATGGTCTGCACGCACCGCCCCACGGTCTGCAGGC
>JAGFMF010011662.1:9279843-9313489 GCA_019455555.1 Galemys pyrenaicus
ACGCATCACCCACGGTCTGCAGGCATCGGCCCACGGTCTGCAGGCATCGCCCCACGGTCTGCACACACCGCCCCATGGTCTGCACGCATCGCCCCACGGTCTGCACGCATCACCCACAGTCTGCAGGCATCGGCCCACGGTCTGCACGCACCGCCCCATGGGTCTGCACGCATCACCCACGGTCTGCACGCATCGGCCCACGGTCTGCACGCACCGCCCCATGGTCTGCACGCACCGCCCCATGGTCTGCACGCACCGCCCCACGGTCTGCACGCACCGCCCCACGGTCTGCACGCATCACCCACAGTCTGCACGCACCGCCCCACGGTCTGCACACACCGCCCCATGGTCTGCACGCATCACCCACGGTCTGCAGGCATCGGCCCACGGTCTGCACGCACCGCTCCATGGTCTGCAGGCATCGCCCCACGGTCTGCACGCACCGCCCCATGGTCTGCACGCACCGCCCCATGGTCTGCATGCATCACCCACAGTCTTCATGCATCGCCCCACAGCCCTGCGTCCGGCAAGGCCACTCCCTCTCCCAGACTTGGGATGGCAACGCACAGTCGACACCAGAGTGGGACGAGGTGCGTAAGCCACATCTGCAGAGAAAGCACCAGGCCACAAGCACAGACACTGGGCAGCACGTGGACGTCTGGAAGGCACAGGTCATGCTGGCAATGAGCAGACTGCAGGGGATGCAGAACCTCACGTGGCACAGGGCATGGACCTCTCCTGACACATGAAACAAAGGAGATTCAGCAGTCCAGACCTGCACCAGGCCACGTGGCACAAGAGCTCCAGATGGCCTACAACCACACAACAGTCACACCACCTGCAGCCACACCACCCACAGCCACACCACCCACAGTCATGCAACTAGTAGCCACGGAGCCCATAGCCATGCAACCCGCAGCCACGCAACCCGCAGTCACAACCCGTAGCCACGCCACCTGCAGTCATGCAACCCACAGCCACACGGCTCTGAGGCCTGAGCACGTCACTTTCCAGCATCTGAGCCTCAATCGCAAGCCCCACCACAGCCTCGGATGCACAGCTGCGTGAGCAGCAGCCACACAAGCTCCCGGGGCCGGGCACGCCGTGACGCCAGGGCGGCAAACCCAAGGGGGATGACGGCTGTTGCTCCTCTTGACGTAGTCCAGGGCTAATGCTGCCCGTGAAAAATGTCTATTCCAGGGGCCTCCCTGGGGCGCAGGGGTTTGTCTCAGCGCTGTGAAGCATCCGCAGCCACCGCAGCGCGAGTTTGAGGCCCGCCAGGAAGGGACCCCCAGGGCGCTGCAGACTCTCCTGCCTCCCGCTGCCCCCTCAGCAGTGGCTTTCAGTGGATCCGCCTGCTCTGCTCCCCGCTCTGTCTCTGAGGAGTCCTCTCCCCGTGGCCTGAGCCCAGTTCTTGTATGCATAAGTAAACCTTTTTTTGAAAAGCATATTCCAATTACACATTTTCATCTTGACAAAGTCTCAATGTACAAACACCCCTAAAAGAATCAAAAGTCGGGCTGCTGGGAGAAAAGACCCTGCGTGAAATCCACGAACAGTGGGCCCAGCCCACCCCAGACTGAAGAGGCCCAGGAACCAGGACCACCAGCCCCCCGAGGGAGGGCGGCGGGGACCTGCAGGTGCGCCAGCAGCCAGGCCTGGTATCAAGCCAGAGACGGGCCTGGGCCCTGGTTCTTGCAGCTCTCAGTGCGCCGTGGGGCCAGCTCGGCGGCACTGGGCGTCCACAGCTTCATCTCCCTCTCTTCCCAAGCCACGCACTTCTCACCTCCTTCTTCGGGACCCCTCCCAGCGCCCACGGCGGGGGCCTCCCTAAGCGCTCTGGACTCGGGCGAGGGCCACACTCAGGCCCCCGTGTGCCCTCAGTGCTGGCCTGGAGCGCGGTTTGTGTGTGGCTTAGGACAGGACGCTGCCCCGTAGCTGAGCAGTGGAGATGGTCACCCTTGGGCGCAGGGCGGGCGTCTCTGAAGGGGCACTCCATTTCGGGGTCCCCAGGGATTCTGTGAACACCCACTGACAAAAGCGTCTCTCCTGCCTAAACTCGCGACTTCACAGTGACAGAATCGGCGGGGTAGGGGTCCGTGAAGCTTCTTCCTCTCGGGGGCTGGCCCACCCACCCTGGACGGCCCACGTCTGGACCCAAACACCAACGGCGTGGTCTGGGCACCCCACTTCACAGACATAGGGAATGAGGCGTGACCCGTTCCCATGGGGTGGCCGGAGCAGCTGCCGCCCGCCCACCCACCCCCGCCGCCGCTGCTCTGGGAAGGCCCTCGCCCGGCGGGTCCCCACTCTCATTCACAAGGCCCAAGGCCTGTGCTGGGCACCCGCATCCGCTCAGGAGGGGCAGGGCAGCGCGGCTGTTATCTCACTAGGGCTGTTATCTCACTAGGACAAGGGCCGGCCCACGGAGCAGGGCAGCGCAGGCCGAAAGTAAAGCCTGTGGTTTGTCAAGCCCTCGCCAGCTCTAAAAATACTGCAGGGCTGTGCACCGACATCAGCAGGCAAAGGCCCACGGCACTTGCCGACCCGGCGCACGGCCCGGGTCCCTCTGCCGCGGGAGGCGAGTGAGTGGCCTTCCCAGCCACAAACCCCAACACGGACACTCCCGTGCCAGCCTTATCTAATCTGCCGCGCGCAGACGCCTAAGCCAGTTTTAGAACGAAAACCCACTAAGGGGGAACACCAGTTGGCGTGTTTTACGGTAAATACAGTCACAAGCATAACACGGAAGTGTGTGGGGCTAACTTTCAAAGGCAGGCTCGAGGGGCACAAAACAGGGCACGTTTCCAGCCCCTACCACGTGAGCTACTGCGTGGACGTCCACGCACCCAGCCGCTGCCCAGCCTCTCTGCTCCAAGGAAAACATGCAAAGGCCCGTTTGCCTGGGCCTGTGTGTGCACGCACACACTCGTAACCTGTGTGTGTGACCTGTATGTGTGCATGTGCACACTCGTGACCTTTGTGTGACCTGTATGTATGCACGTGCACACTTGTGACCTGTATGTGTGCACACACACTCAGGACCTGTATGTGCACACACATGCTTGTGACCTGTATGTCAGCACCTGCACACTCAGGACCTGTATGCTCACACACGTGCTCGTGGCTTGTATGCATGCACATGCATGCTTGTGACCTATACGCGTGCAAAAGCATTCATGACCTGTATGTGTGCGCACACACATGACCTGTACGTGTGCCCACTCACACTTAGGACATGTATGCACACACATGACCTGTGTGTGTACGCTCTCAGGACATGTATGTGTGTGCGCTCGTGACCTGCATGTGATGTGTGCACATGTATGCTCAGGGCATGTATGTATGCACACACACACTCAGGACCTGCTTACGTGCCCACACACACTCAGGACTTTTATGTATGCATATGCACACTCATGACCTGTATGCATGCACACACTCAGGGTCTATATGCGTGCACACGCACTCAGGACCTACATGTGTGCACATGCATGCTCAGGACCTGTATGCATGTACACACAGTCAGGACAGGTCTGCATGCACACTTGTGACCTATATGTGTGCATGTGCACACTCATGACCTATATGCATGCACGTGCACACTCAGGACCTGTATGCATGCACACACACTCAGGACCTGTATGTATGCACACACAGTCAGGACAGGTCTGTATGCACACTCAGGACCTGTATGCGTGCACATGCACACTCGTGACCTGTATGCGTGCACATGCACACTCAGGACCTGCATGCGTGCACACGCACACTCACACGCGCAGAGGAAGCATCACTAACCTTCTCATTAGCTCTGATGCCAAGACCCCCCTTCTCCCCAAGCTGCTGTCAACAACTCAAATGTCCCTGGAACCCTCCATCTTTGTTACCATGAATGCAAACACCAAGGCTGCCCCAGTGGCCTGAGATGCTCCCACCAAGCTAACTGGCCAGTCCGGTGTGAGGCCACACTGGCAGGACAGACGCCCGCACCCATGCTAGCCGGAGCTCCCTGCCCTCTTCTCTCCAAAGCGCCGCTCACCAGTCTTCCTTCTGGAAACAGCCCTGGACTTCCGGGGGCGAGCACCATGAGCCCACCGCCCTGACCGCTGCAGAGCGTGAGCTGCCTCTGGCATCCCCTGTGCTGCGCACACCGTGGGCTCTCCACCCTCCGCCCTCCCTACTGGCCCAAATGCTGCAGGCAGACCCGCATGGTGCTCCCTTCAAGGTGGGCAGGCAGGCACTGTGGCTCCGCTCTGCCCCTTCCCTCCCAAGGGCCCTTCACCTTAACCCCGCAGGCCTCGGAGCTCCAGCAACCCAAGAGCTGCTTGGCCGTGCAGCCCCTGCACCCGGGGGAGTGTCCCCACAGGACACCCACCTCACAGCCCCTGACTCCGTGTGCTGCGAGAAGCATCAATCGCCCCATCCGGGCCACGCCCCCACCCCCACCCCCCGGAGGCATTTTCTAAGCATGTTGGCCACACCGGCAAGGCCTGGGGCCGCGGCCTGCAGCCCGGCTCCAGGCCCCTCCTCCAGCAGGGCGCTGGGCCCGTCCACCCCTGGTGCTCCCCGTCCACCCCGGCCTCTGCCCGTTCCCCTCCCACGAGCGGGAGAGGTGTTATGTTCTCAGGCTGTTTTTCTGATTAGAGTCGGATTTCAGCAAAACCTTCTCTCTCGGCCAGCTCGGCCCCTGGGCCGACCGTCCTCGGAGGCCCGGCTCAGCGCTGACGCGGCTGTGTCGCCAACGGCAGCTAATCCCCACCGGACATAGCTGTCGTGCCCACGCGCGTCACGCCGGCAAAGTGACCTTGGGCCGGGGCCGCGATCACGGGCACGGCCAGTGACTTCCGACTGACCTCATCACACGCTGAAGCGCCGGCCTGCTCCAGCCGCGCCCGCATCCACCTGTGCTGTATGGTTTTAATAAAAACGCCGCTGACTCCCCTCCACCTGCTCCAGCGTCCGGCTCCGCACCCGCACCTGTCACTGGGCCGGGGCCCACGGCCGCACGCTGCGGCAGACTGTAAGCCGCTGGGCACGACGTCACGGGCTGGGCCGTGTACTTTAAGAACAAAAGCCGATGGCTCCCAGGTCACTAACGTCACCACGGCCCCCACCCAGAGGCCGGCGGAGGCCCTCAACCAGCACAGGGGCAGCAGCCAGCTCCTCTCCTCACCCGTGTCCAGAGGGTCCCCACAGTGTCCACCTGACCAGGCCGCGCAGGAACAGCAAGAAGGGAAGAGACGCTGCCCACCCCGCCCTCTCCCTGCCCCTCCGAGTCCAGCCTCCAGGAAGCAAGGCCAGGCCGGCCCTTCCATCCACCTCCCCGCTCCCGCTCCAGACGGATCTGCTGGGGACGGAAGGACACCTCGAGCCCCGATCCACCCGCTGTTCTTGGGGGGCTCCCGTGGCTTCCCTAGCGCCCGTTCTGTCTGCCCTCACTGGACATCACCTGTGCCCATTGCCGGGGCCTGGGGTGGCAGATGGCCACGCGTCAACCCACACAGGTGCGTGATGGGGGCGGGCTCCCAGGACCGCCCGGCCCCGCGGCCACACCTCCTGGCCACACCCTCGCCGGGACCTCTGGGCTCGCCCAGCCCTGACGCTGTCCTTGCCCTAGACTGGCAGGCCCTGGGGGCAGCCTGGGGCTCCAGCTGGAGAACCACTGCCAGGAACCCGTATGGACGGACAGAGGCGCGGCCACCCGCGGCACCTGGGCACGTCCCGAGCTCGAGGTCGCCGCTTCTGCAGGGCCAGTCAATGCCACGGGGCGAGCTCCGCCCCTAAGCGACTGTTCTGATGCGCTTCCCTGCTCAGCCAGAATGGTGTCCGGGAAGGGGGCTGAGGCCGGGCGCACCCCCGCAGCTTCCCGGGAAACTGAGGGGACCAGCACCACCACCTGAGCTGCTGCGCGCGTGCTGGGCATGCGCAGAAGGGCAGCCCGCCCCGGAGTGGTCCGGACCGAGACCCGCCGGTCTCGGGCAGGGGTCCCCGCACGGGCCTCCAGGCCTCCACTGAGGCCGGCCTTGGGGAGGGTCCCAGGCACTGCCCATCTCGAGCCGGGCCAGCCCCGGGGCTCTAGGTCCCCGTGCCACACGCAGGGGGTCTCCCGTGCCCCATCTCCCACCAGGGCCCAGACCTCACCTTTCACCACGGTGGCCTCCTTCAGGTGCTGAGCCAGGAAGTCGATGCTGGCGTAGGCGTTGGCGGGGGGCAGGGCGCTGGGGCTGGCCCCGCACAGGCCCCCGCTGGCGCCGCCCCCCGCCGCGCTGATGAGCCCCCCAAGGCTCCGCGTCCGGCCCCAGGCGCTCCTGTCCGCGGGCTGCAGGGGCTGCTCGTCCCGCACGTCGATGGCGATGTAGTTGAGCCCGTTCTGGAAGCCGGCTGAGGTCTCCCGGCGCATGGGGGAGCTGCCGCCCCCGGGGCAGCCGACCAGGCCCGCAGGCTGGCTGGGCGTCCAGGGCCGCCCCCACGGGGCGTGCTGGGGCTGCACCTGGCGGGGCGACGTGGGGGGGTCCTCAGCTCCGCCCAGCACCACGCCGCAGCCACCTTCGCTGCTTTTCCTGAGAGAGACGTTTTCCACCGAGGCCGAGTTGTGGCGCTTGGGGTTGTGCGCGAAGGATGGGGACACGGGGGTCACAGTGGTGGTCGAGGAGAAGGTCTCGGAGCTGTGGCGGCGGCGGCCGCCCTGCGGGTCCGCGCGGATGACCTTGGCGCCCCGGTGCGGGTCGGGAGGCTGGCCGGCCTGCAGGAAGGCCTCCACCCCCGACACCTGATCCATGAGACTCAGCCGCTTCACGCCGCCGGAGGTGGGACTGGTCACGCGGGCACCTTCCGGCTTCGGGGGCGCAGCGATGGGTTGCGGAGGGGTGGCGGCCACGCCAAAGGCCATCTCGGTGTAGTCACCAGTGTCCCCAGTCTCGGAGGACGAAGGGGAGGCAGCCTGGGTGGCGGCCGCTGGGGGCCGGCGGTACAGCTCGCCGGGAGGGGGCGGAGGCGGAGGCGGAGCCGGCGGCTGCAGCGGGGCTCGGGGCGCAGAGGGGCGCGGAGGCAGCGGCGGGAACGGCAAGGGGCACTCTGGAGACAGCAAGGCATCCAAGGAGCCCACCGGGTCCCTGCTCTGGGCGGCCGGCCTGGGGGACTTGGGCGAGCTGAAGTCCAGGTTCATGTAGTCGGACAGCGGGGAGCGCTGGCGGCTGTCGCTGCTGGTGCCCGGCGTGCCGGAGCCCAGCGAGGAGGCGGGGCTGCTGGCCGACAGCAGCGAGGAGGACGAGGCCGCGGAGGCCAGCAGCGGCGGGGCGGGCGGCGAGAGGCGCACCCCGGCGTCGCCAAAGTCAATGTTGATGTACTCTCCCGGGCTCTTGGGCTCTGGGGGCAGGGGGTACTCCTGCATGCTGGGGAGGGCCTGCAGCCCCTCCAGGAAGAGGCGCGTGGGCCGCACTGCCCGGCAGCGCTGGCTCAGGAAGCCCTCAGGCCGGCCGCTGCTGCTGGGCCTCCCGGCGGAAGGCACTGGCGCGTGGTGGTGAGGCTGGGGCTGGCCCCCCGCCGGAGGGTTCAGCGGGCCAGCGCCGGGCTCCAGCCTCTCCTCCTCCAGGATGCGCCCCACCGGGGAGCTCATGAGCACATACTGGTCGCTGTCCGCGTTGCAGGAGTGGGGGGCCCTGTAGGAGCGCGGCAGGGAGCTGTAGCAGTAGCCCGGGAAGCCCTTGAGCGCGTCCCCGCCGCCCCCGTGCAAGGCGGCCGAGAAGAAGTCGGGCGGGGTCCCCGCGGGGCCCGCGTCGCTGGGGGACATGTTGAGGTAGTCCCCGTTGGGAAGCAGCTTGCCGTCCGTGCTCTCGGCGGACAGCCTGGCGCCGCACCACATGCGCATGTACCCGCTGTCCTCGGGGGAGCTCTCGGCCGGCGAGCTGGCCTTGTAGCTGCCAGCGGCGCCCGGGAAGGCCCGGCCCCCGGCGGAGGGGGGCAAGGGTACGAGCGCGCCCGCGGGGGGCGCGGCGGCCGCGCGCGGCTGCAGGATCTGCTTGGGCGCCGACACGCTGGTGGGGCTCATGGGCACGTAGTCATCGCTCCGGCTGCCCCCGCCCGCGAGCGCCGCGCCGGGCGTCATGGGCACATAGCCGTCGTCCGCGCCCAGGTGGCCGCCGGAGCGCCCGCGGGGGCCGATCTCCACGTCGCCGTAGTCCTCGGGGTAGGGGTGGTAGGCCGCGTGCGGGGAGGGCGCGGGGCAGGACGGGCAGAGGCGGCCCGTGCTGCCCGAGAAGGTGGCCCGCATCAGGGTGTACTCGTCCAGGGAGGCGGAGGACGGCTGCGGCGCGGGCCGCTGCCGCGCAGGCGTGGTCAACGAGTAGGTCCTCTTCCTCAGCCCCCTGTCCAAGTCCTGCGCGCCGTCCCCCGAGACCCTGCGGTAGGGGCGGCCGCCGTGGCCCAGGGGCCGGTCCATGGTCATGTACCCGCACAGCTCACCCGCGCCGCAGTCCCTGGCCGGCGGCGTCTCGGCGATGGACTCGGGCGTGTTGCTCCTGTGGCTGCAGAAGGCGCGCAAGTCCCCGGGGCTGGAGCCGTACTCGTCCAGCGACATGAAGCCGGGGTCGCTGGGGGAGCCGGAGGCCGAGGCGCTGCCACTGGAGGGTCGCTGGCTCACGGGGTGGTGCAGGGGGTGCTGCAGGTGCGGGTGCGCGCCGGGGGGCGGCGGGTAGGAGCCGGAGCCGTGCCCGCTGCTGGACGACAGGCTGCCGGGGCTGGTGGCGGCGGGGGGTGAGTGCGCCACCGGCATGGACATGGAGCGGCTGTGCTGCAGGGCGCCCCCTGCCGGCGCCAGCATCACCTTGCCTGCGCGGCCGCCGCCGCAGCCGCCGCTCAGGGTGTGCGAGCGGCTCAGGGGCGCGCGCACGGGCCCGGGGCTCAGGGGGCTCCCCGCCGCCGACACTGGCCGCCCTCCCGCCGCCCCGCCCCCCGCCGCCGCGCCGCCGTCACCCTCGCTGGCCGTGCGAACCCGGCAGGAGCTGCACTTGGCGGCGGGCGGGGTGGCGGCCAGGCTGTCCGTGCGCGAGCGACGTACCAGGCCGGTCTGGCTGGGGGGCAGGTTGACCAGGTGGTGGTGGCGGCGCGCGCCGGGGACGCTGATGGGGTGTGTGGCCGAGGAGCCGGACGACTGGCTCTTGCTGCGCGGCCGGAACTCGAAGAGCTCCTTGAGCGCCTTCATGGCCTCCAGGATGGTCTCGTGGATGTTCTGCGCCACCACCGAGTCGTCAGCCTGCATCCACAGTTCGCCGGGGCCCGTGACGGCCGAGCGGCCCACCTCGATGAAGAAGAAGCTGTCCGAATGGCCGCAGCGGCGGATATTCATGAGCTGCAGCGTCACCGACGGCTGCTCGCAGTTGAGCTTCACGAAGCCGACGGTGCGCGCCGACAGGCACAGGCGGTACACGCCCGTCAGGTTCTTGCTCTGGCCCAGGCCCTTGGGCTTCAGGGTCACCTGCCACACCTCGCGGTAGGCGGCGGGCGCCCCCAGCCCGTAGCTGTCGTCCGCGCCGGCAGAGCCGCCCAGCGCGCCGGGCAGGGAGGCGCTGCAGGACGCGGCGGAGGGGAGCGCGTCGGCGCGGCCCTCGCTGACCAGGTCGGTGAGCGCGCGGTACCAGCCCTCCTGCTCCTGCTCGTTCTCGGCGGCCACGGCGAAGTACTCGTCGCGGGTGTAGAGCGCGATCAGGTACTTGTGCTTGGCGTCCGCGCGCTTGTTGATGTTCAGGCAGCAGTCGAGCGCGATGACCCGCTTCGGCGCGCCCGCCTTGCTCCGCCACTTCTTCTCGCTCTCGTAGTACTCGAGCCGCGGCGGCTGCGGCGCCGCACCCCCGCCCGCGCCCGCGCCTGCCTCGTCGCCGCCCGCGGCGGGCCCGCGCAGCACGAAGAAGCGCTTGTGGCCGTGCTTCTGCTTGCGCAGGTAGCCGCACTTGCGCACGCCGTGGTTGTTGTTGTTGTTGTTGTTCAGGTTGGGGGGCCCGAGCAGCGGCGGGCTCGCCATCGCGGGCGCCGAGGGGCGCGGGGAGGGGGCGCAGGGCGCGCGGCTCCCTCCCCCCGCCGCCCCGCTCGCGTCCGCCGGAGCTGGGGACGGTGCGGAGGCCCGGGCGCCGCGCTCCGGGCGGGGAGGCCGCCGCTGCCGACGCGCGCCGCCGGCTCCGGGCTCTCGGGCGGCGGCTGGGGCGCGCTGGGCCGAGCCGGGTCCCCGCGCCGGGCCGAGCCTAAGGCGCGCGCCGCCGCCCCGGTCCTGCCGCCGCGCGGCGCGCCGGGGCGCTGGGGTGCGCCCGGGAGCTCGGGGTCCGCGCCGCCGCCGCCGGGGCCGCTGCTGGGGCTGCTGCTGCGGCTGCTGCTGCCGACGGCGACCCGGGCTCGTCGCGGTCCCCGCCGCACAGTGAGTAACACATCGCGCACCGAGTGCCGAACTAAGAGGAGCAAAACAACATGTGACTCGCCTTACGCAGGCACACACGGCGCGCCCGCCCCGCCGCCCCATTGGCGCCGCGGCCCCCGACGGACGGCGCGCGCGGCCAATGGGCGCGGGCCGCGGGGGGGCGGGCCTCCCCGCCCCGCCCCCCTTTCTCCCGCGTTTCGCGCCGTCCCCTCCCCCGCGGCCGCCGGGGGCGCGCCTCATCCATCAGGGGCTCGTTGGGGAGGCCGGCTGCCGCCCAGGGCGGCACGGGCGGGCGGGGCGCCCCCGGCTCGGGCAACTGGCTCCGCTTCCGCCGGAGGGCGGGGGCACCGCGGGGCGGGGGCGCCGGGCGGGGCGGCCGAGGCTGCGCCCCCCACCGCGAGCGCGGGCGGTTCCGGGGTGCGCTTGTTTACGAGCATCCCATTAGTCAGCGCGCAGCTCCCGGGCCCCTTCCTGGAAGCAGCGGGAGGCGCGCCCGCCGTGGCCCTTCCGGGGCGGCCGGCGCCATTGGGCCGCGCGGGCAGAGGCGCGGTGCGACCGAGCGGGGGAGGAGGCGCGGGCGTGGACACGTCTCCGCGGTGCAGGCGGGCGGCCGGGCGGGCCGGCCGGCGACCTGCCCGCACGCAGTGCCCTTGGCGAGGCACCCGCGGCTCCACGCCCGCGGCCGGCGCCGAGCCCGGCACAAACGAGGCCCGCAGCGGCCGAGGGCCGAGGGCGAGGGCGGGGCCCGCGGAGAGGCCGAGCGCCAACCTTTGTCTGCGTTCCTCGGCCCGTCTTTGGGAATGACCGCAGCGGCTGGGGCTGTGTCCGCCGAGCCGGGCTCGCCGGCCCTCGCGGCCTGCAAACGTCTAAGTGCCATGAAGCCCAAGGGTCGTTGGGTCGTGGCCTGGGAAGGCTGGCGCGGTTTAGCCCTCCTCGTAAACACGTGCTTAGATGTGCCGGGTGACTCCAGCGGGACTGGCCGGTCCGGGCGTGGACACAGGCGCAGGGGCTGCGGGGGTGGCCCGGCCTGGGGACGAACAGGACATGAAATACAAACTGCCCCAAGAGGTCACGTAAAGTCCACCGTCCACCCTCAGCCAGGCCTGAAGTGCGTGGCGTGTGTGTGCCTGCCGGGCGTGCCGCACGCCCGCATGTGTACCTGAGGGCTGCACACGTGTGCACGGCGTGCCGGCCAGGCACCCACCCCCGCGGACACTGGACTCTGGTCTTCTTTTCCTTTTGGAGCTTTTTATGTGGCCTCATCTCCTCAGAGAGTCGAGGGGGAAGTGTGCCTGCCTGGGCTTGTTCACGCGCCCGTGCGACAGGTGTTCACGTGCCGTGCGTGGGCCTGCCCAGCCAGCATGCCGGGACACCTCTTGTAGCACCTGGCCATGAGGATATCTTTTGAAAAAGCCTCTCTGGCCACCATGCCGCGCTTTCTGGTGCTGACGTCTCGGCCGGGGTGGCTTCCGTGTGCTCGCTGGGTATGAGTGAGTATGAGTGCCGGGCCGGCACACGCCGTCCGGACCGGTGTCATCTCTGGGGTGCCCCGTTCTGATGTGAAGGTGTCCGTGCCCCAAGTCGCCAGCTGTGCCGCCCCTCTCCCGCCTTGGCGCTGAGGGGAGGCCCGAGGGCAGGTGGCAGAGAGTCACCACCCTCGCCTCAGGCCTCCCCATGAGGGCCACTCCCGGGCAGCTCCCTGCCATCTGAGCCCAGGGCCTCTGCGCACTGGGGCAGTGGCCTCCCTCTGGCTAGACTGCAGCAGAGACAGCGGCATGAGGGCTGGTGACTGGAAGACCCACCTGCGTCGCAGTGACTTGTCGTCCTTCTCCCTCTATCTCCAGATAGCTCTTCATTTATTTAAGGCTTATTCGCACCCGTGGTTTTCCAACTGTTCTCCCACGCTTCTTCAGCAGAGGTCAGCTCCTGCACCTGCCAGCCTGCCCGCGGCACCGCTCCCATGCCCTGCCACAGGCTGCAGAACCTCCTGCTCCAGAACCTCCCCTAGGAAGCTCCCTTCTCTTCACCAGTACCCGAATGGCCCTATCTCCCAGCACGGAGTGTTTTTGCTTGTTTGTTTTTACACAGAACTGTCCCCAGCGATTGCTTCACGAAAGCATAGCATCTTTCTGGAAGAATTTAATTGCCTTTCATAAAGTAGTTGACTTCATTAAATGCCCCAGAAATTCAGACTACAGATAATCCATAACAATAAATCATCATTAACTCTCGTCACAGTTTGTAAATGACATTTCAGAGCTTGTGAGCTGGTTTTGTTTTGTTTCCAGTTGGTAGCCTGTGGCCTGGTGGAATACTATACGGCCAGGTAGAAGAACTTTCATTTCAGCATGTTTTTGAGGTACAGATTTTAACTTCAGAGGTTTATGTCACGGGGTGCATTTAGGTTGTAGACAGGATGGCAACATTTCTTTTTATTAATTCTTTTTATAACATGTCCCTTTGCTGAATAAATATTTTGGCAGTCATCTAATCCAGTTCCTTCTCTCTGATCATACAAGCATAGACTGCTCAGGATCCAGACTCATGAAGGGGACAACCCACTTCAGCCAGCTAGGTTTTCTTCACAAATATATTTGCTAATATGTTTCAACTGACATTTCACAAGAATTTTGTAACACGCCAATTATGCGCAAGAATGATTTACAAGAAAGAATGTAGCTGCCGTCTGGATCTTTTACTGCAGTGTGTGCGCAAAGGTCTAGGGACTCATAAATAGAAAATAGGTTGGATCATTTCTTTGGAAATTATGAAGACTTTCCACTTTTGTATTTATTTGGACCATTCAGTCGTCTTTCTAAAATATGCATTTGGTGGCAAGGGAGTTTCTAAAATTATGTTTAGTTCCTGATCACTTATGGTAGAACAAAATACTGTCACTTTAAAAACAATTCTTTTGAAAAGTGTTTGAACTGAATTGATAGTTTAGAAAATTTGTCATTTATATAGTAAGACCAAGCATGGGAAACCCAATATTCAAATATTTTCATTTTAAACATAATTATGTTGGAAAATAAAAGCAGATAACCAACTGGTTACAAAGTGGCTGCAGATGATAGCTTAGGATTCTTCATTATCTTAGTAAGAATAACTAATTTCAATTCACCTATGGATTGTACAGTGTTTGCATTTTGAGAATGCATTTTTAGATTTAAAAAAAAAAAAAGAAACTGTTTTTCCAAAAGACTTTGCATGATTTTAAAATGAAAATGTCACCATGATGACAGAGTGACAGTACGAAACCCTAAAAAACAAAGCGGTGTCTTCTTAGAATATCTTCTTCCTTAGACTCCCTGGCCCTTTAAGGGACACACTCACGTTTTGCAAGTCTGAGGGATGCCCTGGCCGAGCTTGCTGTTTATGCTGTAGCTGCTGGGTTGAGGCTTTTTGTCATCACGGCGCAAAATTGTCTGCTTCTCCATCCGTAGACCATGAGCAGTGACATAAAAGAAGGCTCTAGAATGACACAGCTATATTTCCCGGGAGGGAGGACCAGCAGGGAGGGTGACGGGGGACTGTCCTTGTGCAGAGCGCATGGCGGACAGCCAGCTCAGCCTGTGTTCACCAACACGCTGTTTGTTCTCAGAGCAAACTTTCGCCCTGTGTGTGCAAACGCCAGAGATGGGCAGGCCAGACCCGCCCCACCCCGGGGTGCCTGGGAAGCCCTCTGAACCCTTCCACTTTCTGCAGTGGCTTGCGCTGCTGCTGCTGCTTCTCCGGGCTTGCTGGGAGCTGTTTGCTGGGGTTGTTTTGAAACCCAGACTGCAGATCCCGGCGGAAGCTCCGCCCTGGTGGATGCTGCCCCCCGCTGGCCGGTCAGCCGCTCTCCCCAGCCTGCCTTCTCCCCAGCCCTGATGCCCAGGGGCTGCCACACGCCCACCTGGACGGTGCAAGTCTCCAGAGAAGTTCACGGGTACAATTCAAGAAATATGAATGGCGAGTGAGGGCAACAAGAGGTGACAAGTGAGGAACTTATTGTTTTACGGCGGGCGAGCTTTGTGCTGCTGTCCCATTTTCTGGCATTTTACATCCATCTTGCGCTCTCCCCCAGGGCCGCACCAGCTTGAGCAGGTATTGCTGTCCCTTTAAGATTTCAGAAAACTTCCTAGCAGAATTTAAACGAATTAATCTAAACTCAGTCATTTTAGAATGGTTCTTGTTTTCTTGACACATTGGCACCCCTCCCCCAAATTGCCCCATCAGTCTCAACGTCATTTCAGAAAAGCCAAAATCCTCTGGAGAGAGAGATCGACCAACAACATCTGGAAAGTCCAGAGGGAAAAGAAAACCTATTTTAAAAGCTAGAAAGGGCCTCCCTGCTGGCACAGGGGTTGAGCGCCCCACTCTGAAGCATCCGCAGCCACTGCAGTGTGAATTCGATCCCCAGCCAGGGAGGGACCCACAGGGCACAGCAGACCTCTCCTGCCTCCCCCCTGCTCCCCTCAGCAGTGTGCTTCAGTGGATCTGCCTGCTCTGCTCCCCACTCTGTCTCTGGGGACTCCTCTGATCCCTGCATCTCTGGCCTGTACCCCAGCTCTTGTCTGCATAAATAGTTTAAATAAAGTTAGAAATAAAAACTTGTCTAAAATATGAATAGCATATGACAGTGTCAAATGTGGCTCTTTCTGCCTAAATCACTAGAACGTGCACGTTCCTGACAGGAGGGCGCCTAAGGAGCTCCTGGCGTCTCCTCCCTCCTTTGTCGCTTGGCCTGAGCTCTGAGCGCTGGCGGCAGCGCACACTCCACCCACACGCTGTGCTGGTGGTCAGGTGGCCAACCGATTAACGGGCCACCAAACAGGCCCTTCAGGTACCTCAAGTGTGGACAAGAAAAAGTTGAATATGTATCTAAAGGAGCAGCAATAATAATAATAGTAGTAGTAGTAGTAGTAGCTGATGAGAGTAACTTGTCAGTGCACTCACAAACGCTACGGCACTCTATTCTCACCAGTCTGGAAAAGTAAAAACACATCCTCCCCCCAACGCCGACATCATGAAGAGATGACTAGACCGGCACGGAAAACAGAACCTCGATCTTTGCATCGCCTGCAGCGGGGGTCGGCGCCAACCTGGTCCCGGGCACCTGCGCCGCGTGCTGTTGGAGGAGGGCTTCTATTTTTGCCTTGTTCGAGCACTTACAGCAGCACAGAGGCAGCAGCTCGAGGGGCCTGAGGAAGTATAGACTTGTGAGGTTCACAAGGAAATACTTAAAGCGATAAGTGGGCACACGAGAGCAGATGTCACTCCCTGCCCTTCCCGCCGCTGTTGCGTGTTAGCTGGAGATTTCAGTTCAGATTAACACATTCTAAGAACCGCTCCTGCCAGCGTCATCAAAGCCCGCGTTTTCTCTCTGCTGCTGTTTATTGCCAGGTAGCTACCGGCTGGCTGAGAAAAATAAGAGTTCTATATTGCAGTTTCCTAGAATTATACTGTAACTGCAAGAATTCTTTTCGGGTCATAAACAGTAAAATTAAAGTCATTTCCCACTACTATTTGAAAGTGCACAGAATGTGACCTATTTTGATATTTTGAGATTTGCTATTTTTCTGTTTTAATTTTTGCAAACCTTCCCCTAATTTAAGACATTTGCACACTAAGAGTTTGAATTGATCCCATAACCCTCACAATATAAACATGAAAGGGTCAGTCATATTCAAATTTTCATTTAGTCTCATGTTCAAAGCCACATTCTTTTTTAGGTTTAGGAGCATAGAAAAGAAGGGGCATCCTTTTTAAATAGGTGAATTATATTTATATTTATGTAAGTGATGAATGTATATTTTCCACAATTCAAAATAAAGTCAGTAAACATAGAATTACTAGCGTGTGTTAAATTGAACATATTTTAGAAACTATCTCCAACATAGGTTTTTGTCCATTTAGTTTTCATCTAAATAATCATTTTCCTTAAATGACTTAGGTTTGGAAAGTTTGTTTTTCGTGTTCCTTTTGTTACAATATTGTCACATAGTTTGGAAATAAGAATTGCTATATGCTATAACCATCTGGCATTTATCTTCATTTTCTGAGCGCTTCATCTTGAGTCTACTGTTGCTGTTTAGCTCCTTCTGAGTAATGACAGGCAATAGGAGAGCGATTCCCAGCCGACTCCCCTGTCCCCAAGTGTCTCAGAGCCCACACTACGCAGCCAGGAAACTTCCAGAGAAAGGGGATATGAAGATATTAAGAAAACGAGAACTGAACTCCTCTTGGTTAAGTAAGACTATCTCTGGTTCAGTTTCGTTTGCACTAGAAGGAAGGAAGGAAGGGGATGATGAGAACATGAGGAAAATGGAGGCAATGTGAGATTCTTCTTGTCTTAAGCGTCCTGGTGTTCTGCTTCCTCTGGCTGGGACTGAGCTTGGCTCACGGTGGCCGAGAGCCGGCTCAGGGCGGCGGCTGCCAGCTCCCACCGCACCTGTGTGTGACCATCCCCTGCACCCGCCGCTCTGCCGCGTCCACTCCGTGTCCGCAGGACGGTGGCCCCTGCTGCGTGGCGCCAGACTCCCTGTCGTTCGCTCCAAATCGTGTCTCAAGCGTGATGGACGTCGTGTGGCCACGCCTCCTTGCTCTTTCCCAGCGCTTCTGTTTTCTCTTTAAGTTGTTTTTTTTTTAAGATTTGTTTATTCATGCACACAAGAATAGGGTGCAGGCCAGAGGCACGGGAGGTGAGAGGACTCCCCAGAGACAGAGCGGGGAGCACAACAGGCAGATCCACTGAAAGCTACTGCCGAGGGGAGCAGCGGGGAGGCAGGAGAGGTCTGCTGCGCCTCGGGGGTCCCTCCCTGGCTGGGGATCGAACTCGCACTGCAGTGGCTGCGGAAGCCCCACAGTGCGGCGCACAGCCCCTGTACCCCCGGGAGGCCCTTTCCCTTTAAGTCTTAACCACGTTCACGCCCCTCCCTTCCAGGTGCTGCCTGTGGCCTCCAGCCCGTCACCAGAGGGAAACCCCTGATTTCCGGGCGGTGTCCTGCTCACGATCGGACTGTATGTAGGCACCTGTGTTGCTGACACGTGGCCCACTCGGTGAGGAGAGCGTAGCCGTCTGGACGAGGCCAGGGTGCTAAGCCCAATGCCCACTGGCCAGGCTGCCAACCCCTTTGTAGGAGATGAAAATAGAAAACGAAGTCTCCAGATTTTGTTCCGTGGAAGTGAACTGCCACCGGCCAAACACAAGCCCTCCTGCCAAGCGCCCTCTGGGCTGCGGACCTGCCCAGGCCCGCGGCGTGTGGGGCACCGACTGGGCGGGCGGCGGCCTCCCGTGCAAGCCCACGCCAGCGCAGAGTGCGAGATCCAGCCGCCCCGCCAGAGCACAGAGCACCAGCTCGCACTGACGCCACACGCGGCCCGTGAGCGCCCCCAGGCCTGCCACAGCCTCCCGCGCCCGCTGGGGTGGAAGATCCCCTGGGGTCGCCGTCCCACCCCACCCCCCCCGTTGGGTGGGGGATAAGCGAGCCTGGGACCTCCTTCCTCGGGTCATCGTCAGGGACTGAGTCTGTGCCGCTCGCCCTGGGGAGACAGATGTGCTGGGCAGGCCATGGCCTCGTTCGCTCCCTGCGCAGAGAAGGGCCCAGGCTCCGGTCGGCAGTGCCGCCCACCACCTGCCAGGGCCGCTCCCCAGCCTCTGTGCCTCAGCCCGCGGTGCTGGGGGCAGGAGGCAGAAGCCGCCCTGTGCCGTGAGCCTCTGACCGAGTAGCCCGAGTCTCCCGCCGCGGGGCACAGCCACAGCCAGCCCATGGACTAAGAGCCGGAGAGAAGAGCTCAGCCCCAAGGTGCCGGCGGGAGCGGGGACCGATATGCAAATGGCCAAATCAAAGGCCAAGGGTGAGAAGTACAGAAAAGGACCCAAGTGCATGGGGACTGGCGTTCGGTAATGGCGGCATTCCGTCTCCTTGGGGAGCAGCTCGGTCATGCAACCGAGGGGCGGCACATCTGGGAGACACCTGGTGACACTGACCGTGACCGTGTCTGTCCCTAATGCGTGAGTCAGACATTTAAATATGAAGCCATAGTCATAAATGCAAGCGAAAAGAAGAAACCTTGATAAATGTGACTTTCTGGAATAGAATTCTGGGGGAAACACAGCTACAGAATCGCAGTGCAGACAGCACCCTGAAAGACACCGCTGCAGCCCCAGCGAAAGCCGCCTCCGGCTGAACCCCTGCTCCTGGCGGCGGCGCAGCGGACCAAGGAACGAACGAGCAGATCAAGTTGGTGAAGGGTCTGAGCACCACGTGCCCAAAAATGAAAATGAACGCAAGGAAGTCTCAACCACTTGGACAACGGACCGGTCTCTGCCGCTGTGGGGCGACGAGTGGGCGGCGCCCGTGGCGGCCCGGACCGCGCAGAGGACAGGCACCGCCACCCCAAAGTCACCGGATGCCGGGAAAGGCTCCGGGCCGTGGGTCCCAGCCAGACAGCGCTCAGTGGCACCCGCAAAATGGCATGCCCCGGCCCCGGCCCCGCTCAGCCTCCGGAACTGCTCGTCATCCGCGACGTGCTCCCACGAGGCGTCCAGGCCAGGCCCTGCGGGACAGCGTCCAGCGGGCGCGTCCTCAGCTTTACCCGCAGCCCAGACAGAAGCGGCGCCCGCAGACGGGATCTTGGGCGGCGGCGACCCAGCCAAGGAGGTTCCGTGGGCTGCAGAGAAGGGCGAGCGGGGGCCAAGCGGACGCCGGGGTGGGGGGCGCAGGCGGCCCCCTGAGGCAGCTCTGAACCCGCCATCTCCGCACGACGCTCCGCCCTGGCCCGCCGCAGGCTGTGGCCGCGCTGCCCTGCCAGGGCCGCCCGCCGTCGCCATTCCATGCCCGGCCCGCGGCCTCCCCACGGGCACCCGAGGGAAGAGCGAGTCTTCCAAAGCTGCGCCTGTCTCAAATGGGAGAGCAGAGCGCCAGGCCGGAGTAAACAGGACGGGCTGCCAGCCTGATGCAGGCGGGCACCCCGGGGCGCCTGCACCCCGAGGCCTGGTCCAGGCTCACCCCGCCCCACCCCGGGAGGCATCGAAAGCCCCTGAGGAGGAGCTGGAACTCGGCTGCCCGCGACCTCCGCCAACCGTGTCATGTTGCTGACAAGCGCCAGCACCCTGCTCGCCTCGCGCCCGCCGCCCAGCAGAGCCCACCGGCCGCAGCTCCAGGGGCTGCACTCTCCAGGCCCGCGGCCGGCCAGGTGGGCGGCTTCTCCCCGCAGCGCCTTACCTGGAGCTGCAGGAGGAGCAGGAGCCCAGGAGGAGCAGGCTGCAGGCGTGGGGCCTGCTGCAGGTGCAGGCCCGGCCATCCGGCGCCGGCTCCCAGCAAGCAGCGGTGCGCTGCGCCCACGCCCAGGACTTGGGGGCCCGAGCACCTCGGCGTGCCGGGCCCTGCAGCCAGCAGGCAGGGGCCAGCTCCGAGGCCCAGCGGACAGCCAGGAGGAGGCCCGTGCCCTCGCGGCTTTTCCGGGCGCTCCACGCCCGTGCCTGGCGGGCGGACCGGGTGCTGGCGCCGCCTCGCCCGCGAACCCTCTGGCTGCCGCCGCCGCCCCCTCGGCCCTCCTCACTCACCCGCGGCGCCCGCGTGACGCCATCTCTACACGCCGCGTCTCCGCCCCGCGCCCGGGCGCGCCGCACCTGCAGGGGCCGCCGCCACCAGCTGGGGCTGCCGCCACCTGCTCGGGGCCCGCACCTGCTCGGCCGCAGCACCTGCTCAGGCCACCACACCTGCTCAGGCCACCGCACCTGCTCGGGGCCCGCACCTGCTCGGCCGCCGCACCTGCTCGGGGCCCGCACCTGCTCGGCTGCCACACTTGCTCAGGCCCCGCACCTGCTCAGGCCCCGCACCTGCTCAGGCCACCACACCTGCTCGGCCGCCGCACCTGCTCGGGCCCCGCACCTGCTCGGGCCCCGCACCTGCTCAGGCCCCGCACCCGCTCGGGGCCCGCACCTGCTCGGCCGCCACACCTGCTCGGGCCCCGCACCTGCTCGGGCCCCGCACCTGCTCAGGCCCCGCACCCGCTCGGGGCCCGCACCTGCTCGGCCGCCACACCTGCTCGGGCCCCGCACCTGCTTGGGCCCCACACCCGCTCGGGGCCCGCACCTGCTCGGGGCCTGGGCCGTCCCCACGCCACGGGGCCTCAGTGACTTCGACAGTGACTTGCAGACCCTCCCGTTCGCATGTTTGCACCAAGATCCCTCGAATCGCCTCCCCTCGGAGAGCAGCTCTCGTCCCGCCCCGCGGCCCACGGCCTGTGAGCGCGGTCGCCCCGGGGCCCTGGGTGCGCTGGTGCGGCCTGTCAGGCTGGAGCCTGCTGCGGGCTCCCCCGCGCCAACGACCAGCGTTTCTGGGCCACGACCCTTCTCTTGCCTGGGCTCTGGAAGCAGCCTGAGGTGAGCCCGCGTGTCCGACAGCAGGCTCCGGCTCGCGCTGACGCCACCCGGTGTCCGCTGGCCCCCTCGCCGGCCGCCTGAGGGTGAGGCCACCTTGCCCCGCACCGCGCCTGCCCTGGGTCCTGGCCGAGGGAGATGGTCCAGCCGGGCTCCCCCTACGAGGACCATGGAACTCTATTCTGCCTCTTTGCTGGGCTGAAACGCCCAGCGGGGTCACAGCCCGTGGGGCCTCGCCTCCCAGGGCTTCACCCCCTCTTGGCTTCATCTTCCTTTCTTGCAAGCTCATAATGAACTAAAAAATCTGAATTTTCAGGTCACCTTAGAATTTACAGACGCTTCATAACAGGCTTTTTCAGGCCGTCACACCGGCATGTTTGCTAGAAAGGGGGAGCCTCAAGGTCTCCAGGCAGCTCGGCCCAGACCTTCGAGAGGCGCCTTCCCTGGTTCCGCACCTAGAAAGGAACCGCAGCTGCCTCAGGCGAGGTCTTCGAGCAGAACCGGACGTGAGAGTGGGGTCACGCCGGACAGGAGCGCCCTAGATGCCGTGCGTCCAGCGCCGTTCCTGCACCGCAAGGGGGGCTGGGGACCCAGGGCCAGCGAGCCCCGTGGGCCCAGCCTCGCACAGTGTGGCCCTGTGCGCGGCGGGAGGGGCAGCATCGGGACCGCGGCCCCACGCGACGTCCGGAGTCGGTCTGGTGGTGCGAGGGCACACGCTGCACACACTGTACACTGCACACACTCACACTGCACATGCTGTACACGGCACACACTACACACACTGCACACGCTGTACACTACACACTGCACACACTGCACACTGCACACGCTGTACACAGTACACACTACACACACTCACACTACACACTACACACTGCACACACTGCACACACTGTACACTACACACTGCAACACTGCACACTGCACACACTGCACACACTACACACTCACACTGCACACTGCACATGCTGTACACTACACACTGCACACACTGCACACACTCACACCACACACACTACACACTCTGCACACACTGCACACGCTGTACACTACACACTGCACACACTGTACACTGCACACTGCACACGCTGTACACAGTACACACTACACACACTGCACACACTCACACCGCACACACTGTACACTGCACACGCTGTACACAGTACACACCACACACACTGCACACACTGCACACACTGTACACTGCACACTGCACACACTGTACACTACACACTGCACACACTGCACACTACACACTGCACACACTGCACACTCACACTGCACACTGCACATACTGTACACTACATACTGCACACACTGCACACTCTGCACACACTGCACATGCTGTACACTACACACTGCACACACTGTACACTGCACACTGCACACGCTGTACACAGTACACACTACACACACTGCACACACTCACACTGCACACACTGTACACTGCACACTGCACACGCTGTACACAGTACACACTACACACACTGCACACACACTGCAAACACTGTACACTGCACACTGCACACACTGTACACTGCACACTGCACACGCTGTACACTACACACTGCACACACTGCACACTGCACACACTGCACACTCACACTGCACACTGCACGTGCTGTACACTACACACTGCACACACTGCACACACTCACACTACACACACTACACACTGCACACTGCACACGCTGTACACTACACACTGCACACACTGTACACTGCACACACTGCACACGCTGTACACAGTACACACTACACACACTGCACACACTGTACACTGCACACTGCACACACTGTACACAGTACTCACTACACACGCTGCACACACTGCACACTGCACACACTCACACTACACACGCTGCACACACTGCACACGCTGTACACGGCACACTGCACTGTGTGACCCTGAGTGGTTCCATCAGAGCATCCCACAGGCTGCACTGTCACAATATGCTTCCCAGCCCCAGCATCTTAAGTGTCTTATACTTGTGAAAACAGAAGCTGTTCTGCTGGGTGCGTGCGCGTGCACGGGTGTGCGTCTGTGCGCGTGCGCGAGGGCGTGGGCGTCTGCATGCGCGCTCGCGTGCGCGTGCACCGCTCTTGGCAGCACGGAGGAGAGCCTCTGGCCGTCAGCTCCCACTCTTGGCCAGAAGGGGGGCAGTGATGCCCCGCGACTCCGGGAGAAAGGCCCCGCCCGGCTCACACCGCAGCTGCTTGCTCTAGGCCACTGCCGCGAAGGCTGCCCACAGCGGCGCCCAGGCTGGGAGGGCCCATCTGGGGCGGAGCGCAGCGCCATGGAGCCCGCGGCACTCTGACCCCGGCCAGCCCCGCGGACCCCGTGCGTGCACCAGGACGGCGCTGCCCTGCCCTCCCCGCCCGTCCCGTGTGGGGCGGGACATGCTGAGGGGCAGGGGCGGGCCGGAAGCAGCAAGACTGGGTGGGAGCCAGCACGGGCTCCTGCCCTCCGCGCGGGGCCAACATCCGCCCCTCGGGCCCAGCCTCAGCGCAACCAGGAGCTGCTCTGCGTGGCTGCGGCCCTTGCTCCGGGGAGCGGGTCCCAGCCCCATTCCCACGAAACCCCACACGCTGCTCACTCTGTGCCCGAAGCCCGCGCAGGAGGGAGGCCCCCACGGCCTGCACCTCGCGGGGCGCCGGAGCGGACGGCAGCGAACCCCGCCCAGCACCGGCGGGAGCGCACCGCCATCTCCACGAATGCGCCTTCCCGAGCTGGGCAGAGAGGGCCGGCTCTCAGCAGTGGACGCGCGCAGCACTGCCCGGCCACCATCTGCAAGCCTGACCCGCGGGCCCCGGAAAGACCCCTCTCTGCTGGCGGTTTGTTTCTCCACCTCCAGCTGATGACAGACAGACAACAGACAGACAGACCAACAGAAAGCAGACAACAGACAGGTGATAGGCAAATGACAGACCACAGACAGACAGTGATAGATGATAGATAGACAGACAGGTGATAGACAGAGCACAGACAGACAGAGGACAGATGACAGACAGACAGACCGTGGCTAACAAGGAGCTGGCTCTTGTGACGGTGGCGGCTAAAAAGCCACGTGGCCCTACACCGTGCACCCCGGATTCAGCCCGTGCCCAGTCCCGAGAGCGCAGGACAGCGACGGCGCCAGTGCAAGGCAGGGGTGTGGGCAGCGGACGAAGGGAGTGACCCCGCTCTTGCTGACCGTTCTGTTGGAGCCCCCGCGGGGGCCTCTCGGGGGGTGCTGACCTCAGGCGTCCACTCAGACGTGTCTCCGCTGAGACACTCGCGGCAGCCTCTGCTGGCCCGGCGCCAACATGGGCGGGCTGCTGCGCACGACCCCAGGGGCAGCGAGCTGTCCGTGAAGGCCTCGAGCTGACGACCAGCTGGGAGAAGGGGCGTCTGGGTCACGTGGGTCTGGTCGGGGTGTGGGAGGCTGCAGAGTTTCGGAGGTTCCAGGGGTGGCAGAGGACAAGCGCGGGACGGGGGTGGGGCTGACGCACCTGCTCCTGGCGACTCTCTCCGCGCAAGCCCTCGCAAGGACTTCCACACACGGACCTTCCGCGCCAGGAGAAGGAGCCGGGCCGGCCACGGTGGGGGCCCAGCGTGTGTGAAGACACAGCGGGAGATGGGTTGGCTGCACGGCGGCTGCCGTCCGCCACGTGCTGCCGGGCAGCGAGCGGACGGCACCGGAGTTAAGCGCAGACGCCCGAGAGGGGCGGCCAGGAGGCAGCGCGGCGGATGCGTAGGCAGAAGCTCCCCTCGCGGTCAGCCTGGGGGGACGGGCAGCAGCTCGCAGAGAAAGACGAGTGGACACTGGGACTGAGCTGAGGGAGGTCTGTGGCCGGGCAGGGCGGGAAGGTGGGTGCAGGCCAGGGGCGGGAGCATGGTCAGAACCTTCCAGAAGCCTCCTGGGTTACTGCAGCCCTCGGCCGGCTCTCTAACCTGGTCAGCTGCCTCTGGACTCAGCACCCAGGCCATCTGACCACGGGCGGTCAGGGGTGCGGCTCCCAGGGACGGGAGAGGAGCCCACCAACCACACCTTTGGCCCAGAGCAGGGCCATGGAGCACGGGGACCGGGCGCCCCGGTCTCCGGGCTCGGCCGAGATGGCGTCACCCGCAGCTGAGCTGGCCCGCCCACCAGCGTCCAGTGTGCTGACCGTCGCTGGGCAAAACCGGCGCTCAGGCCGCACTGCTGTCCGATGCCCCGGGGGCAGGGGCGGGCCTCAGGGGCTCCCCGTGTCTCAGGCCCAGCCTGTCGGTGAGAACCTTCCTAGGAATGGGGGCTGCCAAGAAGGCCCCGACCCTTAGGGCCAGTGCCTCGGGGCATGGGCAGAGGCGGTGGAGACGGACAGACGCGGCCTGGAAAGGCAGCCAGGCAGCGGGGACAAAGTTGGACCGAGCAGGCCCGAGCGGGGGTCCCGGGTGGGCGCCTGTGGCTGAGCGGACTTGACGCGCTGGGGGCCTCCTGGCAAGGGCTGGCGCTCCAGAGGGGAAGAGCTGCCGCCGGAGGGGGCTGTGCTGGCCGGGGGCCAGGGGAGCACGCAGGCCTGGACAGGTCGGGCGAGAGGCTGGGCACAGCCGGGCCTGGGCACGGGCCCGACTCCCGACGAAGAGTGTGCCCGCGCGGGGACGTGTGCGTGGGCCGCTGAGGAGCCCGGCCGGGCGGCCAGCTGCCGCCACAGCAGGACAGCGGGTCCGGAGCTGCTCCCCTGAGCAGGAGGGCCGTGCAGAGGTGCCGGCGGGTGCTGGGCCCTCTCACTCCGCGCTCCCCACCCGGCTGCTGGCCCCACGGCCCTGAGCTGCGCCCAGTGGGCCAAGCTGCTCCGCCCCCACGCCCCGTCATCCCCGAGCCCGGCACGGCCCGCCCGACCGAGCGGCAACTCCCCAGCCGCAGGCCCCCACAGGCCGCCGAGCCGCCGGCTGCTCGCTGCTGGCCACAGCTGAGAACGCGCTGAGCTGCCGGCTGTGAATAGAAGGCCCAGTCCTGCGGAGCAGCACCCCGGCCTGGCAGGCAGCAGAGTCCCTTCTGGAATGTCCCACCAGGAGTCTGAGTGGAGCCTCCACAGATGCGCTGAGGAGCTCTGGGCAATGTCCCCCACCCCGACGCGGCCATGGCCTGGCCACTGCCCGCGCCCCCATGGCCCCGGCGCCGCTGGGCCGGCTCCTCACCTCCAAGCCCGCCGGGAGTCGCAGATGGCACAGTGGACGGGGGCCCACGCCAAGTCTGCAGAAGGGCACAGCAGCCGAGCCCAGTAAACCCCGGTCTCGGGGCCAAAGGCCTGGGGGCGGGCCTGAGAGGAGGCCAGGCCAGGCCCGCCCTCGGCCGCCCAGCCCTGCCCGCCCATCGGGCACCTCAGGCGGCTCCTGTCTGCCGCGGCCCGGCCTGCGAGGCTGCCGGTGAGATCTTCTCAGCCGGAATGAAAGGCTCCCCCCGCGCCCCCGAAACTCAGCAGCTGGCCGACCGGGACTTCGGGTGCTGTGTCTCATGAGCGAGCGCGCCGGCCGCGGGCGGCTTCCCGGCGAGTCTTCGGAGTGTCCCAAAGCGGGGTGGTTCACCCCCACAGGCACGTCAGGCTGCGCCACCGCCTGCCTCGGGGGACGGCGGCGGGTCCGCTGCGGGTCCTAAGGCCCAGCTCGGGCGGCCACCTCCCTGGAGCGCACAGCCCGCTGGCCCGCTGCAGCCCGAGGCTCTGGTGCACAGGGGAGAAGAGAGCAGAGCGGGAAGGCTGTGGGGCCAGGAGGGAAGACAGGGGAGGAGGGGAGGAGGGGAGGGGCCTGGTCCGGCACAGGTGGCTCCCAGGTCAGGCATCATGGTGCTGCCCCACCCATTCCTGGGGGCGCTGGTCAGCGCCTAGGACAATGAGACCAGGAGGTGCCCCAGGCGCGAGGTGCCCCAGGCGCGCAGGGCCTGAGGGATGGCCAGTGCCGCCCTCTGGGGGTGCAGAGAAGGGACCCTCTAAAACCTGAGTTTGGGGTTGTCGGGATCTGGGAGCGGCAGCAGCTGGGCCGGGCGTGGGGGCACCCCAGAGCGCTGCTGCAGCAGGGACGGCTGGGGGAGGCGGGCGCAGGCTCTGTCAATCAGCGGCGCAAACACCACACCACGGAGAGGGCCAGGTGGGCAAGCAGGACAGAGCGAGGTGGGCAAGCAGGACAGAGACGCCTTCCTCAGCACACGCCACCAGCCATCCAGCCCGAGCGCTTCCAAAGGACGTTTATACGCAGAGGTGGGTCCGGCCCACACGTCGGGCCTCTCGGGCTGCGCTGGAGGGCGGGCACAGCTCCTGCATGGGCCGGCTCCGTGGCCTGGCCCAGCCCGGCCTGCCCCCACCTCTCCCCATGGGATCTGCGCTCCTGGGCAGCCCGGCGGCTCCCCGAGCCCAGCAGGTAGCTCCCGCCGCGTGGTCAGGCCGATAGCCCCCTGACTGCAGCCGTCGGCATGGCCGTGGCTCAGCGGCTGACCTGGGGCAGCGGCCTCGCGCCTCCCCGTGGCCAGGGCTCTGCCGTCCGGGAGTCCGCGGCTGTGTGTCTGAAGCCCCAGCTGGGCACGCGCGTCCTAGTTCCCCCCGGGCCGTCCTGCCCTGGCCAGCGGGGCAGATGCTCCTCTGGTCTCCTCCCAGGCGGGGACGCCGACGGCCCCAGGGAAGGCTGCTCAGCAGCAGGCACAGCGTCCGCAGCAGGCAGGCCAGGCAGGGGAGCCGCGGCCAAGCCCTGGCCTCCAGGTCTGTGTGGGCCGAGGCCCCGCTGCGCGGCGAGGAAGGGCTGAGGGCGGCGGGCCGGAGGGGCCCACTGGGGCTCCGTCCTCACCAGGCCCTCACGGCCCTGCCCGCTGCCCCCAGACCCGGGCCCCTGAGCCCGCGGCCTGGGTCCTTCCCATCAGAGGCACGAGAATCACCCGGTAAACGCTCGCCACACAGGGCCAGTCTCCTCCCCTGAGCTGGCCGGCCTGCTGGCCATGGCCCCGGACGCAGCTGAGGGGAGCCGGGGCCTCGGCCATCCAAGCACTGGCTACTTTGGTGTCAGAAGGTGCCTGATTTTAAGACCAAGAGAGATGGCAGCAGAGAGACAGCTTCCCGAGCCCACTGGCTCCTCGCTCTGGAAAGCACCAGAGGGCCCTGGTGCTCTGCCCAGACTCCTGCTCCAGAGGCCTGGGGGTTTCCTGAGCAGGAGGACAAAGTCGTCATTTGTTATGTGAATGACACGTCCCTGGGAAGCCCCTGGAGCCAGGGGGTGAGGGAGGGCAGGGGCCTCGCATCAAGCCCTCTGGGTGCCCTGAGCTAACCTGCTGCCGAGCAGAGCAAACCTCCGGGAGAGCCGGCGGGTGGGACCCCGCTTTGGAGGGACTCAGACGGGGCAGCAGCGGGCTCGGGGGCTGGGGAGACCCCTCCCTCTGCACCCCCCGATCGGTTCACTCCCCTGGCCACCCCTCAGCTGTAGTCGCCTCCGCGCCCCCAGCGTTCTGGACCGCTGCAGCAGGCCACCTGAACCTCAGATGGGGCCCTGGGCCCCAGTGGGCAGGGAGCCCCAGAGCCGCTGGCCTGACTGGCGCCCGGGGGCTGGAGGAGGAGCTGCCGCTTGCTCCTGGGAGCTGCTGCCGCCTCTGGGCAGCACGCAGCCGAGGCCCTCGGGTCCGAGTTAAACGGGGGGTCACTGGCCAGCGGGGCCTACCTGGTGGTGTGGGGGAGCTCCCCACGCACCGGAGCCCAGCCCAGAGTCCGAGCCTCCCCAAAGCTCTTCCCGACTGATCCACGGTGGTGCCAGGACCGCGACCCCGCTGGTTCCCTTGAGGGCGTCGTGCTCCTGAGGCTCGGCCCCAGGGGAGCGCCCAGAAGTGCCATCAGCACCAGCTCACCGAAGACCATCCAGGCTGTCCTCCCGCCGCACAGCACCCGAGGAGGCTGGAGGGCCGCGCCACTTCCTGGCTGCAGAGGAGCGTCGGCGAGGCAGCACCGGGCGGGCGGGCAGTGGGCAGGCAGGTGGGCACCGGGACAGGGGGCAGGTGGGTGGGCACCGGGACAGGGGGCAGCAGGCAAGCGGGCAGCGGGGCAAAGGGCAGGCGGGTAGGCACCGGGCAGGCGGGCAGTGGGCAAAGAGCAGGCAGGTGGGCACCGGGCGGGCGGGCAGCGGGCATGGGGCAGGCAGGCAGCGGGCAGGCAGACAGCGGGCAGGGGGGCACTGGGCCTGCTCTTTGGGGCACCCACCTGTCCTCACCGGTTGCCCATCATGAGCCCCGAGCCCCTGCAGGGCTCAAACACCAGAACCGGGAGCTCGTGTGGGCGCTGGCAGCCCAGCCAACACCGTGAAAGCAGGCAGGAAACAGGGTGGATCCACCTGCTCTGGCTCTGGGGAATCCTCTCACCCCCACACCCCCAGCCGCACCCCAGCTCTCGTGTGCACACATAAATAAATCTTTAAAAAGAAAGAAAATAGGATGAAAACTACCCAGGCCCAAGGCCAGAGGAGAGAGCTGGCCACAGTCAGAATTCTCACACACAGCCACACACATGCACACATGCGCACACACACAGCCACTCACACCACACCTGCCCGCTCACACACTTGCAAACACGCACATGCTCGCACACATGCATGCACGCTCGAACAGATGCACACATGCGCTCTATCACACACGCGCATGTGTGTGCACGTGTGCATGCACACACGTGCACACGCACATGCATACCACTCTCACAATGCACTCTCACGTGCGCACGTGCGCACACATGCACACACGGGCTCTCACGCGTGCACACTCCCGCACGCGCACGCACACACGCCCGTTGCTCCTGCAGAGGAGGGCCGGTCAGACCCGTGCCCAGAGTCCGCGCCGTGGCCTGGCGGAGCCGTCCCCGCGCGCCCGGGGGGCGCCGCGCCCTTGTTCTCGCCAGGGGCAGGAGCGCGGAGGGGTCCCGAGAAGCCTCCCCGCGGCCTCCCGGCCCAGACGGCGTTAGAACCTGCGGAAAGTGTCACGGGGCCGCTCGGGCTCCGAACGAGCACCCGGCGAGGAGCCCTCCGTGCCGCAGAGAGTCCGCCGCGCCGCCGGCCTGGCCCGGCGTCCTCGGGAGGCGCGGGGCTGCGTCCGGCGCGGATGACTCCCTCCTGGAGCCTCGCGGTGCCGAAGCTGTCCGCGCCCGCGCCCAGCGCGGCGCCTCCCACAGAAGCACCCTGCGCTCTGCCGCTGGTTGTTCGGGGAGAGGCGACAACGCACGGCCGCGACTTCAGCAAGCGCCGCAGGGTTTCCTACGAGCCGGCCCGGGCCACGCCCCCTCCGGGCCACGGGGGTCGGCGTGGCCTGCGAGCCACGTCCAGGGGCTGCGTGGAGCCCACGGTCAGGCCCGTGGCCGGAGACGCCCCGGCTGGGCCCCACGGCCGGGGCGGTTCTCAGAAGGCGCCGCCGCAGGACTCCAAGGCCGAGGTGTGGGCGGGGAAAGGCCGCGGGAGCGGAGCCCCCAGGGCAGCCGTGGGGCGGACGCCTCCTCGGGCACAGAGCACGCGCGTCCGAGGTCGCTGGGCCGAGCCCGGGGTGCCCGCGAGACCGCTCCACGGGGGCACCGCCGAAACGCGACGAGCTGCGGCCGCCCCAGTGCTCCCGTGCAAGCGGCCAGAGAAGCTTGACCAGCAGCGCAGCCACTGCTGGGCGTCCACGTCTGAGACCGCGCCCACCCTGCCGGGCCCTGCGGCCCTCCCTCCCCGAGCAGGGTGCGGGTGCGGGGCGTCGCGGGCAGAGGCGGCCTCTCCAGGGCCAGCCCCAAGGACCCTGCGCTGCGTCCACACCCACGGCCACGAGGAGAAGTGGCCGCTGCTGAAGCCGCGAGGGCCGCGGGCTTCGCCGCAGGGATGGAGCCGCGGCGCGAGACGGGACAGCTCCCGGGGACCGGAGCAAGCGGCGCCGAACTCGGGGCCAGAGGCGCTGCGCCCAGAGGCCCGGGGCGCACAAGGACGCCCCACGAGCACGGAGGGGCGCTGCTCTGCTCGGCCGCTGAAAGGCGGCTCCTGCGCGAACACACGTGGGCTGGGGCTGGGCGCGACGGCCAGAGGCAGCCCCGGCACGAACTCACAGGCGCGAAGCAAAGCAGCCAAGCGTCTGCAGACCGTCGGGCTGGGCGTGGGGGCTCCTGGAGGGCGGCCCGGGCCTCGGACCCTGCAGGCGCCCGTGGGTTCAGGGCGCTGCCCACGCCGGGAGGAGCCGCGAGGCAGCAGCAGGGTCTGGGACACGGCCCCCGCGGCCCCCACCACGCTGGCCGCCGGGGTGGACGGGCCTGTCAGTCCAGTTCAGTGGGGGCGGCCCACGACTTTCGGGGCCCCTGGCAAGCCGCGGGTGATGCCGTCCAGCCAGGCCCGACCCCAAGACCCCTGCTCGCTGGGCCCTTGCTGAGGGGCGGGGCCCTTGCCGAGGGGCGGGGCCCTCCTGTTCTGCTTCCTGCTCTGTCTCTGGGGAGCCCTCTCACCTCTACACCTCTGGCCTGCACCCCAATTCTCGTTTTCATAAATGAATACATCTTAAAAAAAAAAAACATGAAATGGCGTCTTTGGGGACAACGTGGGGCGAACAGCGATGACGCTCGGGGCGATGTGTCAGGGAGCAGAGAGCTGCCTGCACTTCCTCGCTCCAGGAACATAAATGTAAACCTGTGTCCTTCTGTCCAGCCGCGCTGACCGCTCACTCGGGGCCAACGCCGTGGCGTGCCGGTGGCAAGGCCAGGAGGAGACACCGTCTCAGAAGCTGCGGACGCGACAGTGCCTGCAGGGCGCAGAGAACCCATGGGCGGAGGGCAGGGGAGGGAGGAGCCTGTGCATGGACGGGGCGTCCAGGCCCAAGGCCAGAAAGGCCGCCGCCTCCGCAGGGCCGAACCCGCAGCCCAGCCCCGAGACGGCACCGAGCTGGGCCCACCGGACACCCTGCGTGTCAGCCGCGGGTCCCACTCCGCCCTGGGGCGCGCCCGTCAGCAGCAGCAGGCGGCCGTGGGGTGTGGCTGCAGCGGTGCGGTCCAGCCGAGGGCCGCCGTCCACATGGCCTCAGCCTGCGGCGCTGGAGAAACGAGGGCGCGTGTGACTCTGCCGCAAGGACGACAGCCCTGAGCCAGCGGGCGGGCGAGAAGCGGGGGCCCTCCGCCAGCGGGGGCGGGCCCTGGGCTTGTCCCCCACAGCTGGGCCTGGCTCCCGGTGGGGGACACGTCCGCGGGCTTTCCCCCTTCCCCCCTCGCAGTTTCGGGGGCCTGCACGCCCACCCCATGCCCCTCCCCGCAGTGTCTACCACTGCAGCACGGGAGGCCCCGGCCAAGGCGGGGGCTGCGCCTCTGACGTCATGGCCCAATACCCCACTTTCTAGAGGCGCCTTCAGCCCCTTCCCCGGCGCGTCGCTCATCCCCCGGCCCGTCTCCTCTGCGACCGCATGTCAGGGACGAGAAGGTGATAAACAGGAGGAAATTAACTCGGCCCAGAAAATCTCACAGATTCTAATCGGGAGAAGCAGAATCTTTTCTGGCCGTTACCTGACCCGGCCCAACGCCAGGCCAGGGGAGCCTGAAGCAGGGGTGGGGCAGGGGGACCCCGCAGGGCTCAAAGGAGAGGGTGAGCCAGCCCATGGGAGCGGGGCGCGGGGCCAGCCTGTGCAGGGAGGGGGCAGGGCCCGTCCTGCAGGGGAGCGGGAGGGCAGAGGGGTGGGGCAAACCCCTGCAGGAGGGGGTCAAGCCCCTGCAGGGGACGAGGGCTGGGTGGGCCCTGCAGGGGAGCGGGGTGGGGTGCTGGGTGACTGCTGAGCGGCCTCTTCCAGGCCAGTTGCAGCAGCGGCTCCAGCCGAGCGTCTGCAGCTGCGGGGTTGTGAGAAGACGCAGTGGGGCCAGCCGAGAAGCGCCCGCTGCTCGGGACTGGACGCCTAGACTCCGGGCGCCAACGCACGCTCACCATGGCAGTGAGGCGGCTCGCCCTGCCGCTGCACCCACATGCCCATGGGGCACTCGGTCACCGGGGCAGCCCTGGCCACAGCCGACAGCCACCGCAGGTGCCCTGAGTTCATCCTTCTGGCCCCAGTACCTCACTCCTTTCAGCGCCCTCGTGTGAACGGCCCCTCACCCAGCGCCCGAGCCCGCGCGGCCAGCTGCAAGAGCCCTGAGGAGCCAGCTGCAGGAGCCCGGAGGCACTGCTCGGGGCGCTGGGGCGGGCCTGTCCGGGGGCTTCAGCTTGGTCCTGCTGAGGCTGAACGGCCCCTCAAGCCCACAGGCTGAAGCCCCAACCCCACAGGCCAGTGTTTGTGGTGGGATCCGGGAGTGGGAGGGCGGCCCCCAGCACCGGAAAGTGAGACCAGCCCTTCCCCGCACCTCCCGGCCCCTCCCCACAAGAGCCCAGGGAGAAGGGCCCTGCCCCACGAGGAGGGCCCTCATCAAGCCCCATGGCCCGGCACACAGGCATGCACAGGCGCACCTGCACACACAGGCGCATGCACACACAGGCGTGCACAGGCGCACCCGCACACACATGTGCATGCTCACACAGGCGTGCACAGGCGCACCCGCACATATAGGCGCACGCACACACACAGGCATGCACAGGCGCACCTGCACACACAGGCGTACGCACACACACAGGCATGCACAGGCGCACCCGCACACACAGGCGCAGGCACACACACAGGCATGCACAGGCGCATGCACACACACAGGCATGCACAGGTGCACCTGCACACACAGACGCACACACTGACACAGGCATGCACAAGTGCACGCACACACACAGGCGCACGCACACACACAGGCGCAGGCACACACAGGCGTACGCACACACACAGGCATGCACAGGCGCACCCGCACATACAGGCGCAGGCACACACACAGGCATGCACAGGCGCATGCACACACACAGGCATGCACAGGTGCACCTGCACACA
>JAGFMF010011662.1:9314401-9325718 GCA_019455555.1 Galemys pyrenaicus
GGCGCACCCACACATATAGGCGCATGCACACACACAGGCATGCACAGGTGCACCTGCACACACAGATGCACACACTCACACAGGCATGCACAGGCGCACGCACACACACAGGCGCACGCACACACACAGGCGCACACACACAGGCATGCACAGGCGCACCCGCACACACAGGCGCGCACACACACACAGGCGCATGCACGCATGCACAGGCATGCACACATACAGGCATGCCCAGGCCCGGAGAGGGTGGAGGCGCCGGGGAGCCAACCCCAGTGTCGGCTGCGGGAGGCGCTGCCCACGGGCTGCTCTGATGTGGGGCCTGAGCTGGGACATCCAGGCGCAGCCAGGACCTGGTGGCTCCCGCGGCCTGGCCCTCACAGGGGCTCCGTCAGACACGCAGGCTGCACCTGGTCGGCATCTCGCCTGCCCCAGGACATCCCCTAGCTGGACGGGGTGTGGTCCCAGCTGAGGGGGCCACGAGCTCAGTGCAAGGGCTCAGCCGCCAGCTCAGCACTGGGAGCAGGTCGGAGCCGGGGACAGATAGATGGCGCTTCCCTGGCAGTCACCCCGGGCTTAAGCATATTCTGCAGGATCTGAGATTTCCACAGAGAGTCTTGAAACGCCAGGCGTGGTGCCCGCTGGGTCAGGGGGCAGGCCCCACGCTGCCCGCACCCTCCCAGCCCACCGCGCCCCGGCCGCCACCCCCAACCCACACCTGCGCCTGCTCCCCCAGCTCCACACTGAAGGCGACAGAGCAGGACGGGCGCTGAGCCTGTCAGAGGCCTGTCCTGAGCCCCAGTTTCCCCTTCCGACAAGGACCTGTTAGGACGAGCCGAGGTCTCCCGCCGTGGCCAGCACGGGCCCAGCATCTGACGACGGTGCCGGCTGACCCAGAGCGGCTCATCAGCCAGCAGCTTCTGCCCCGGCGGGGGCCAAGGCAGCGCCCACACGCGTCAAGAATGCAGGAAGCGGGGCCTCCCTGGGGGTGCTGGGGGTTGAGCCCTGCCCTGTGGGGCTTCTGTGGTCACTGCAGCACGAGTTCAATCCCCGGCCAGGGAGGGACCCACAGGGCACAGCAGACCTCTCCTGCCTCCCCGCTCTCCCCTCAGCAGTGTGCTTCAGTGGATCCACTGTTCTGCTCCCCACTCTCTCTGGGGAATCCTCTCACCCTGCAGCTCTCACCTGCACCCCAGCTCTGGTGTGCATGAATAATAAATCTTTAAAACTGCGGGAAGCGTGCTGTGGGTGGGGGGTCCCGGCGCCGCCCGGGGGGCACTGAGAAGGAGCCTCACATCCACGGACGGCACGAGCTGAAGCCTCTCTGTCCCTCTTGCTGCCTGCCCCGCTGAGGCGAGCCGGGGCCGAGATGCGCCGTGCCCGGACGGGGACTCGGGGGCAGGGCTGGGCTGTCAGAGCTGCCACATGGCTGGAGACCAGCTAACCGCACTTCTTAAACGCACTCCAACAGCTCCTTAAACGCAGGCCGCGTCTGCGACGGCTGGCTCAGAGGACATGCTATGCATTCAGCGGCCTAAACCAACCTCGTTCTGCGGGCGCCGCTTCCCACAGCAAGGGCCCGGTGACGCCCTGGGGAGCCGCAGCACAGCCTGTCTGCCGGGGCCCGCTCCCGGAGCCGTCTCCAGGGCGCAGCCTCCCTGTTTGCTCTCCCCAAACGAGCGCCCGACAGGACCAAGCTTACAGCTGCCCGCCCCACCCAAGCAGGACAGGTGGCTACAGCTCCGAGCACCCCAAGAAACGGAAAAGCCGCCCCACGTCGACCGGCAGAGTGATCGCGGTTCGGCCGTGGTGTCACGGGAGGAGGCTGCGCCCGCAGAGCGGCCGGCCGGGACTGGTGGGCTCCGCAGAGACGGCCCAGACTGCCCTCCGGCCGCTGGCCAAGAGCGCCCTCACCCCCGCACGGCCCGAGGACCAGGGACAGCGCGCGCAGCAGTGGGCCAAACGCAGCCCGCCAGCGCCGGCGCCACCTCGGCTGGAACGCACGAGGAGCCGCTCGCCGGCACCTCGGCCCTCCGCAGCACAGAAAAGCACTCCGACGGTGAAGCGAAGGACGCGCCCACTTACGTGCAGTAAGCGAATGTCTTGCCGCATCAAACGCCGCCGGCTGCAATAACCCGGCACAGACGGTGCCGCGAGGCCCGACTCACACCCACACCCCTCCCGCTGCCGGCCCCTCCCTCGGGCTCCGAGCGTGGCTCGGCTCAGCACCGCGGACAGCTGCCTGGCCAGCACCCCTCCCCACGCCCTCCTGGCCCTGCGCCGCTCCTGGGAGGCCCCGGGACACCCCAGACCCTCCCCACAAACCCGCTTGGAGGGCGGGTCAGGGGGTCGATGATGCAGAGTGGAGGTCCTGAGAGCCCCGCAGGAGAACCTGCTTCCTTCAGCTCCTCACACTGGCATCTTTGCTTGTCCCGAAGCACCGGCCAGTGTTTCCAGACACAGATTTTGGTGTTTCCTCTAGAAAGAGCATCCGCACGGAGCATCGCAACGGGCAGCTGTGGCGACCGCAGATGACAAACCCTCCGGGACTCAGCCCCAGGCCAGACCCCGAGGGCAGGCAGGGACCCCGAGCGCCAGGTAGGGACCCCGAGCCAGGCAGGGACCCCAAGGGCCGGGCAGGGACCCCGCATGCAGACCGGACCCCGAGAGCGAGGCCAGGACCCCGAGGGCCAGGCTGGAACCCGAGCGCAGGCAGCAGGTCTAGAGGCCGGCCGGCTGCACCCGCGCCCCAGTTCTGGCTCCCTGCCACCGGCGGAGCGACTTTCCGTGGACTCTGCTGCCCCCTGGAGGACGGCGCGGGCAACGCGGCCGGTGCAGCCCGAGCACATGCGAGCAGCGGCTGGGGCGGACAGGGCATCCTGCCTGACCCCGCCCCGCCGGAGCTTGCCCAGTGCTGGCCACGCACAGCCACATGGAACTGGCCTCTCGGAGGCGGGCGACACCCCGTTTGCTGCTCTGCCTGAAGCTGCCACGGCACACCCCGCCCACGAGCGCTCGGCTCTCTACCGGGACTGGCGGCCCCTCAGGGATGCTGGTCTTGGCGGACACCACTGGCCATCTCCGCGCCGGGCTCGCAGGACATGCAGAGGCCCTGAAGTCCACGGCCTCCGGGGGCCCAAGGGGACACAGGTCTGTGGGCCTGGGACTGAGACCCCAGGCCTGGCAGGGACCAGCCCCTCTTGCTCCCCCACTCTGTGCAAAGAGCCACCCGCTCCCTGCAGGGGCCCGGCCTTCTCTGGGCGCCCCACGGGGCCCCACCACCGACCCTGCACCACACGGAGGTCCCCAGCGCCAGGCCCAGGCCTCAGCGGCTCTGTAGCCACGCCCCTGCAGCCACACCCCTGTGGCCATCCCCCTGCAGCCACATCCCTGCAACCACACCCCTGTGGCCACCTCCCTGCAGTCACACCCCTGCAGCCACACCCCTGTAGCCACACCCCTGCAGCCACCCCCCTGCAGCTGCCACCTGCAGCTTCCTCCCTGCAGCTTCCTCCCTGCAGCCACCCCCTGCAGCTGCCCCCTGCAGCCGCCCCCTGCAGCCACCTACTGCAGCCACCCCCTGCAGCCATGCCCCTGTAGCCAGCCCCCTGCAGCTGTCACCTGCAGCCACGCCCCTGCAGCCACCTCCTGCAGCCATCCCCTCGCAGCTACTGCCCTCACAGCTACTCCCCTCCTAGGTACACCCCTTGCAGTTACTCTCCTCCCAGCCACGTCCTGGAGTGCAGGCGCAACGGACAGGCGGCAGAGAGCGCGTGCAGAGCAGGTGACAGCTGGGCCTGGCTGACATGCCGCAGATGCTGGAGTCCACAGCCACTGAGCCCACTTCAGGGAGGAGCCCACGGGCAGGTCGTGCGCGGGCTGGGCGCCCCTCAGCTGGGGCTCGCGGTAACCATAGGTCAGCCCGCGCGGTACGAGGCTTCGGCACAGGCGGCCCTGCACGAGGCCTGCAGCTAGGCCCCACGCTGCCCGTTAGGGACACGCGGGCGGTGGGCGCCGTGAGCCAGCTCCCCCGGCCAGTTCTCGGGGTACCAGCAGAGCCCTGACGAGGGCAGGTCTCCAGGGAGGCCCTGGGATCCCCGTACAGGGGACGGCAGGCACCCCTGCTCACCCCTGCGGCTGGCTCGGCTCTGGACCCCTGCAGTCCCCAGGCCCTGGCCAGGTCCCCTCCCCTGCAGCCGCCCACTCTGCACCCTCTGGTCTTCCTCCTTCCCTGCAGCCTCTGCAGAAGCAAGCGCGACCAGAGGCTCGGCCGGCAGCGTACTTGCGGACTGGACCCCAGGAGCCGCCCCCGCTGCCTGGCCTCCGGCCACGGTGCCCGGACCTGCACTGGCTGGAGGGCGGCTCCTAGGCTGGAAACGACCACAAGCAGCACGGAGCCGCCGCCGCGCGGCCGCCAGCGCTGCCTCGAGGGCCAGGGCGGCCCGGAGAGCCCGTGGACCGGGGGGCAGGCGACCGGCCCCCAGAGGCCAGGAGACGTGCCCCGCTGGGCCTGCAGCCTGCAGCACGCACGTGGGGGCGGAGCGAGTGGCGCCGCCATGGCCAGTGCCCTCACCTCCGTCAGGCTCACGGTTTTGTTCGTCTGTTTTTCAAAGATTTGTTTACGCACACGAGCTGGGTGCAGCCAGAGCTGCGGGGTGAGAGGACTCCCCAGAGACGGAGCGGGGAGCAGCGCAGGCAGCTGGACTGAAGCACACTGCTGAGGGGCAGCGGAGGCAGGAGAGGTCTGCTGCGCCCTGGGTCCCTCCCTGGCGGCATCGGACTCGCGCTGCGGTGCCGCGGACACTTCTCAGAGCTGAGACTGCAGCCCCTCCCACGTGCCCCCAGCAGAACGGGAGGTAGGACGGGAGAGAGGCCAGTGCCTGGCGGGCGTGGCCAGACCGGCCAGCACAAGGACAGCTCGGCTCTGGGTGACGGGCCATCCGATGCGGCCACGGCGGGCAGCTTGGGGTGAGGCCCGTCGTGCTCCTGCAGGCCTCGTGTCCGTGGGCAGGCCGCAGCTGCCCACGCGGCCGTCACCCACTGACCTGAGCAGGCAGGCCGAGGACACGGCGATGGGCCTGGAACTGCGGGGGCAGCCCAGCACGGCTGGTCCCCGCACAGACGCGGGACGCCGGCAGGTGCTCTGGGCGGGCCCGCGACCTCGCGCGGCGGACAGCCACGGGGCTAAACGTGATGGGGGATGTGGACAGCGTCACCCGGGCTCTGGGCCAAGGCACAGCAGCCCCGCCCTCCGGGACGGCCCGTTCTGGGGCAGCAGCCGGCACGCCCTGCACCGGCCACGGCATGGACGTCCGTGCCGTCCTGGACGCCAAGCTCTCCTCTTCATGAGGACTCGGCCCTGGGGCCGGCGCCCCAGTGACGTGGGCGTCGCCTCAGCTGCGTCTGCGCCGGCCCCACTGCCAGTTGGGCTCTCAGCAGGGCCACGCTTGGACCTGGACGTCCCTTTGGGAGACGATTCATCAGCGTGGGGGCTGGGGCGGCGCTGGCCGGTGGGTGAGTCCCTGGGGCCGGGCACAGCTCAGGGCAAGGCCACGTGAGCTGCGGGTGGCCGGTCCCCACGCGAGGCGCCCCCACCCCGCACAGCCGGCAGGAGGAGCCAGCCGCAGCCCGGGCCGGATTCCCATCCAAAGCAGATGCAGGGCTGAGGGACCAGCACACGGGCGGCAGGCTCAAGGGGCACACTAGCGGGGTGACCGAGGGCCCGCTTCCTGGGGAGCCCATCCACTGAGGAAATCAAGAGCCAAAGCTCAGACTCCGGTGTGTGTCCCGACCCGCAGGACCCAGGAAGGGGGGTAGAGTATGAAAGATGATTTAAAACGGAGAGTTCAGCCTCGAGGGCCCGAATTTCCTTAACAAGCTGAATGTGTTCACGTTTTTCTTGTAATATGTCTTTTAAAGAGGAGACTACCTGAGTGAGGTTTATTTTGACTTGTCTAATGGAATTGGGTGGGCATGAATCAGCGGGATTAAAGGGAAGGGGTCTATAAAGTGCCAGGGCGGTTAGGTGCCAGGGATAATCATCATTATGATAACGAGCTGCTTCTTCGTCCAGGGTGAGGTTAGGAATTTGTGACTTTTGTTTAGTGCCTAAAGGTCTTTGGTCTGGCTTTGTGGCTTTTGGTCCTTGGGAGTGTTTGTAATTTCTCCCGGGAGATTTGTAACAACCGAAGGACACTTTGAAGAGGGACGGGAACTTTCTTTAAGAACTTGTTCCCCCGTTAGAATGATATCTGTAATATCAGGGTCCTGAGATGGATTTTTAAAATATCATGAATTAAGTTCCAATAGGAAAAGGCAGTAATAGGGACCTTTGCAGGACCAAAGGTCTGATAAAAATTTGGAGGGCATCTCCCACCCTCTGCCAGCGTTTTTCATTGATGGCCCCCTCTTTAGGGAACCACGGGCATGTTTCTCGGATAAAGTCAAAAAACGAAGAGATCTTTAGACTTAACTTGAACTCCGCGTGTCCTAAGGGCTTCTTTAAGCTGTGAAACGTACAGCTGATGTTCACTAAGAGTTTGGCCCATAACTAAAAACTACCTCGATAGGGTCCCGCCGGACTGGTCGGGGCCTGAAAACGCGTGCCACGCCGCGTCTGGGTCTGCTGGAGACCTCTGCCTCAGGCCCCACGTTGGGCGCCACTTGTCCCGACCCACAGGACAGTCAACGGGGTTCCTGAGGGGAGAGCAGCGACCGGAGGGAGGGGAGGGCCAGGAGGGAGACACGCACACGCTGGCTTGGTCAAGGCATGTCTCATTTTATTGCAGATACAGCAGGCTTTATATTGTGAGCGAGGCAGGAAGGAGCAAGTTATCAGCACTCAACCAATGGACAACCTTATGACCTTATTTGGTGCCTTAGGAGCCATCATGCGCAGTGGGTCAGGGATGATGTAGCAATTCCCCAAGGTTACAGTCCCAGGCAGGATGCCCGGACATCAACAGGTGTGACCGGGCCCACCGGCCTGCCCACGTGCACACATTCAAGAGGCTGCAGTGACGCTGCAGGAGGTCGTCCAGGCAAGAGGTCATCCAGGTAGGTCTGCGGCCCGGATGGTGTTGTTCTGCCAAGAGGCCAGGTCAGCAGCCGGCCTGCAGGGGGAGACCTGACTGGGCCCGATGCCAGGGACAAGCCTCGGGGCATCTCAGCCCACGTCACGGGCTCGCACGCAGGCTGGGGCGTGACAGCTCCCGCCCCCTCTGCAGTCTCCAGCCTCACTAGTAGGTGCGCCCTGCAGACGGTGAGGACAGTGCTGCTGCCCGTAGGAACTGGCGGGTTCCGGCCTCTGTCCCATCTGCGACAGCTTCAGCTGAGCCCCGGCCCCCCAGCCCCGCCGGACACTGGCCCCCGAAACCAAACGCCCAGGACCGAGCCCCCGGCCCCGGCCCCCAGACCCACACTCCATCTCCAGGCGGCAGGAAGGAAGCAGAGGGCTGGCGGGAAGCGGAGGGGCCTGCGCCCCATGGAGGTGGTGCGGGGGCTGCACAGCCCCAGGAGCCCCGCTGAGCTCTCCTGTGCCAGCCGCTGTGGGCCGGGCCAGGGAGGCCAGGGCCCGACCGTGCTTGCAGAGAGCACACTCCGCTGTGAGCCCAGCTGCCGCTGCGCAAGGTGGGCTCTCCGGGGCGCCCGGAGCCCCGCCGAGCCGTTCCCCCAGTCGGCACAGGCCACAGGCCGCGGCCGGAGTCCGGGCCTCTGCTGGGTCCCACCGTGCAGCAGATGCCAGGGGCTTCGACGGGTGGGAGCCCGAGTGACCGAAACCAGGGATGGTTCGCCGTTCCGGCTGCTTGGAGGAGCAGGGTGGAGGGAGGGCTGCCTTCACAGCTGCCAGCGCGAGGGGCGCCCCGCTCCGCCCCTCCGCCGGCCCTCGGGCAGGCAGAAGCCAGCTCCGTGGAGGACACGCACCTGGTGAAGCCCGGGCAAGCGGGGCCTCCTGGGAGCACCAGAGGCCGAGGACGTCGGTGGCGGGAGAAGCGGGCCTCGCCCGGGAGCCGAGCTGACCTTCTTCAGCCTTCGGCAGTGGCCCGTCCCGGGGACACTGTCCCTTCGCCTCTGCCCCACTTCAAAGGGGGAGCCCGAGCGGGGTAAGTATCTTGGGCGCCCCACCACTCCCAGGACCGCAAGTGATGGGGCTGCCCGCCACTGAAGGTGTGTCTCATCCACTCGCCAGTCCGCCTGACCCCCGCCCACCCCCGTGCCCACTAGTTTTGGGAGCGGCCTCGTCAGGCGCCCACAGTGAGAGCAGCGGCTGTGGGGGGCTCACCGCGCGGACCCCTACCTGTGCCACGCGGCAGGAGAGCATTTCCCAGGGAGACCCTGCCTCCCCGCCGAGCCCTGCCCGCTGCGGCCTGCCCTGCGGTAGCGCGGACACTACGGAGCCCGGCGCGTGCGGCCCGCTGGCTACGCCCGGGCGGGGCTTGCTGTGTGTGCGACCCAAGTTTTCAAGGGGCGTCCGGTTTGCGCCCAGCATGGCTGCGCCGCTCACATCCGCGAGGGCGCGCGGCTCCCCCCGCCGGCTCCAGGGCTCAGTGAGCGCACTGTCCAGGCAGCGGGCGGGTCCGCCTTGGAGGCACCTGATTCTGGGCGCCCCCCCACCCCCAGCCTTCCCTGGCGCTGTGACACTCCCGCGGACGCTGCCTCCCGCGCCCCTGGGGTCGATGCCCGCGCCGGGCCCAGGCTGCTGCAGGCGGCTTCTGGACCTCACCTCCACCCCGCACGGCCTCGGCTGCGGGTGCTCCTCGGACACCCAGCAGCCCCGAACGAGATTCAGGCCGCGGCACGGGTCCCACACGGCGGCCCCTCTTGGGGAGAAGGAAAGGCCGAGTCTCAGCAGAGACGCCCTCCCGCTGGCGTCCCAGACAAGACGACCAGGCGCCCGCGGCCGCCGCCCGGAGACGGTCACGTTCTTCTCCGCTGGAGGGCGGCGGCCGCGGTTCTCGGCTCAGCCCCAGGCGCCCAGACGGCCCCACGTCCCGCCCCAGGCGAGAGAAAGGGGTGCTGCGGCTGCAGGTCGGGGCGGCGCTGGCTGGGGGAGGAGTGCGCCACAGCGGCAGTCAGTGCGTCTGAGCCAGGGCGCGCCTCTCAGCCCGGCTGCGCCCGCCCCGTGGTCTCCGAGCTGCTTAAGCGTGTCGCCAGCAAAGGCGTCCAGCAGGCGCAGCCCCAGTGAGCGTGGGCAGGGCGCACTCCCCGCTGGGCCAAAAATAAGCCAAGGCTCCCAAAGCACAGTAACCCTGCCCCCGTCGCCCCCCAAATAACGGCCTGAACCCCAGCGGCTCACAAGCTTTGGAGACAGCAGCTCGGAGTTCCAACGTCTGCTGGCCAAGACGGAAGCCCTTCACTTGGGCGCCCGGGTTCTGGGTCGCACTGCACCCCCAAAAGCACACTCAGTGCTAACCAGAGCCACGCAGCGGCAGCGGGGTGCTGGACCAGGCGGCACACGGTGTCTGCAGAGGGCACGGCGGTGGAGACTGGACGCTGGGCCACCCGCGGATGCTGCCAGCTCCACCTGGGGCTGCCCGACCTTCAGAGCAGAGGGCGAGACACCCGCCCTCCAGCGCCCAGGCGGGGGCCCCTGTGGCCGCGCCTCTGGGAAGCGGGCGCCCCCAACTCTGGCCTGGGGAGCCTCAAGCTGCGGCCAGGGCTGTTCTGGGGGTGCCCTGGCCTCCAGGCAGAGGGCGGGAGCTTGTCTGCGCCACCCACCCTGCGGGGTCTCTGCCCCGTCTGCGCCTCGCCCGCAGCCCGTGCCCAGCCTCAAGCATCAGAGCCCGCGGCAGGATGCCAGAGCAGAGGAGGGCTGGAACCCAGCCCAGCGAGCACGGACGTCCTGAGTGGCCTAGCTGCCGGAAGCCCACGCCACGGCCGCTCCCGCGACGGTCAGCAGCGCACTAAGCCAGGCCTGTCCCTGTGGCCCGGGCGGCCCCGGAGACTCTCCCTAGCAGGCAGTGGGAGCCGAGGACGCAGAATGGGACGAGAGGGCCACCTAACAGCTGGGGCAGCTCCTGCGGCCCGCGCCAGGTGCCCGCGGGAGGCCAGGTACCTGAGGACGCCACCCGAGCACGCTGCTGTCCCGTGTGCGACTCCAGGGGCCGGGGCGCTGGGGCCAGGGCGGGTGGCGAGCAGGTCAGAGGCCTCCTAGGCCCCCCAGCTCCGCAGAGGGGAAACAGGCCGGGGCGGGAGACCTGTCCAGGGCTCGGAGCTCAGCGGGCAGCCTGGCTGCGGGAGCGTATCCCTGTCCCCCGCGGGCCACCGCTCCAAAGTGCCGCCCCGCCTGGACAGCGCTGGGCGCAGACCACGGCTGTAACTCGGGGCCGCGTCACACACGACAGCTGCAGCCCACGCCGGACGCCCGCCGGCCTGCGTCCACGTTCTGCCAGAGCCCTCCGTGCGGCCCCTGGGCGTCAGACCCACGCTCGGGCCGGAGCAGCCGGCCTCACGGCTCTCTGCCGTGTGGCGCTCCCGCGCTGGCGCACTCCGCTCCGGCCGGTGCCAGGGCACCGCACCACAGCGTGTCCTCGCCATGCCACAGGCCGCCGCAGGGCCAGGCGGGCCTGCTCGGGGCTGCCCCCGCCCCTCACCGCTTCGCTCGGCCCAAGCGCCTGGTCCGGCCCTGCTGCCGGCAGCACCAACCCTGTCTTGGGGGCGTGGGGAGTCACGGCCCCGTCTGCTACAGATCCCCGTCACCCGCCCGGGGAGCAAAGGGGCCGCCTGCAGGCCAGCCTGGAGTCCCCCCTCCCCAGCTGCTAGTAAGGGCAGATGACCGGGCACCCCAGGGAGGCTGCTCCAGAACAGGCGGGTCTTCTTGCCTGGGAGGACCCAGTCCCGGTGGGCGCCAGCTGCCCCCCACTGTGGCATGAACCCCAAGGCCGGCAGCCAGGGCAACCGCCAGTTCTGGGGAGAGGCACTGCCACCTCCCAGTCGCGGGAGTCACCTGCAGCTGGGCTGGAAACTGGAGTCTAAAAAAGGCTGTCGTCGGGGTGACTCAGCCTTGACTCAGCGTGGTGGGTGGGAGCAGATGGGCTGGTGCGCCCGGCATCCGAGCAGCCTGCGCGCAGCTATATCGGGGTGTGAGCCGGCCTGGGGGCGCAGGGCTCGGGAGAATGCAGGAAGTACAAATAGGGCGCTACTAGCGGAAGGCACCCCACGCCGGGGGCCAGGGCTGACTCAGCCCGCCTCCGCCCCGCGCACGGGAGGGGCGCCTCCTGCAGGTGGGCGCGCAGGGGGTGGGCGCGCAGGGGGTGGGCGCGCAGGGGGTGGGCGCGCAGGGGGTGGGCGCGCAGGGGGTGGGCGCGCAGGGGGTGGGCGC